>JAWWEU010000125.1:44657365-44705623 GCA_035583155.1 Acropternis orthonyx
ACACCCCCCCCCCCAAAAAAAAAAAAAAACAACCCAAACAAACAAACAAAAAAACCCAACAAAAACAACCCACCAAAACTTTGATGGCTGTATGCATAATTCTGAAAAAGATTTCAGAAAATACACAAACTGAGTCCTTTTCATACCTTTAGGACACTCTCATGCATTTTCACTTTCCAAAAAAACATTTCAGTGACAGTGATACTGTGTCAAGGGAAAAGTGTGGCCGTGTTTGTCAACTGACAGTCATTCAGATCATACAACTGTAAGCATGGCCAAGGTTGAATTTCCTCAGAGCTATAGCTGGAAAGGCTGAATGATAGATTTACTGCATTTCTTTCAATAGTTTGGAATACCGTAAGCAAATTTGTCCCTCAAGTAATTCCCTTGACTTCATTATTCACATCTGTCAAAAACTAACCTTTTTTTTGGTTATTTTTTTTATATCTACTACTTTATTTTACAGTATGTTGTATGTATGATTCCCAGTCAAAAGTCTTGTCTCCAAATCTGAGCTATATCTCTGTACTAAATGACTAAAGGCCAATATAAAGGCCAATATTTAGGTGTTAAGACAATAATAGTTTCAGATGGTTAGTATGACTGAAACTCGAATACTTTTTCCTGCAGTTACCTGACTAAGCATCTAGTCTGTAAAATCTTGTAGAATGTGGCTCTTGAATCAAGCTGCCTCATTAGGAGACATCATTCACCAATACAATTTCCTTTTTAAAATAGTCTAGCTTTTCTGTTAAACCAGAAAAGAAACCACTTTTGGTCGATGTAGTGTCCCAAAGTAAACCTGTTAAGAGCTCATCAGTCACCTAAACTGTGAACGTGACCCATGATTTATCTCTGTTCACATTGTTTCTGTGAAATTGGTAAGACACATTTTAATGACTTTTCAATAACACCTTTAGGCTAAACTTTTTTTTCACTTCAAAAAATCCAATACACATCTGCAACTACTTACACCTGGGTATGTTAGTCAGAACTTCCCTGGTGAGCTGTTTGCTCAGGAACAAGAGCAAAATTTATTTGTGCAGCAAGTCAGAAAACATAAGCTGTCTGCACATCTTACATGCACAGATTTGGAAAACATGTAATTTAAATAAATCAAGGTGGTTTTAATCCAATGATTCACTCAGACAACTAATAAAAAAGCTGCCAAATGAGGCATTTGAATGTTGATATATGGAAATGGTCTATTCTCGCTGGATGTAACCATGTAAATTTGTGCTCGCTATCTAGCTTCTGTCCTATTCTGCTTATAAAGAAGTTTATTCATGTGTGTCCACAAAAACATGGACAATAAAATCATGAATCTTAAAAAGCCCTATGAATTTCTGTCTTCATTTAAAGAAATGAAACAAAAAATGAAGGTGTAAGAAATGCAGAACTCCCTTCCCATAGGAAAAGAATTTTTTCAGCATCACTTTTTCCTCGAGTTTTTGTAAATAGGTAGATATGTTTATATATAGATGTATGCATACTTACCTGCAACCGTATCTGTTGAAATGAGAAAGTTGTGAATGTTTTTTAAATCTGCATGTACTACATTTTAAATGCTTTTGATCCTCAGACTATGACCTGATTTCCAAGGCTCCATGGAGCCTTGGAAAAGGTTCTGTTCTTTTCTTTCTAGTAAATTCTGCACAAAAATACACCTTATTTCCCTCAGACTTACACTGCTCAGAAAGTAACTCAACTTCGGCATGTTCTGCTTGCCTTGTTGAAATCAACCAGCCTTGTTTTCTTGTCCAAATCTGGGAAGAATCTGGGACTGACTGTGATACACAGGTATCCCTAGCTGGACATATCCCTCTATGTTCTCTTGGTGGTTTTTGTTCCAGCAAGTGTTTTCTTTCTCATGTATTCATGAACCCTCCCAAAATTTTATTATATCATTAAAAATTTATGGCTGGCACAGCACTGTTGTAAGGCAGTTCTAAAATTAATAAAGGTGCAATAAATTGCAGGACATAGGGTTTTATAGCAACCAGGATTTGTATAGATATATAGCTCTCTATCTCTCTCTATACATATATAGACTATCAGTGAAAGATTTCAGTCCATTGCTTTGTCTGCTCCCTTAGTAGGCACCAAGTTTTCCTTATGACAACACTCTATTGGAAAATATGCAGTAATTATATTGTCTATAAAAGCCGTAACTACTTGCTATGAAAATAAAAACTCGACCACATATGTATTTGTTCATGACACTGAAAGTGCCGTCTCTAGGAAGTATACATAGAGTTGATTAGATTGTACTGTATACTTTAAATTGAACTATTTACTCTTGTAAAAACACCCTTCCAAATTATTTAACTTCCCATGGTATAGTCTCAGAAGGTGCAAAAAAAAATCTTTAGCGTTATCTTTTCCTGTCACATGACTAGTGCAAACACACAAAAAAATTCTTATCTTTTTGTTTCTTTTCTGGGACTTTATAAAACAGCATAACCGGTTTAGTGCCCAGACATTAAAGACTCCACTCGGAAAAGATCAATGTTGTATGTTCCACTCTACTTTAAATGTTTCCATTATATAACAGGAAAGATTCAGCCATAAGGGTCTTTCAGTGTGTGATGGCTGAAGATTTTTTTAAAAAAAATAAAAAAACCCCAGCCATTCTCTATGGGGGACAGTGGTGCCATCTGACCAGAAAACCCCTATACTATTTGTAGTACTCAAGAGTTCTGCTTGAACCCAGGAACAGCACCTGTACAGGACCATCTTTAGGCTTGGAAGAATATATCTCCTCCATTTAGCTGTACCATCCTAGTATATGTCCTGCAACTTAGCAGCTGTGATGAACAGTTTGATCTTGACCTGCCAGTCATGTCAATAAAAATACTTGATGTGTGTTTCAAACGTTTTAGGTATATTTGAGTAATCAGTGTACAGGCTACTTGAGAAATAGGTGCCATATAGATTATTAAACTTTGATCTATTTCTTTGATTTAGCACTACAATTAAGTAGATTTGCTTCAAAGAGAAAGCTCATTGGTTGATGTTTTACACTGATGTGATAATGTTTACACAGATGTGCTTTGAAATCTCAATTATGGTGGATTTTTGGGTCCCACCACATGACAGGCTTCTGTTATCTGAAAGGTAAAATAATATAACATCTATCTGTAACTGCCTTCAGAGCAGGTCCGCCTGTGCTCTCTTCTGAGGTGATTTATCTGATCATTGTATTTAACATTAATTTTTTCAGTTTTAAATCCCTCCACAGTAAATCACTTGCTTTAAAGCAGCCTTTTTATAATTCAGGTGCACACAGGGGCAGTACTTAGGACTGCAGTGATGAAAAGGTGTAGCATTACCTGCTTTAAAGCACCTGCCAATTAATTAGCCCTATACTCTCCATAGCAAATAAAGGTAAGCAATCAAATCCATTTGATCTCTCAGATTTAGACTGTGACTGAAAAGACCATGAAGCAAAAGGGGAGAACTAATTTCTCATGATTCTCTGCAACTTTTTTGTTTAAATGAAACCTTAAACCACCAAGTGATTCTCTTGAACTTTTGAAAGAATTAGCTATGAAAGATCTTTGCATTTTATACTCTAATACCGTGTTTTAACATGGGCAAAAAGCTGCATTGCATTCTTAAATGCTAAGATGGGTCATGTCGTTTGAGCCCTAAAATTCATTAGGCATTACAAGAAAAAACAGGAAAGGTAAATTAAGCTCTCAGATTTAATAGAGCATTGTTTTACTGTCACAGATAATGAATGAGCATGTGTTCCACCAATACATTTGCATGCGTGAACCATTCTACTTTGGGAATGAAGAAAGTGCATATGCTCATCCGAAACAGGACAGCAAAGTCCCAGACTGTTTCAAAAGCTGTAGAAAGACAACAGGGAACTTTCAGTAGATGATATTGCTCATTTTTGAGGTTCCTAGACTTTGGCTATGGGCCCAGTGCAAAACCCCCCAAAAGATGAATTAGATGAGCCACCTCTCAATCTTTCCTTCATTTTCTCTGCAACTTTTGAAAATATTTATCCCAAACCATGGGGCTGTGCATTTATGTTTCTAAAGACCTCCTGTCAATACCTAAATGCTATAGATGAGTTTCATGTCACATTAATGATAAATTAAATGTGAGGGAGAATTTGCAGAGGGGAAAACACCTCCCTGACTATGCCAATTTCTTTAGAAATTCCCCTCCTTGTAGTTGAAGCGATAAAAGGGAAGGGTAATGCATGTACATTTTATTAGCGTTTTAGAAACAAGGAGTAAAACTGTCAGATCTTTGTTTTTTTTCTTTCATGTGTGTCTGGGCAGGTCTAACCCTCAGGTAACGCCCTTTCGCCTTCTTCCCTCCTGCCTCTCCTTGCACCTGTCCACGTAATGCTCCGCCAGCTCCCGCCCGGGCCCCGCTCCTTCCCTCCCGCTGCCCGCTCCGCTCCGCGCCCCGCCCCGCGTGTGCGCGCCCGGGCGTGGCCGGCCGCGCGCGGAGGGGCGCGGGGGACGCGCCCGCGGCCCCCTCCCCGCCGTCACCGCCGATCAGAGGAAGGTGCGAGCGGAGTTGGAGCCGGTTTACAATTTCAAACGCGGCCTCCCCGCAGCGGCTTCATTAGCATATGTCAGGGGACTGCCGTATATATATACACGCGCGCGGGGCGTATGAACAGCATCCCGCCGCCTGGCTCGCACCGGCTCAGCTCGGCTCGCCTCGGCTCAGCACGGCTCAGCTCGGCTCCGCTCCGCTCGGCTCTGCCGGCTCCCCATGCGTGGGGCTCCGCGGTGCACCCCCACATGCCCACCGGGAGAGGCCGGCAGCTGCTCCCCGCCGCGCCCTAGCCCGCTCGCCCCGCGCCCCCCCGATGGCTCCGCTGGCCGAGGTGGGCGGCATCCTGGGCGGCCTGGACGGCCTGGGCCAGCCGGTGGGCGCCCACTTCTTGCTGCCGCCCGCCGGGGAGCGCCCGGCGCTGCTCGGGGACCGGCGCGCCCCGGCGGAGCGAGCGGCGGCGGCGGCGGCGGACCAGGCGCACTTGCAGGGCATCCTGCGGCGGCGGCAGCTGTACTGCCGCACCGGCTTCCACCTGCAGATCCTGCCCGACGGCAGCGTGCGCGGCACCCGCCAGGACCACAGCCTCTTCGGTAGGCGGCTGCGGCACGGCCCGCGGGTGTGTGCGCTCCCACGTGCGGGTGCGGGTGCGTGTCTGTGTGGGTGTGTGTCTGTGTGGACCTGGACGTCAGCGGTCGTGCTCTTGGGAGGCAGGTGTGATGCTGAGGCAGGTGGATGAGCCCTCAGAACGGGCTTCATTCACTCTGGCATTAGACCGTGGGATCTGCACGCAAGGAATGGTAGCAAGGGAGGGCAGCGCATCCCATGCGAATCAGGAGATAAGCACGTCTTTGCTCAGCCTGTGCTGGGGGCCTATAAGCACATGCGTACCCCAGCAGGTTTAGTGGCGGGGGAAGGGTCGAGAGTCAGACCGATGCTATTTGTGTTCACTATTATTATCGAGCTTCTTGAGTCTTTGTAGAACAGTATAGGTCACAGACTCGGGCATGCTGATCCTTAGGCTGCATTAGACTGATCTGCTTCGCAGGACGGAATGTTGAAGCAGAGGAGCCTAAAATGCCCCTTTGCTCAAATGCTGAAAAGCATTCTCAGTCAGCTTTCTCTGTCAATAAACCCAAAGGAGGGAAAGACACCCCAAAAATGTAAACGTTTCCCGAGATATAAGAGTAAAACCTAAATACTAGTTGTGGGAGCTGGATATCAGAACAAACCTGCTGTTGTCAACTACACGTGAGTTTTGGAGTGTGTTGATCTAGCAGTCGTAAAAAGGTTATTAAAGAGTTTCCTATAATCCTCCCCATAGTCAAAACAATCCCCTGGAATGGCTCTTAATTGCTTTTATAACACATGGCTGTTTTAAGAAGTAGAAGAGCAGTAGTCAGACAGGCAGTTCTTCTCAGAAGGAAGATTTCCCACAGCATGTAAACATGAAATAAATCTTTGCTTTAAAAGAAAAATCGAGTTAGCCCCAGATCTAACATTTACTGGGCTTTTTAGAGTTGTACTACTTTTTTTTCTACCGCTATTCTCAGCAAGTTTGTCTGATGTGGTTTCTTTGTGGGTTGTATCACCTGCTTATTATAGTTTTGAAAAAGGGTGGCTTTGAAAATGATATCAGACAGACAAAATACCTCCACCTCCTTTATGGGACTTTGTGCTTTAGCATCTGAAAAACTAGAATGATTTATGTGTGATAAGAGTTTTTAATGCTTACTCTTTGTAAAGCATTTATTTTCTTTGCTAAGAAACCTGCCAAAATGTAATTAAAATTCAAAGCATTTTAAATTATTGCATAGTCTGGACAATTCATCTGTCTGAGAGTGAAAATTGTCCCGAAAGCTTAAATAGTAAGTTGACAAAAAGTCATAATCAAATGCATTATTTAAAACTACTTACCTTAGATTCAGATTTTTTTTAATGTTTTGTGGTTTTGTTGCTGATCAGCAAAATCTTAGGTATAATTCTAGCATGACTTCTTTTTGAGGCTTTGTTTACATTGTTAACAACTTCCAAAAAGCCAGTTCACACGTTCCCTTTCTTTCATGTTTTGTATGTACTGTAATCTGTGCTTATCAATTGGCTAAGTATGTTGGCTTACCCTTGCCAAATTCAGGCTTCAAATAGTACCTCATCTCTCAAATACTTTATTTTATTAATATATATTATATTTTTGGGCAAATGTAATATAAATAATGTTATAATCCAAACAGTAGCAAAAAAGCAGCATGTTTCACGTACTTAAAAAGCCTGCACTGAAGACAACAAGTTGTGTCAAGAGGTGTGGGCCTGTATGCTAGATAAGATGTCTGGCAAATGCTGCCTTTTTTTTTTTTTTTTTCCCCTGTGGGGAGATGGTGTTATATGAAATTCCCATCTGTACTTTGATTTCCATTCAAATGATCTAATAATGGATGTGTTTTTTTTAAGGTAATTCTATAGAAGTAAAGTATGTTTTCAGGTAATTCAAACCTATCTTCCAATGTTTGAGTAGGCAGTTTAGGAAACAGTGTACAATCATTATAGATTCCAACAGCATGGTACTGATGGCTTTAGCCTTAGTCTGAATAAAATCCTTTCATATTCAACATTAGAAAAAAAGTTTCTTAGATGGTGTAGGATTCATGTTCCTACAAGAGGCTTCTCAGACCATTTTCCTGTGAATGTTGTCTACATATCCATGTAGTACTTGAAATTTCAGAGAAACTGGACCACGTTTCTTATAATATGTACCTTTTTGGTTGCTGCAAAATCAATTAAAGCAATCTTTTTTTTTTATTTTATTTTCCTCCAAGGTATCCTTGAATTCATCAGTGTGGCAGTAGGACTGGTCAGTATTAGAGGTGTGGACAGTGGCCTTTACCTTGGAATGAATGAGAAGGGAGAACTCTATGGCTCTGTAAGTACTGCTTTCACGTCAGATCCTATGTCCTGAGGTTTTGATTTGCTTCTTAACACTATGCAAACCCCTCAAGAAACTAACTGAAGTAATTTGAGATTTCAAAACACTGACATCTTTTCCTGTGCAAATGTGTAATATATTTTTTAAGTATACAGTATAGCCTTGGATACTAAAGATTCAGTGGGAAAAGTGTCTCTGTCCTAGATAAGGAGAACTGAAAAGAAATGTTCTTCTTAAATAATGACAAAAATAGATAAATTAAACCAGTTATTGGAACAGCATTTACATTATGTGATATCTAATTTTATTTTATCAATTCTGTAAATGTATCAAAGTGCATACTGTCTCATCAAAAACATTAAATGCAAGTGGAAAAAAGTTAAAAGGATAGTTATGGACTAAATAAACAACAACTAATATAATACAATACCTGACCTTATGTATAGTTTAATGCTCCTTTAAAAATGAGCAGGTGGTACGTCCAGGTATCAACTTTTCAACATAAGGGTATTCTTGCAAATGCTGGGGAAAAGAGCATGATACCATATGTCACAAATAAGTACCACTGTTATTTGAAAAATCTGAATGGTGCAAGAGTAATGACAGTATCTTAGATCCTGACTGGAATATTTGTGTTTAAGAACGAAAATGAGATTGCAAATCAACTGTAATGTGTGCATCTGTTGAATAACTTTAACAAAATATAACTGTAGATTTTTACAATACTTTCAGGGTAATACCAGTCCTACTCTACTCCTTTCAAGTCTTAAAATGTCTTGAGATAAAATACTCTGTTTCTCCATTTTGGTTGTGGTTATTCGAGTTTAAATTGTGAGAAGTGATACACATCACAAAGAACACATGGAAATACCTTCCTGGTCTGTTATGGTCCCTCCACCAAATCTCATTTCTAGAACAGTAGATACCCTAAGACAAAACTCTACATAATATATTTCCTATAAGTCAGATTAATTTTAATTAAGTAGTGCTTTCTTAGAGTGAGTGTTATCTAATTCATGTTTAAATGCAAAATTGTGTATGTACAGGTCCAGGTTTCCAAACTTCCTGTTAGGTCCACATACTCTCCTTGAGTTTGTTTTGTTGACAGTTAAATGAACAGTAAAGCTACACAAAGCCTAAATAATTTTGTTTATATTTATCATATATTTTTTCATGTCTTCAGATATCTAGAGACAATTTATTTTTCTGTTATCATTCTTTCTGCAGGAGAAGCTAACTTCTGAATGCATCTTCAGAGAACAATTTGAGGAAAACTGGTACAACACTTACTCTTCCAATGTGTACAAACATGAAGATTCAGGGCGGAGGTACTTTGTAGCACTTAACAAAGACGGTACTCCCAGAGATGGGGCAAGGTCCAAAAGACACCAGAAATTCACACATTTCTTGCCCCGGCCTGTGGATCCTGAAAGAGTTCCAGAACTGTACAAAGATGTGTTAGGATACAGCTGAAGAAGGAAGCAGCTTTGGAAAAAGCCCAAACTGGAGCTGTTGCCCTTGTTTTTGTGGCAATGTGAGCATGAGGAACCTGCAGAGGTCTAGGATGTTGGATGCAAAGAAGCTACTTTGTGAAGGCAAGCCTCCATTTTCTAACCCTTGGATTTAGGAGACAAAGCCTTAATGCTGAGAGTGGACCAGCCTGTTTGAAACTTGCAAAATTGTTTGGTAGCCAGTAACCAGAGGGAAGGGTGACTTCTTAAAAAATAACAAACTCTTGGCAATTTTGTCTGGATTACCTGTGGTCTGTAGATTAGCGAAGAACTACCTACGTCCTATGAATGAGAGAATGGCTGGAAGAAATAGAGACAAATGGACTGTAAAAGAGTAATAAATCCTGAGAACTGTATATGAAGTTTTACTGGCTCTGCTTTAGTGATGGATGTTAGATGTCAATACATCATAGTCAGAGCTGGAACTTTTCTTCAGGATGGACCTATTTATACATCTGCAGATAGCATATATTTATTTTATATATTTATTTATTAAAGAGTTTATTTTTTACTGGGATATGAAGAGAATTCAAGCCCCTAACCCCAATGAGAAATCATTTACAGTGCCAATATTTACTCTGATTAGTGTCATGATATGGAAATGACATTACATTGCAATGCATCCAAAACCTGAACATTCATATTTCATTGTTTATCAGTTACAGATAAGTTTATATTTTATGCACATACTATTGCCTTGTAACTGTCCTTATTTGGAAAAGAATGTTTAATTTTCTTTACCAACAAGAGTGCCTTATGGATATGTATCAAAGTCAAATGCACATTTAAAAGGGGAATTAAAAATTGTTTCACTTTATTTTGTTTACTGTTATTTTTTAATTGAGAACATTTTAGCACACTATGTGTAACATTGCAAACCTGAAACAATTGTGAAGAGTGTATTGCAGTTACCTTGAAAGAAAAAATAGCATTAGCTCTTGAAATTTTGTTTCAAATCACAACATGCTTGATAGTTTTTTGCCAAAGGGTTCCTACTATCTTTGCTAACACACAAATAGATATTCTCTGTATTATTTTTTGTAGGATTTGTGTAGGGTTTTCATCACTATATAAGATAATTATATTCCTTATTAATATGCTTAAGGGGAAACATGTTCAGAATACAACATTTCTGATATTGCTAGGTAAATGAAAAGCTTCTGTAAGTGAAGGTTGTCTCTCTGCTGAGTACAGGGAAGCCTAAGCAAAGAACTTTCTTATCTTAATTCCTCATTTAAGGAATATTTTCAGCATAAGTTTTCCTGTGAAAACTGTCAGGACAGAGATGAGCTGGGTCTCTATCCTAGTTCCAGCTATACAACAGGTAGATCACACTAATTTAATTCAGATCTCTCAATTATTAAGCACAAACTCATATTAAATGATATGAAAGTTTCTGCTCTCTGCAACAATACTAAGGGTTAATGGCAGACCCTATATGATTTAGATCTAAACCTGCTGAAACTTGCTCTCAGATGATTTGCCACCTTCATGGGCAAGGTCAGCCCAGGAGAAGGACTGCAGGTAGGGCAGTTCAGGAGAGGGCAGCAGTATTTATACTATACTGGATGTGGTCTCATGTTTCAGATGCCAATGCTCACAGTGGGCTTCAGCTCAAGATAGCTTTTTCATTTGGTTTTATGGAATTATATATGATTCAAGTACTGCACATGCATCAATTCAATAAAATCAAGGAATTAATGAAAAGCATTTTCCAGTGTATAGCACACTTGCTAGAACCATTGCTGTACCAGAACTTCTTCCAATCTATAGCGAGAAGTGGATGAGCATAGATTACTAATGGATTGTGGACAAAATTGTTTTACTTTCTGCCAAATAGTAATGGAATGCAGCTATATGAAAACATGTTTCAGCACTTTGTGGCTAGCAACATATAGCTTACTAAGGTTAAAGGTTTCATTTAAATTTTCTGAAAAATGAGGAATGGAAGATCAACAGTGCACTGAAAACAGCTTGGTAAAATAATGTTGTAATGCACTTCCATTTAACATAAAGTAATGATTTTATAGGTGACACTAGTTCCCATTAGTAATTGATCAATAACTGAAGACAAAAGTATATGCTTTAAATAGAATATTTTTTTCCTCTGCATCTTCAAAAGTAATTTGTTCCATATAAGTTGTGTAAAAAAGGAGTAGCTGATGCCTGGGATGTAATTCCCACACATTTCTGGCAAACACTGAATGTTTAAAGCATACCAATAAGAGTTATCTCTCTTTGGATTAGCAGTTTACTGTTAGTCTTCAAAAGCAGGTTGAAGATATCAAGGGCTGTAATTGTGCTTATTATTGTTGTGCAAATTTTTTCAAAGATAAGATTCGTTCCAGACCAGTAACTGGGGTTAACTTTAAATGGTGAATAATAGGCTGAAACTTCTGGATCCAAGCACCTACCCAACATATAGATGAGGAAGAGTGATATATGCTTGCCCCATTCCCATTTTAGGTATTTGCAAATAATCCTTGAATAAAATGTAATGAAGCATGTACAGTGATGATGAATGACTGTATGAAACCTCCAGAACACTGAAAAGCTGTCACAGCCTTCATTTTAGTTCTGGTGTATTGCCATTGAAGAAATATATTGAGTTTTCCTATTTCATTTTGATTGCAGCATTTATTTGCCCTCTGTTACATTCTGTTCATTGTGATCTTCAGATACATTTAACGTTTTTCTGGTTTGAAAATGGTGGATGAAAAAGTAACACCTCAAAATAGCTCTTCTCACATGTTAATAGACTAATAGCTTTCGTTGCCACTAGGGGTTTTTATGTGGGGTTTCCACTCCCACTGCAGAAAGCTCAAGGTTTGTTCTGTTTAACTAGTAGAGTTAAGGATCTGGTTTATCACTTACTACATTTTGCATAACTCTATCAATC
Source organism: Acropternis orthonyx (assembly GCA_035583155.1). Classification (NCBI taxonomy): domain Eukaryota; kingdom Metazoa; phylum Chordata; class Aves; order Passeriformes; family Rhinocryptidae; genus Acropternis; species Acropternis orthonyx. Next base: position 44,669,223 of record JAWWEU010000125.1, read on the forward strand.
TGAAAGCTGTGGGCTGCTCTTAATCCTATGAAGAGGGTAATCAGATGGAGATAACATTGTTCAAGGTTCAGAGGAAATCTCTGAAGGCAGAGAAAATGCCACATCTTGAAATAAATCCCTGCAGTATTGACTGTCCTATCTTCCCCTCCCCACCCCAGAGAAGGAGAACCATTCAAGGCAGTTAATACAGTTCATGTAGCAGTTGCAGCCTCAATTCCTGCTTCGCATGGATTCTCCTTGTAGCTGTGAAACTTGGCCCTCTGATCTCAGAGCTGCCTGGAAGTTGGGTGCTCCATGCCAGTTCTGTATTTCTTAATATATTTTGGTTTTTGTTGCTCTCATTTCCAAGTTGTGTCAGAAATCATATACTGGCCATACAGAAGATTTTCTGAAATCCAGGAGGAACCTTGACTTCTGAGGATATTTGAAGTAAAATTGTTAGTTCTATTAATCTTTGTGCTCTTGATCAGAATGGAGAAGGTAGAATTATTAATGGTCTTCTGTGGAAGTTTTTTGGTCATAATAGTTACCGGATATAGGAGAACCCAAATGCCTTTGGAAATGGATATTTTTTAGTAGATGAGCTTATATAATCTGGAAAAGTGGACAGCTAGTGGGTTATCCAAAAGGTACACAGTTCTTTATTGTTCTGAGCCATTTGTATTTGCCTAGAGCAGTTTGTTCCCACCCATATCTCCGTGTTTTCCATCATAAGGTTATTATGTTATCTTTCATACTCAGGTATGACAGCCACCTTCACTGCTTCTATCTGAAAGTCCAAGTCACTGGTATGGCCATGCATTCTGGTAGCACTGCAAGGTTGGACAGAATTTATTTTCTGAGATATGAGGATCGTTTAACAAGTATATTTTCATAATATGTTCATTTACAGCTATTTTCATTTCTTGATGTGCTTTTTTAACTCTTTTTTTCATAGCCATCCAATCTGGCTTCAGTAACTCTGTGAAGTTTACCTAAACATAGGTCTTTAACAGCAAGTCTAAGAGCAATGGGTGTGATTTATTTATTCTTTTCGGCTTATGTAATCTTAATAGTACCACTGTGCTGTGGCTGTAGTTATACCACTGCAAATCATTAGGTTTGCCTTACTCCTATTTCTGTGCAGCAAAGACCTAAACAGAGGTAAGGCATTTTTATACAACATAAATAAATCTTTACTATTGCCTTAATGTACTGTACCAAGCCTGTGCCAAATACTGAGAACACTGTGATAGGATGCCTAGGTTTTTCTTATCCTGCTCCATACTTCATGGAGATGCTATTGGTAAGGAGACCTTTTGGAGACCTTTACTGCATTTATTCCTTTCACTTTTTGTGTAAGAAAAACTATTTGACTTCACAACTGTTCAAATCTGTGCAATTATTTGGTGGGTTTTTTCAGTGGTGGATCCGTTTGAAGACTCAGGTAATATGAATGTAACAACAGCTGCATGAGATAAGACAGTACCACATCTTCAGTGCATTGGGAGGAGAATAAGACAGACGTGTATTCTGGGCATTCTCCAGTGATTCTTTTCCAGGCTATTTCCTACTATGAGGCAGAAAAGAAATAAACATTTCACAGTTGAAGGACATGATGGTGCAATTCTGCACTTCCTGTATATCTGCATAAACCTACACTTTATCAGACATTTCTCTTTAAACAATTTCTTTTGCAGTAATAGTGTGTTCATCTGCTGCAGTGGAATTGTTGCTGTTAGCATACCTGGTGTCAGTGTACACCTGGATGTACATGTGCTTTTCTCAGTACATGGGAATAAATTCACTGCTAGAGAGAGAAAGAGAACAATCTGAAGTTGTTATATACCATCAAATTGGTAATCAGGGAAGTTTGGTTTGTGGCATTAGTTTTAACTCAGTTTTTGAAACAAAGTTTTGCAGAAATTTTGACAATCTTCTATGAGTTCTTAACATTCAGAGATTCATGGACAGAAAACAGAAAGGTGTAAAAGCTTCTCAGGTGAGACATGACATCTTTATGAATAAATTGTGTGCAAATAGGAAGAGAAAAAAAATCCCAACAGGGAAGAGGTCAAACAGTTACTTCTATTGCTAGTTGGAGAGAGATTAAGTTTCAAACAGAAATTGGTTGGCAGGTTGCCAAAATAACTGTTTCATCTGCAACATGATCAGACACTAGAACCATTCTGAAAGTTTAGGAAAAAAGAAAAAGTACTGAATTAAAGCAGTGGTGACAGTATCTCTCTGTATTTTGAATGTAACAAAAAATTCTATTGGTATTCTCTTATTATAGCAAGTCTGATAAATGTAATTCATGGGGAGAGGAGTAAGAATGCTCAACAGTCTTTTGACAGTGAGCTTAGTAAAAATCTTCCTGTGGTGAAGTCCTGGTTTATATATTTTGTCTAGTTATAGGAAAATTGAATCATATTTCTTTCCCACTTAAAATACCACAAACCACATGTTACTTTCATGGATGTCTTCTAGTCAGGAGTGTTGATTTATGAATAGAACCCAAGTTAAGTAACATTTGTCTCTCAAGTGTAATCTTTTAAATATATATATCTACTCTAGCACATATTTATGAAAGGTGCTTTTCAAATTAGTTGCAGAGTTTTCTTTGTTCCTGGCAATAACAGTCTCAGTCACTGACTGTTTCAGGGGACATGTTTCTCTGTTATTCATGCAAAATCTTCCATATTTCTCGAATTCCAATGGCTATAAGGTGCCATAGACATGAACATGGGTCTCAGGGAGGGTAGGTTTGGCTTGAAGTGTTTTCATCTGTAGGTTCCTGAGGTATCAGAAGGTGGTGATAAGCAACTATGCTTACACCAAAGATTTTTTTAGTAGTTGAACCCTACTGTGCTGAAGCTTCTGGGTAAAAGCATTAAGTAATAGTAGCTGCCACATCATTGATCTCCTGCTAATGCCAATTCTATGTCTTTTAGTTTTCTGAGCCAGAAAATATAATTTTATTTTCTAGTAGAGATATGGATGGAAGCATGGTATAAATATGATGGAGGTGAAATGATAGAAGGGGAATATTCTCAGGACTTTTTTGCAAACTGAGAAAATTTTCAGGATTAGTAAGTCATTCTTACTAGAGAGCCTACTTATCAGGTGGGTTATCAAGTTTGAACTCCAGCCAAAATCTCTTTTTCTTTTCAACTGGACAAGGACTGTGTCTTCATCTCCTAGATTTGGCACTACTTTGGCCATCTACTCTTTCTGAAAACTAGCGTAACCCAATGACAGCATGAAAAGTCAGACCTGCATTCTGGTCTTTGTTCTGCCTTTTTCTCTAGCTATTCAACCTTGGGCTTATCTATTTAATCTTTATGTCTCAATTTCACCACCTGTAAGGGTGACAATATGTCTAATTAATCATTGATGCAGAAAAGTCTTATAAGACATATAATTGTGTAAATTTGTCAAGAGTTTTAACCTGTTCCAGAAGGGGCCTATTAAAAGGATCTATACCTTTGGTAACTTCTAATATGAAGATATGAATGCATGCTTGTAACCTGCTGTATTCCTGATGTGATTTAGGTCAGGTTTTAATTTTAAAAGTGTCAGAGGGTAGGTTTTCCTGTTCAGAAAACTTCTTGTCATGGTTCTACAAAGCTATGCTGTCTTGCTGGCCCTTCTGTCAAACTTTCACAACTGTAGTCTTATCCTCTGTAATTTAGTGTAGGGATCTGGATACCTGGATTTTTTTCTTATTGATCTCTTTACAGCTAATCCAAAGGAGTCCCTACTCTTGCTACAATCTTATTCTTCTTCAAACAAATGAAGAGTAGATTTTTGCTGCAAGAAGTTTGCTTTATCCAAACTTTCCTTTGTGAGACTCGAGTATTAAACAGTCACCAAATGGTCAGGAAATGCTCTTAATTCTTTGCTATTATCTTTATGTATAAACTAGAAACTGCAAACACTAAATCCTGTGTGACATAGTACCTAGTTACTCACAATTTCTCTTTTAGGCCATGGTACCATGGGTATCTTTTCCAAAATCACAAGGTCTCCTGAAGTGAGTTTTGTGCTTGTGATTGCTGAATTCTGTATGTACAAGGCACAGCATGAAATTGTCTCATGCAGTATGAAATTCTCATTTAACTAGAAATGTCTTATGGCTGTATTCAAGTACCGTTGCAAGCACCACATTGCATTTGATTTACTACTAAAAATTGAGTCTAAGATACCCTCATTTATGTAGTGGTTGTGGTTTTGTGGCTTGTAACCTCAGTTAACTCCTCAAGCTTACTGTAATGAGGAGGTAAATTCTTTTATCTAGGAATGTGTCTGCTAATCTTAACTATGTAAAGTGTTCTTCATTCTGTGATGGTGCTAGGCAAACAGCTGCAATAAGACTTTTCTGTAGGTTTTCTTCATGACATATACACCTTGAAAAGCTCAAGTAAACTAATTCTGCCTTATTAGCAATGTTTGTCTTAAGCTGTTCTATCTGCTCTCACCTTCTTTAGGTCACTGTTCAGGATGCATTTCCTATCCCTGAGCATCTCTGAAACAGATCTCTTGCAGCTCAGCAGTGCTTTTTCAAAAACTCTCTCAAGAGAGCAAAAATAAGGCACATCTCATAACCAGGCATCATGTTTGTTGCCTTGGGCAATTAGAACATTCAGGATAAAAACGCAAACCTGTCTTGGCTGTGCAGTGTAGTAGCCTTTGCTAGCATTGCATATTTAGGCATCCCCTTCACAGTGTTTCAAATTAAAAGGTGACAGATGATGAACGACACATAGCACTCTCATATGATTTCATATTAAAAAAAGAGGTACTATTGTTTCAAAACAGCAAAACTCTTTTATCTCGTGAAGAAGCTTCAATAGTTCTATGAAAAGTTTGGTTGCTTAAAAAGTTGGTGAGTGTGCCCATGCGTTTTCATATGATTCTTTTATGATGCTGGCCAGCGATGATGAAATTAGCATGTTTTGATCTATATACAAGTCGTTCATAAAGAACTTGAAAGGAGAAGTTAGGAAAATCCAAGTGCTGAAACATTTAAGATATACTTTCTGGTCTCACTTTTGTGTGATTGTCAGCCAGGGACTATCATGATCAAGGTAGCTTGCCAATTGCCTGCCATAGTAATAATATTTATTACTGTAGTGGGGATTTCCTATCAGACATCTGAAGACAGACTTTTATATGTTGCTTCTCCTAGGTAACCTATTCAAATCAGCAGAAGAGATCTGATACTAAGGGAAAAATAACCAAAAGATATACATTTTTGATCTTGGGGTTTATTTGAACTTCTTTTTTTTTTCAGGTTTTCCTTCACATAGATGATAAAAAAGTGAAGGAAATTGGCTGATATTCTGCTTTTCTATACAAAATTCATAACTGTTTACTGATATTAAAATTAATGTATTTTGCTGCTGAGGTATAACATTTACTTTTTCATACTACCAGAAAGTAGATACATATAGTTTCACAGGAAATTTATCTCTTTTAAGTCTGTTGGAAATATATGAGAATAGTTATCAAATCATAACTTGCAAACATTTCTGCTTCTCTTTTCCTAAGACAGAAATAGCGTTCCAAAGCACTGAAAATGACAGGATGGGGTTAACATATTGTGAGCAATTCCCAGTCCCATGCCCCTGACTATTTGCAGAAACTATGCTCTCAATGCAGTTGATTCCCTCCAAAAGCTGATCATTCAGTCATCAATTTTTCTTCTATGTATGTCTTCCTTTCACAAGCACATTTACCTTCATGAGCAAATCAGAATCTTCCTAATTACCCATTTTCACCTATTTTTAGAAACTATAGCCTGAGTTCATTTTTCAACCAACATCTCCTCTTTCATTGGAGAGACCTGGACTTTTCCAGTAAAGGCTACACCCCTGTTGCTTGTGTTGTTTAGTGTTTACTGTCAGAGGCAGCTCTGAGTTTTGAACAGCTGCCCCTGCTTTACAAAGGGCCATCCCTTCCTGCTCCCAAGGAAAGCATTGCCTTACCTCCCAAGGCATGCCAAACCCTCACTCAGGGTGGCTGCCTTAGCCTGCAACACCAATGCTGGTGTTCCTGTGCAAGGAGATGCAGCTGAGGGAGATGAAGGAGCAAGGCTACAAAGCACAGAGTGCCTGAGCACAAGCATGTTCTGAGGGGTGTGAGGGGCAGCAAAGGTGTGTGTGCGTGGAGGGGAGGCAACAGCAGCCAGGGATAAAACTGCTTTGCTAGCATTTAGCCCTTGGTTATATAGCTGGAAAGCAGGATCAGAAACTGTCGCATTGGCTGTCTATCCTTAAAAGGCAGGTGAATTTTTTTTCTTTTAAAAACGTTCACTAGAATGTTCATCTTCAGTATTCTCTGAACCACAGCACCACAAGTACAGGTTTTCATATCTCTAAAAGTTCTGTATTTTATTTTCCAGTTAAATAGTCACAAAGTTGATTACTGGCAAACATAGTGGTGTTTTTCTCACACTCTACAAACTGTAAGGGGAACACAAGTTTCTTTGATAGGGAATGCTGATAAGATTATAATTTTATAGTCATGTTTTTTTGTCACCCATGTCTGATTATACAAAAACCTAAAGACTATGGACTATATATTCAGTCTGGCACATTCACTCATAGATAAAGCAAACTATTAGAATTATTCATCTCTTGTAGTTTTTCATGCCTGCAATTTACACTTATAATTCCTAAATTCCTTTGGTGGCTCTGTAGCCCATTAATAGTTTCCTAGTATTAAAAAAGAGATTATGTTTAATAATAAAATTATTATTTTATTCTGAAACATGAACATGTTCATAAACAAGAATGTGAGAATATTATGCTTCAAATCTAAGTTAATATCTCATGGTGTCAAATGAAAAGACAAATCTTGCCAGTAGGTATGTCAGCAGGAAGGCAGGATAGGACACATGCCATAGAGCCATTAGCAAGAGCTTCAGCTTCACTGGGAACCTTATCCGCCTACAATGCCTCTTAGAAAACTCAAAAAACATGATCTGCAGTATCTGTTTCCTGTAATAATCATCATCATCATCACCATCATCCTGGCTTTCATTTTTTTAAAGACCTCAGTTTAAAAGTTACATTTCTGCTTGCCAGATTAAAGCTGTCATGGAAAAAAATTACAGTGCCTAGCTATGTAGATTGGAAAAAACCAGGAAAATATCGGGAAATAATATTTTTTCATATGCTAAAATTACTAAGATAGAGATTTCCTTTGACTATGTTCTTTCTTTCTATTTTTAGTAGACTTACATCATCTCATCACATTATGTACAGTCTTCCTGCACCCAGAGGGGCAATGATAATGTCAATTTGCTGCTTTCTAATTTCCTGGAACCTAGTAACTTGCCAATAAACTGAAGCAGAAAATTAAATTAAGAGAATCCTGTATTTTTAATGAAGTTTGAAAGAAAAAATGGTGGGCAAGCAATCATGCCATTTTAATACAGCAAAAACCAAGACAAGGTACAAAAGAGATATTTCTGTCAGACACACAAACTTATGGCCAAATCTGTGATATGCTTATACTGGTGCACAACACTGGTAATTATAAAAAAAAAAAAAAAAAAGAAGAAAACTAATTTCACACAGATGGGAAAATGCAATCAGTTCTGATAAGGTGCAAAAATAATAAGTAGCCTGAGGTAGGGCTTTGCAACACATCTGCTGGAATTTTGTACCCCTCAGAACTCTCACCTTTCACAGAAATGCTTTTCCAGCCTTCAGGATAAATGCCAGTAAAGGACATGGCATTTTGATAGAATGTCTTTCCAGAGGAATGGGTGGAATTCTAAAGAATCAGAGATTCTTAAAATGCTTGTCACATCAGACATTACTTGAAAAATAGAAATCCTTCAAAGAATATTGTGAGACAAAAGCAACCCACTTTAGCACATTGCCTGAGACTTCAGTATATAGAAGGACAGTACAACATTAAGGAGGATGCTGTCTGTTATCAGGCACCTACAGTACTAGTCCTGTAACCTTGAAAAGTACAATCAAAAGTAACAGTACATCACTAACGCTGTTGGCATGATGTATACTGTAAAAAAAGAGACAAATATAAACTCAGTTTTTAAAGTGGGAATTATTTTTTCCCAGTAAAAGTTCTGCTGCTATCAGAACAACAGATGACAAATAAATGCTGAAGAACTAGTGTAGTTCTTTGCTGTAATTTTCCTCCAAGACTGAAACTCTATTGATTACCAGAGTCTAGAAGTAGAGATCTGTATGGATGGAGTGACTCAAAATGCTGAACACACTTTGTAGGTGGAAATTGAATTTGTAGGTTTCGATGATAGAATTTATTCCCAGGGAAAAAAAAGAAAAAAGAAAAAAAGGCATCATCTGCAGCATGGTGCACTTGAGAACAATCTATATCATGGAGAAAAGCATACATAAAACATGAATAGTTTTTATTAGCAGTTTTCCCTATGAACAGTTGTGGCAGGTCAAACTAGAGGGTCTGTCAGTCAATCTCAGTATCCTATATAATGGCCAGTGCCAAATGTGAAAGACAGAAGATAGGACAAAGACAAGCATATAGTGTTCTTTCCCCAGTACAATTCTTTCATCCTCCAGCTTCTTGCTTTACTTCACTATGAGTCATATCAACTACTTTGTTGTTATCTTTCTTAGATTTGGTGTCCATTAATGCAGAAGTTCCTCTTTCACTTTTAATACTTCTTCCTCCTTGATAGATATATCAAGGGAGGAAAGGAGTATAAAGAAACTAGGGAAGAAATAAAGTTCTCAGATATGCTTTCAGTTCTAGAAAAACAAGATTTTCTGAAAAGATAGGTCTTTGCACTATGGATTCAGATTTTAATGTGGGAAGGGGGCAACACAGATATCTGTGATACAAGAGGAATAATTCTCACATTGTTCTTGGCCTTGTAAAGGCTCTTTAAAACAATCTATTAAAGCAGTTTCAAACTTTTACCTGGAGCTGACTTGATTCTTAGCTGGCCTAAGGATCACAAAGAAATAAAGATTGTTTAAAACCATTGCTCCTCTCATTACATTGATTTCTGCAACATAGGTTAGGTTTCTTGAATAGATCCTAGGAGTTAAATATGACAGCAAATAATATTTTATTTGTTAATGGTATAACCTTTTGGCAAGAAGAATAGTATCTTGATTCAGTTATCAAATTTGGCATCTAATTTTAAAATCCATTATAAAATGTAAGATTTGAACATTCCAAAATGTAAAAATAAATTTGTTTTTGGAAAAAGATTGATTTATCACCTAGCATAAAATCATCAGCTTTTGTTGGTGATTATGAAATACGTAAGTATAAAAGAATAAAACATTTGTTTTGAATGTTACACTGCCATCTAATGAAATAACTGTAAATTACATGAAAACATTTCACTGTTTTGTCATCTGTTTTTGGAAGTTGATGGTATGGGATACAACTTCATTACTAATAACATTTATAATAAGAGGAAAACAATACCTTAATCAATCAATCAATCAATCAATCAATTAATTAATTAATTATTATGACAACACCAATACCAGTTTTTAATATTATTAATTAATATTATTAATAATTATTATAATTTAAATAAGAATTAGCTGGTGATATGGCAAGCAGCTGGAAAAACTCATCATACAGAGGATATTTAAATAAAACTGTGAACTAAGTAAATACAGTGAAGAAGGTTTTCTCTGAAGACATGAAGAAAAAACCCCAAATTAAATGAAATTTCATTTCATATGTCGTAATAGACTTTTTTTTCTGTGTGTCATATAATCCTAAAAACAATATTTACAGTGCTAGAGGTTTTTTTCACCAACTAGTGCACATAAGCTCCTAAAACAGTTTTGGGGATGAAGATACAAGGAGTAATGGCCATGGGCTCTGTTTGCAGACATGCAGTGTAGTTCTTGAATGAACTTGAAAAGTCACTAAGGGAAAATCCTGCCCTACATCTGTCTGCATAAAAGTACTCAAACACAGCAGCACTGCTATGTGGATATGCAGCAGCAGCAGGATAAGGGGATCCCCTGAGGGTTTGGAGGGCTTCATTTTCTGGGACTGTTGGAGACCAGCTGGGATCCAGCCCTGTTTGGTTTTCCCCCATACTGGTGATTCTGGGGCTCTTAGGGAGCTCCTAAGTAGCTTGCTGGCAGCTCTGGGTGTAGGGCTGAGCATCTCAGCATGGGAAGATTGTGAATGACTCTACTCTGCACTGTGCTATGGACTTATGGCAAGAGGGCTTTCAGTCTAATTTCTAATTACGAACTCAGTTGAAAACAACCCTACTCTTGGTTCACTTTCAACTGTGGCAATGCTAATTGGAAGTAGCCTTACTAGTTGTCAAGTTTGTGTAACAAACCCCTCTGTGAAGAAAATCTACAGATGTCAAAACACTTCACTCTAGACAAATAAACAACATTGCTGACAAGTCTATTAATTTACTGCAGAGTGTAACCATTACTATTTATTTTACAGTCTCAGTTGATATTGTGCTAACAGGGCTAAATCTGGTTGGCTGTGTCTAGTTGGCTGTGTTCCTTGAGTCATCCTGTAGCTGAAACTTGACATAAACAAAAGAGGAAAAGGCACATACACTAACAAGTAGTATAGTTTTACCAATCACCAAGTCTGAGATCTGGCTTCTTCAGTGAATGAGAGCATCTTGTTGATTTTATGGAACATCAGGGTCTTCACACAGGGAAGATCAAAGGGCTGCATTATGTTTCAATACATAACTTTATGGGACAGATGGAATCCACTCAGAGAGACCCATGACACTCAGGGATAGATTATCAAAAGTTTCAGACACTAGAACCTATTAGTGTGTTCAAACCTTCATTCCAACACTGTCAGCACTTTTAAGCTCTGTTTAAAGCAGCAGTATACAATTTAACTACTGCAAAAGTTCAAATGGAGGTTAAAAGGATGGGCTAAAGGATGTGGCAAATCAAAAGAAATTTTGGGTTGCATTTTCTTTTTTTCCACACAGATATTTTTGGGTTAACTTTTGGATATAATTTTGTTTAACAAGGGAGAAATGAATATTCTTGTGAAGCATACCAGAACTTGAAACATTTTTGGTCAGGTAATAAACACTAAAATATTGCATGTCTTTGCCTCAGATCTTGGAGAATGAAAACCACTTTTTGTTCTATCACTGTTGAAAACATTCCAGGAGTTTCTATCAAGTAAACCAAATACACTCAGGAAGAAAGGAGGGGTGAACTCACCCTTTTAACAGCAGTCTTGTTAGATTTTGTAAATTCCCATATTTCCTGATGTTTTGCTTGATAATGGATTCTAGTGCCCTGGTAAACTCATCTTTTTTTGAGGAAGACTCTAACTGGGATTTCTGCTTTGTGTGTGGAAGAGTATAGGGCCTAAGATGGAGCCCTGTGGAATTCCACTAGTGACAGGTCACCAGTCCGATGTTACCCCATTCACTATCACCCTCTATCACCCGTGAGCCAATTGGTCACCCACCACATGATGTATTTACTTTTGAACACTTAGAGTCCTATTTAGAGAACTGCCATTCTCTGCTCTTCATTCAAATGGCTTCTTCTATGGAACAGTTAGCCTTTCTCAAACTGCTGTTGAGAAACCTTCTGTATTTAGGACTTTCTGTGAATTGCTTTCTGACCCATATGAAGTGATGATATTGTCAAGCTATTAATTTCTTAATTTGTTCCCCTTTGGGGTTCAGGTTTGAAAAATAGGTTTTCGTAAATGGTAGCCAGCTCTTCATCTAATTGGAGTGTCATAGGAATAAGTAAAGGTTTAAGAGCTCTTTCTGAGTAGTTCTGCAGTTTTTTTTTTCACTTGGAAGCAAAGACAAAGAAAACAGAAATAAGTTTCACCTTCAAACCAAGTGGAGTTCCTGGTATTAGTTGGGATCAGCTATTTTTAAACATGAAGAATTTCTGCTAATGCTTCCAACAAAATCACGGCTCCTGCTGCTGCTTCATCGGTGTGATCATTCTTTACTATAACCTAGGTGTGGGGAAACTTATACTTCTAGTCCACCCTTTCCACCTAATCAATTCCACCCTTTCCTCAACTCGACACATTTCCTTGACACCTTGACTCCACGTATTGCTTTAAGAAGTAGAACTATCTTCCATATGCAATATCTCATGTTACTCCAGTACACAGTTATAGGTTTTGAATTTATTTAGAAATTTCCAGGCAATAGTGGAAGACACTAGAAGATGTATTCTACAGGGAATAGTGAAGAAAGCAGAAAGCAGCACCAACCTAAAATGATGTATTAGCTGCACTCGCACAAGTTTTCACAGGTTAGGCAAACTGTTTTTATCTGCAATGGCAATTACCCTGTGTGGATTATGATAAAGGTGACTGAGGACCTAATAATGTGAACCTCATTCTTAGTATTAATTACAAAAGGAGAGAAAGTGTCAAATATTCTTCTTTTTGAAGGACTGGAGAATAATAGAATGTAAGAACTGCTGCAACATGGGCCCTTGTTCATTTGTTTGTGACACAAGCCCTCTGCACTTCAGCAAGAATACTCAGGGCTTACGGACTGCCAAAGCAGACCCAGTAGATACTTGGGCTCATCTTTGACTGGATGATCTTTAATTATGTCATTGCAGCCCCTCTGAAAAGCAGAGAGAATAATTAGACTACTCACGGGTTTTTTTAGCATATGCCTGGTCAGATGTATCAGTGTGATTATACAAACATTTTGCTAGACACAGAAAACAGTTCCACACAGCCTGTATGATTTTTTTCCCATAAGATTGGAGCCATAGATTATCCTTTCCAGTATTATTAAAAGTCTGTCAGGCAAGATAGCCTTTTAATAAAAATAAAATAGTAATTTGATACATTTTGACAAGAAGGCAGAATGTAATCTCTATTTTAAAACTGTGCTTTAGCATCTCTTTGATTGCACCATTCTATTAGAATGCTCTCCTATTTTTAAGTAAGGAAATTGAGAATGAAGAGGAAAGGGTTAAAACCTACACTATCAAGCAGGTGTGTTGGTTAGCAAAGGCTTTAGCTTACTTCTTGGCCCTCACACAGTGCAGGTGTTCACATCAGCATTTTCATCCTGTTTGATATCTACGCTTTTTTGTTTGTCATCTGGGGACTTTTACACTATATCTGTAGGAAAACCCCCCATTGCTTTGTTGTTTCGGCTGAATGGGATAAAACAGAAATTATTTCTCATTGGTCTTAAGTTTAAAAAGACTAACACAGCTATGTCTGTCAATCTAAGAGGTGGAGGATTTTTTTAATTTGATAGTTTATATTATTGTAGGTCATCCCTTACAAAACAACAATCACCGAGAGGTAAAGATCAGCAAATTGACAATTAATGAAATCTGCAATTAGTGATAATTAATCAGAGAAATGTTTAAAAAATGCATTTGTTTATTGTCTTAACTTATAAATCTGATAGATGTGCTGGAAAAATGAAGAATATTTCTGCTTTATGATAAAAAATCACTTTAAATTGAATTATGCATCTGATATTACAGGAAAAATAATGAAATATATAAAAAGCTCATGGAACTTTGAAATCCCTTACATATGCAAAGGACATTTTATATGTCTTTATATAAAGATTTAAAAGATCATGATCTTTTGGATCAGCTGAGGCTGTGTGCCTTGAATGCCAATAGAATCTGCACAGTAATTTCTCTTTCCATTTACGTAACTCTTAAGACATACAAAGCCTACCACTGCCTCTTTCTGCTCTAACTTCTGTAAAAGTAACAAACAAAGTATAATAAGGCCTTCTGAATAGTTATAAAACTTATTCAGCAACTCATTTAGTCCCTTCCTGTTCAGAGTGTGAAACTAATTTTGAATAATTGGTCTCGTACAGTTGTTGTTCACGGCTGACTTTTTTTTGCATGGAGACCATTCAGAGTAGAAACTTTCCCTCAGGGACTTCCCTGAAATTGCTGGAACTACTCTGATAATTAGAACTGTTGAAAAGAAAATACAGTCCCCTTCCACTTGTTCCCAAACTCATTTCTACAATAATTTTCTAATTTGTGTTACAGTTACTGCCTTGGAAGGGGTTTGCAGGACAGCATCCTTGTATTCCTGGATGACATAGCAGTATGGAAAGTGACACTATGAGTAAAGATGTCAGTCTGCCTCTGTGATAACTAGGGAGTCCTCTTTTAATGAATAGTTCCCAGATAGCTCATTGACTTTGACCTTGGACATACATCAATAATGTTTCAAATTACTGTTAAGAAGTAATTACACTTATAGGATACATAATGTATATTATTATATTATATTATTATATATACATAGCTATATTTTATCAACAAGAAGAGAAGAGTGATATTTTGTGCCAGTTACTCTATTCTTAAGTATGCAGGTAAATCTTCCTTCTTGAATCTCATTTAATGCTTGTAATAATACAGAACAAAGTTTTGGAACTATTCCACACAACTGGTTTTGACTTCTTTTTAACTCATCAAGTGCTGTTTCAAATGCATGCAAATATAATGTACTGACTGATGCTTGTAACAATACTAGACCAGAAATTTGTGGCATCAATGTATTTCTAAGCTGCTATTGCAAAACACAGGAAGATATTCTTATGCGAGGTCATGTTGTATAATTTCCTTACAGTGTCACTGAGCAGAAGTTAAAATGATGTCATATATCTTACCGCAAATCTATAAAGCAATGCATTTGCTACTTGAAAAACAATTCTATGGTCTTGACAAATCATCACATCAAAATTTACTGTGTATGTGGAAGATTTTATCAGCGGTGTCATAAGCTCAAAGGACTTAGAAGGGTTAAACTTTACTTTTCATCATTTTATGGGAATGTTTACTGCTTTATCTCATCATGCCAATACTTGGATTGTACATGGAAAGAGAGGAAATTTTATTTATGATTCAGTTCCCATGAATGTGTTTAGCAGTTACTGTAATTCTGTGTTTTCAGAACACACTTCACAGCTTAAGTGAAGATGCATTTTATCATCAGGTCAATGACACTGAAAGGATCACTCTTTAAAACTGAGAAATTGTCTTAATACATCAGAGCCTGCCTAGAACTCGTCCAGATGTCACTGCTACTTCATTATTCATTTTGGTAATGCTAACCAGCTGCCAGTTTAATATCTGACACAGGAGTCCATTTGGGAATCCTCCTTCTCCTCAGATAATCAGGCAAGTTGAACAATTGTTCTGTATTAGCAAACTGGTTTATTGCCCTGTGAAATCCAAACTGAAAGTTGCAAATGTTGTGCTTTGAATCACTTTCATGTCTGAACATGATTGACGCAGAATGGCTTCATTAACTTTCAAGAAAAGTGTGTTAGAAAAAAATTTAAGACAGTTTAGGTGCTGAAAGGGAAGTATCTTTGGCTTATTGTTAGAGTAGACCTGGTTTCTGTGTTGCTAGACATAATTTTTGTTAGACTAATATTTTTATTAGACTGTTTTTTAATTTTTATTTTATTAGACTGTTTTTATTAGACTAATAATTGACTATTTGCAAGATTATTTTGGTAAAAAAGTTCCAAAAATATTAATTAATTTTGATCGTGAATGTTAAGGAATACTTTCTGAAAAGCTGAAGTAGAGAAACAACTAGGAAGAAAGACATTCTAGTTTTAAAGACTGGGGAAAATTCAGTATTTGAAAATAATGGGAAACTCAGGATTGGAAAATAGCAGAAAGTAAAACTTGTGTCATTTCTAAAGTGATCTGAGGGTTACTAATACAATCCTTGTCTTATCCATGTAGGGAAAAAAATTAAATTTTTAAATACTGTCTCTTCAAAAAGAAAATTTCTAAGAATGGGAAATGGATCCGTGAGGTATTCAAACGTATGGTTATCATTACCTAATCCTCAAAATCTACTTTATTCCTTCTCACTTCCCCCAGCAATATCCTAAAATCAGTCATTAACTGTAAAATAACTTTATTCACAATCTATAAAAGTTCACCTCACAAGTGCTGAAGAAAATGCATTAAAAAAAAAGGCAGATTAAGGCTTTTAGTTACTGTCTCCAGAAGCGAAGGTGGGTGCTCTGCAGCTTGTTCTCAGGATGTCAGTAAAACATATATTCAAAAATCAGGGAATATAATACTGTTTGTACAAGTACTCAAAGTGATGCATAAACCAGCTATGTTCACTGCAGGTGAAACCTTCTCACCCTCTACCCATCCCTCCTGCCCACTATATATACATATCCCCATATCTTCAACATGTCATGTGATCTGGTAGATAGTAATCTAGTTTGAAGTTTTAGATATGAAATCACAGCTGGTTAATCTGGTTTTGA
Source organism: Acropternis orthonyx (assembly GCA_035583155.1). Classification (NCBI taxonomy): domain Eukaryota; kingdom Metazoa; phylum Chordata; class Aves; order Passeriformes; family Rhinocryptidae; genus Acropternis; species Acropternis orthonyx. Next base: position 44,685,481 of record JAWWEU010000125.1, read on the forward strand.
TAAGTACTGCATCAAAGCTAAGATAATCAAGGGACACTTGATGTGTCCAAGTGTTTTCCCACATTATAGATTGCCTAGAAGTAAGATAATGAAATTCAACCAAAAGCAATTTCTGTTTAACAGAGCTAATAGTAAGAACATACCATAAAGAAATATTTGCCTTTATATGTGCATATTCCAAATGGGAAACCTCAGTTTTCTGACTTGGCCAAAGATGGTCACTATTCTTTTTTGACAGCTACAATGATGCTATGCAAATCTGTGAGATATTATTTATGGCCAGCAATCCTACAGGAAGAGTTAATTATTTAAAAGAAGGAAAGAAATTAAGAGGCAGAGGAAAGCTACACTGTTACTAAAGGTTTGATGAAAACAGCAAATAGGATTTATTTTAAAATTCCACCAAACAAATTATTTTGATCTAGCATGCTAAAGGAAGAATGTAACTAGTTTTCCCAAAGCCAAGGATGAGCTGTTAGGAGAGGGAATGAATTTTCTGCCTTCCTGACAAGGTTTTGGTTTTGTAGTCATTGGCGCAAAATCTGTAACCTAGTAGATTATCTGCCTAAGCCTGGTTTTACTTGGTTCAGGTGTAGAAATATTCCATTTCATCAAATTGGCCAGAGCATGCAAATAATTTAGGTTTTATGTACTTGACATTGCTGTAACATAATAAATATCCAACTTGACTTACAGTTAGAAGCACACAGGAATGTGATACCTGGTCCATGATAAAATCCCTTAGGAGAAGTATACCATACCCATTCACATTTTCTAAGGCATCAGTCTGGAAGAATGAACTCAAATGCCTCAGCCTTCTGTGTCACAAAGTAGTAACATTTCTGAATCAGTTGACGGAATCCTAAACGTGGACTAACATTTGCACTAAACTCCAGAGTTAAAACAGCCGTAACAGCTGTTGAGTTGTCTGAATCAATAGGGTGCCTCAGCAAGAGAGAAGGATAACTGGCTCAGGAGAAAAATTTACTGTGAGGGTGGTGAGGCACTGGAACAGGTTGCTCAGAGTACTTGTGGATGCCCCATCCCTGGAAGTGTTCGAGGATGGGTTGAATGGAGCTCTGAGCGAGCTGGTCTAGTGAAAGATGTCCCTGCCCATGGCAAGAGAGCTGAAACTAAATGGTCTTTAAGGTCCCTTTTCAACCCAGACCATTCTATGATTCTATGATTTTTAAGATGAAGAGTTCATCCCCTATAAGTAGTAGTGTATCACTCATGTTACTGAAACAAGAAAGCTAGTGAAGGTGATGAGAATTATAGCTGGCTTTAGACTTCATTAGAGAATACATATTCTCTTTTTTCTTATTTTCAACATGAATGAAGCTTAACTTTATATTCAGAAGGAATCCAGTTTTGATTAATTATGAAGAAGCATTAATTATGAATTGAAGAATTATGAATTATGAAGAAACATTAATTATGAAGTAGTGAAATAATGTTTTAATTAAGTTTTTGCAGAGTGAGGTGCAACATCTATGTTTTCTTGACATCCAGTGCTTGGATTTTCAGTATGTTTATATGGTATGTCTTGGTCCAACAGCTACTTCAATGACAGCAATCAATTGGTGCAGATGGACTGGAAGAAAAAGTTTTCTCCATATTTCTCTGTGTATATGCTGATATTCATGATAAAGATGATATTGGCCAAGTATTTGAAAGCCAAGAAAATATTTGGAAAGTTTCTCTGGAATCCATTGGACTGAGAAGATCAAAGAGAAAATGGTAAGAAAACACAGAGGGTAAAGGGGATTTGATAGAACTTCCGTCATCTGAGAATGCTGGTGAGCAGCAGGTTTCTCAGTGACTTATGCTCTGCTGTGTTTTACAATTCTGTCATCAAACATCATGGAGAAGATAAGTACATGTGATTGCATCATGAAGGAAGCAGTGGGAGAATGAAGCTGTGCATTTGTGTTCTGTACCAATTTTTTTTTTGGTGGAATACTATTATTTTGCCTTTTAAATGCATACCTAAACAGTTTTTGCCTACAATGCTAATACTAATTTCAATAATTAAACTCCCCCAACATTTGCCTTTGCTATCCTTATACAAAATTTACAAATGCTTCTTTATTCTAATATGACATTTGAAAGAGTAGGTTTAAAATTTTAAAAGTCCGATAAACAGAACAGACAGGAGTGAAAATTTCTTGCTCAACCTTATTTCATCCTCTTGTGCATATATCTTATGATATAATCTTTAATTGCACAATCACACACTGTTTTTCTCCCAGCAGACCTCTGGCTTATTGAGTGAGTAATAGTTATCCAATATTTCTTTTTATCTTGTTCCCTATGTATTAGCCTCAGGCCTTATTTATGTTACATCATCCAAAGTCTCTTATCACATCAGCTAATTGCTTCGTGGCTGCTCCTAAACCTATCTTTATTTTCCCTTTGAAAGTGTATTATCACTGTCCCATTTTAGCAGCTATGGAACTGAAGCGTGAAGAGATTAGGGTCAAATTTAGTGTGTCTATTTTTGGGTGCCAAAAATGAGACAAGAAGAATGATTCTTTTCAGAATACCTGGGTTTTTGAAAGCAATAAATTGCACTACTCACTAACTTTATTTTCAATCTATCACAAATATTAGATGTCTCATTAAGATTTTTCATTGGGTATCTAGCTGAATCATATGAAACTTAAGTGCATTCAACTTCATCAGTGCTCTTCCTTTTTCTGAAATTCCACCTATTTTAGTCACACTTTCTGATAATTTTAAAAAGACATTACTTTTACACCATGTTCCTCCTCTGTATGTGTCTTTCCAAGCATCCTGGTTCCTCTGCATCTTTCTGAACTCCTGATATTTGTGTTTTCCGTAGCCTCTTCTATAGATCCCTGCTTTTCCCTAACTCTGCAACTCCTTCCTCACTTTTCTCTTTCTGCAAACTTGCCGGCTGTCTCTCCACACTTGCCACTCTTCTGCATTCGAAATAGGTAGTTTCCTCTTCTTTTGCATTGTATGGGAGCCAGCTGAAAGATACTTGAGGACAGGAGAAATGGACATTTTGCTTTCAGCTCCAGGGTCCTGTGTCATGTCATTTAGCAATTAGCCAAAGCAATCCTAAAGAAGTCCTGTTACAGCCTTGCATCTCCGGGCAACAGAATGCTTGGTACAGGTAGAATTGTGGAAACCTTGACTGATCAAGTGTAAATGGAAGCCTTTGAAAGGCTTACAGTTCAACTACTATAAAGGGAATTTTTCAGAGGCAGAAAATAGTGCATGTTACATCAGGGACACTGCCTAGTATTTCTGCTCTTGATGATACAACCATGGAGATTTTTAATGGAAGATTCTGTAAGTGCAAAAAATCTCATTCTCAAAAAAAACAGTGCTGTTGCAGCTGAAATCTTCCTCAAACAGTTCATGCTGAGAATGGTTTGTCAAACGAAAGTCCGACAAAGGATATAACGTAGCTTCAAATCCAAACCTAACAGTGAGCAATACCTCAGTTGACAGTTTTATAACACTAGTAGACTATAAAAACAATAATAAATACTTTTTTTTCTATTATGTATGCTCAGTCCTGATTTTAACCAGTTGTGGAAATTTGCAGATGAAAAATTCAAAATGACCTTTCCCTTTCCTTGCTGTTCTTGTGTTTTTGTGTTTTTCTTTCCCTCTCCTTCTGACTCTTTCTAGATCTTGGAGAGATACCTGGTGTTTGGCCACTTTTGACCCCTCAATATACAGTAGTGTTATTATATGCTTATCATGTGGTTATAAGAAATAACTAAATAATAGTTTGCATAGGAGACTTTCTGTTAAAGTACTTATTCACAGTGATTTACAGGTGCTAAGAGTATAAGGAATTGTATTTTGGAGTAATAGGGCACATTTACAACACATAAGTCTTCCTGGTTTTCGTTATGCAAGAGGAGTTCATATTCAATATAAATAAAAAATAACATTTATTTGAAAAGAACCTTCCAGCAGTAAATAAGCTATCTGAAAAGGCAGCAAAAATATAAATACTTGTAAAGAAATTGAGAATAACATGATAACAAACCCATTGTTTTGAGATAGATGATAAGGTTTTTTGTCTATTACAGGTTAATGATAAAAACAAATTGTATTGCATACAAAAAATAAACAGCACTCATTAACAGGCATTTTTTGGAGCATTTTGATATCATCACTTAACTTTTTATATATGTGGAGAAGTATGCAGAGATGAGGGTGCAAGTAACACTTCCAAACGAGTAGAGGCACAAAGGAATTTGAGATGGTATCCCTAATGAAAGCCAGAGCTGCAGTCCTGTGAGAAAATTAAAGCTTGGGCTGAAAATCAAAGAGAAGCTCAAAACGCTTCAGAAGGCTTTTTATAGTGTAGGATCAAGGAGGTTTCAGCTTTTAGTGTGGAAAGGGCTAATAATGATCTGCTAATCTATGTGCAACATTTATATTGTTTTCCTTGTAATTTTTAACAGTCTATCAAAGCCTCCAAGTAAGGCTTTGCATGTTGGGAATCAGATGTGGCTATGGGTCCAGTGCATATAACACCACATTGGCTTATGTGATGTTCAGGAGGATGAGGAATGCTTTTAGGACTGTCTAAAGGTTAAAGACTTGAAATGCTGCTACTCACTTCAGTCACATTCTGGGAACAGAGAGCCGACAGAGAGCAGAACAGAAGCACCTGGAGCATATTTACCCTAGAATAAGACTTCAGCAAGCAGCTGAACAGACACAAGATCTAAAAAATTTGTTTTTCACTTTGTCCTAAACATTTAAATAAACTTCCAAAACAGCCCAGATGACAGAATTCAGAGAACTTTGAAATGTACTTTGAAGTAATTTTTTTTGCTCCCATCTGAATAACAAAATTTTCTGGTTCTTACATACTTTAAAGCTTTTAATTAATTTTAGTCCAATAGATACTCTTTATATCCTGAAATACGCAAACTCCTCTAAAGTAAAGTTTTTGACCCAAATGAAACTGATATTATTTCCATGTTACAGGGCTCTGCCTCTGGTTTTAAGTTTTTATGGTAATCCTCAAAGCTTTTAATTTTCTGAAGAATCTCTACTGGTAGAATATAAGCACTCAAACATGTGATGGAAAATATAGAGAAAAAAATCTCTGAGGAGGGGGGAAATGGATAGTCATTTGGATTATGAATCAGTGGGATACATATGGGACCCAAATACAGTAAGTTTTCAGTGTTAGTTTTTCAGCCCCCTTAGAGTAAGCATCCATGTTCCCATATTGTAAATTCTGAAAGTAGAGGCCTAATTTATTTAACTTTTTGTTGTTAATTTCTGACTAGTGGTTTTTGTGGTTGATCGAGTTACTCTTGGCAGTTTTGTAACACATTAAAAAAAAAATCCTTGCTATTTCTTTGTAGCACTTCAATGAAATTTACATATCTACATAAAATGGTGAAATAAAAGAAATAAAATATCCTTCAATTTGTTTGTCAACCTTCATTGTTACACAAATGCTTACAAACTTAATATAGGTATGCGTTTGTGGATAAATACATTTGAGTGTCCTTAAAGACTCTAATATCTTTCAAATTTGTTAGAGGTGTAAAAGATCTATGAATTTTCCTGAAAGCAGGTTACCAGGCAGAAGGTGGAGAAGCTATAGTAATTCCCCTCTACATAATAAGAAAATGTAGTCTATACTGTTCATAGACATTAAAGATGTCACAATGAAAGGAGAAGGGAGGGACAGAGTTGAGGAGGGAGGAAGAGAAGTAGGAAGAGAATGAAAGAGGCTCTGAACATCTTGCTTTCTTGAGAATTAACTTATTAGACAGTAAAAAAAATCCATTTGGCAGGGAGTAACTTTGGTCAAGAAGTGGATTCTCTACTGTTTCAAAGTGGCGTGAATATTCTTTTTTTCAGACCATGAAATGGGATATGCTCTCTCCGCATGGCTTGTCTTCATGCTCATAGTGGTTGAGTTCATGTTTATTTTAATTCATTTAAAATGTCTGTTGATCATGGAACACAGATTCACTGGAAACATTCAGAAAATGATATGAATTTCTAATGCCTTTCATACTTGTCAAGCCATTTCATCCTAAGCTGACTTGTCAATTATTTGCTTTCAATTTTTACAGCCATATTTAGAGACAGATCATAGAACTCATCAGGTGAAATGTGGCCTCTGTTTAGGTCTATTGGAGATTACCACTGACTTCAAAGCAGGAATTTACCCATATTGTTCCCATTCACATTCTGGAATGTCATGTTTACTGGATGAAATACCATGTGTGTTGGCTTTGATTTTCTATTCAAATCACAAATGGTAGGATATGTTCTGTTAGCCAAAGAATTCTTATCCAAGGAAGACCAAATAATCTGCTGCTGTTGAACTATTAGAAGAGAGATGAAACCCAAACCTTTTCTATTAAAAAAAATTAAATCATATTAACTATGTTATTTTTTGTAATCAAAGCAATTATTAGTTTTTCTCGGCAAGCTACTTTCTAAATTTTGTTTCTGTACACCACACATGTAAAAAGGCATCTAAATAATCTCATGTTTTGTGATGTATCATGTTGACTTGGGGAAAATCCTTGTCTTCAATTAATTAGTTAAATGCTACCTAAGAATTTTATGAATATTGATGTGATTTGCAGTGGAATACAGAAACTTTGTAGTGCTGTAATAAACTGGGACCAATTTCTTGTTGGCTTGATAGAAAAATATGATAGTAGTAGACAACAACCTCTTACAAAACAGAACCTAAGCTTAGGTCTCCACTTAGGTCCCAGCTGGAAACAGGACCAGAAGCATAGATACCAAAGGAATACAATTTCCAAGAAGACTCTCTGGAGACAGAAGTAAAGCATGCTGTCATTGCTGACTTGAGAACAAATGAACATAAAATGATAATCCCCAAAGAGTGTTTGAAATTGCCTAGGGGTTCCCATTTCCTAGCGTCTGCAGAAATTTGAGGAAAGACAGACAGATTTAAAGATTTGATTGTCCTAAAATGTGTTTTCTACTAAATGCTTTACAAAGACTGTTTATTACATATATTGCTTAAGGCACTAAAAAAAAGTTGATGCCACATAGTGGGAAGTATGAAGAATTTCATCACATAAATAAAAGTCAAGGTAAGGGCAAGAAAGACATGGGCCATGGTCACTTTAGTGATGGTCTATAGCAATAAAAAAAGTCCCCAAACAGGGATTAATATACTGATTTTTTGCTTGTAAAACATATTTTCCAAAAAGATTTTATTGTAAGATGTGAAGAGATATAACCTAAGATTTATTGGTATTTTTTTCATGTATGTTTTACAAGATTTTAAATAAATGAATAAGAAATTAATCTCTGTGGATACATTTCACACTGACAAGACACGATAGTAGTATGTGCTTGTGTTACTACAGTAGAACTCAGTCTCTGCTATGGTTGTACTGTGTGTTGCTCTCAAAGTATTGCATTATAAAAATGGATAACTGTCTGTAATGACAGTTAAATTCTTTTCTAATCTCCATTTCACAGAACAATTACAATTTTTCATATTGAGCATTCAGGCATATTGAAACATGATGTTCTATGCTATGCTCTGAAAAAGTACTACTGTCTGTTAAACTACATGTTTAATAAATACATTGTCCCTTTGAGCCACAGAGGCCAAATTCCTCGGGGACAGATGCATTGTGCTCCAAATTTGTCTTTGAAAAAAGTCCCCTCTCCATTTTGCCCTGCAATGGTCTATGGAGTATAAACCAGGAATTGTGTAAATGTATCAGTATTAGGGCAAACTTTGTCATGGTCCTGAAGAAGGAATTGTGTCAGATCCATAAATGTACTTAGGAATATAACTGCTTTTGGAAGCAGTGAGGACTAAATGCTGTAGTAACTTTTTGGTACCTTTGGTACCTTTGCCTGTTAAAGTATATTTATATGTTATATTTATCTTAATAATATTGTTGATCTTGGTTGGCTGTGGGTTTGTTTTGATTAAAAAGACACTGCAGCACATGGGAATATTCTTCACAGTAAGGAATCTGCTGCCTTTGATAAGAAGATGTTTAAATAGTCTTTAATAATATTGTGACAACAAATATTGCAAATACTGGTGCAAATGGCAGGATACAGGATTTCCTGAGCTACTCAACTAGTAGGGCCCTGTGGGCAAGTATGGCAAACACTGCAGTTGTTTCTCCCTCTACTTACGACGATCAAAAAAAAAAAAAAAACCCACCAGATTTTCAAGTTTGAGATATTGAATTATTACATTATTTTTTGCCTTTTTTTTTTTTTTTCCTGAGGAAAGGATAATCAAGGTTAGTTCTGCTCTCATAATGAAAACTTCAGAGAAACTAAGCATGTAAAAAGCCAGGAAAGCCTTGGAAATGTTTTCTACCTAAAACTTTTCCATTGAAACAGATGAATCAGTAAGCCCTATAATTGAAATAACTTCTTGCCCTCTTGAGAGAGGGTGATTCCTACAGGTCAAACCAGGGGTTACTGGTAGGTCAGCTGAGATAGCCATTACTGCAGCTATCTGCACAGTGTTTAGGCTTTAAGTAAACCAGAGATGTTATAATGTGGGACTGCTGGTTCTTAGCTGACTCATGAAGAAAAGCTTATTGAACCCAAAATTATTGAGGAAAAGCATTAAACCCTGTGTCTAAACAGAATTTGTATTAGGTAATGTAAAACTGGTTTTGGTACTTTTCCAGTTATACTGTAACAAACCTGTTTAGTTACCATTCAGAGTTCAGTACCATTTAGAGCTGTAATTTAACTACTTTCTTGACCTTGTCACTGTTATTTTGTATTTCTATAATATTTCACTTTATATTTTCATTAGGATACTATATTCAAACCAGTGTTGCTTTTCAGATACTGTTCAGATATGATATGAAATTGATTAATTTAAAGTACAAATATTTGTGTTATGAAAATAAATGGCCACCAAAATCGAAGTCAGATTGGTTGACTAGGACTTCTGTGTATGTTGTACGATCTAGTGTGAATGTTCCTGAAAACCAAACATAACATTTTATTTTGTTGCATTAAAATATTAACATATATTCATTCAATTAATATTTTTGTCACATTCTCTTTCAGTAAAATTATTTGCATATAGCGCTATAGTGAGAATTGAAAATTGGAGAAAATAGTGGAATTTTTACATTTTGTTTTCAAACTCGACTGTGAAAAACAGGCAATAAAATTATTTATTATGTGTAACTACTAGAAATTAATCTGTTTTAAATTTTGAGAACTCAGTGCATTTTTTTGATGTAAAAAGTGGTCACACCTTAACCTCAGATGAGACATGTACACTACCTGCTTTCTGAATGTCATGAACAAAAACACAAGTATGCTCCCAGACATGAGATGCAGAATACTGTAAACTGTGCCTGACCTGGACATTTGGGGAAACATAGCTCCAAGATAAACGCCAGCATGCCCCAACATGTAAGTAAAGATTCAGCCTGGAAGAAGAATGTGGATCTGTGTGTTTGTTCTGAAGTTTAGCTTACCTCACTGCTCAATACATTCCCAGCCCAGAGAGATCTATGCTCCATGTGTTTTAGTTAACAAAGACTATTTTCTGCTTTCCAAAGCTGCCTTTTCTATTTTGATGAGTTATCAGAACTCTGTTTTATGTAGCAACTCTCAGCCTCAGTTGGCTTGAGCTGATTGCTCGTTTATTCTATATCACAGAAAGTGCTGTGAAGAAAATACACAACAACAATGATCAAGAATCAGTAATACTATCAGGACCGTTGAAACACCCCATTTGGTTCCCTGCTATTTTATGGTTAAGTTGCAGAACTGCCTGTGTCTTGTTAAAGAACCTGCTGTTCCTTAATGGGGCATGGCTTTCTGACTATTAACTTCCCCTCTCTTTTCTTAATCAGATAAACTGGTCTGAAACACAGCCCTTTCCTCTTCACAGATGTCTCTACTTTCTACTCTCAGTAGTTCTGCACAACACAGGGCCATTTTTCATGTTAAGAATAGAAACTTTGGCTGGCTTGTTTTCATTGTCAACCATTCGCAGAACAGACTCAAGGGGAAAGGAGGTAAAATATCTACAAAATGAACATAAAAATAACAGAAAAAAAATCATAATTCAAAAGTGTGTGAATAATAAAATAAAAGGGCTCTTAGTTAATTTCTGTTATTTCCACCTTTATCTCAGAAGTCACAGGAAATAATTCAGGAAAGGTTCAGTTTTATGCTTGGGGAAAGCTATGGTACACTTGCTCATTAAAATGTCATGTCTCTCTTCCCTCTTCTCTTTCCATGCTTGTCAATTGCATCCTTGAAATTGAAGTAAACTTTCCTCATTCAGAAGAGCTAACATTCGTGCTGAAGCACATAAATCCAAATCTCTTAATCATAAGTTTAATAAAAAAAAATGTGAATTCTCAGGAAACTATTGGGATGGACTACTTTCAGTAATGAAACTGCTACAAATCAGATTGTGATATAACTTCTGTTCTAGAGAAATACCTCACTTCTGGCTGTATGAGTTGAATAATAATAATATTATTTAGAAATTGTGACTATGATTCTCCTTCATTAACACCATCATGACTTCACTGATACAGGCATCACATTTTATTTCTATTTTACAAGGTCATTTTTCCAGATACTGCCTTTATACTCACAAACACTATTTTATATCCATAGGACATGGAAAGAACGCAAATGAGACATAAAAAGAAGTGCATATACTAGGTAGTAGAACTCTGATTTTAGAGGGTGTTTCACAAGTTGTAATAATGGCTAGACCAAAGTAACTTTGTCAAGCTTCTTGGTTTGCATTCGGTTTAAAAAAAATCCAAACAAAGAAAAAGGACCAAACAAAACATCCAAAGCAAAAAACATTCTGTACCTTTTGTTTTTCCAGGGTAATTCACAAGTTCTAACAACTCCTCCAGAGCAGTATCTCATTTTGTGCTACACTTTTACAACTATAACACAATTACAGTATTACAATGAAAAAGTCACAAAACTGCATCATTATAATTTTGATGTCTATCTATATTCCTCATGGATTAAATTAAGATTTTCTTATATGTGTGGAAGGGTGAACAGATACACTTACATAGCACTCTCCGGAGCCACACAGGGAACATCAGAGGCAAGCTCTGGTTTGGCTCTGTTATGTACGTCTGAATATCATTAAGGATAGTTCATCAGTTCAGTTATGATCCAGCTTTGTTCCATCTATATAATGATTATATTAGGGTTATCAGACCCTTGTCATATTCATGGGCAAATATAAAAATTAGTCATGAAATTTCCTGGGATTAAAGGATCATTCTGACTGTACAAACAATAAATGCTGATTTGATTTGATAAAGTGTCCAACTCAACAGGGAAACAGAGCTCTGAAGGCTAGTATATGGGCAAGAAGTCACCTCACCTGTGAAACTATATTTTAGCATAAAATGTCACAGAAATATTCTCTCTCTCAAGATTCAGTTTATAGTATGCAAGGGCTAAGAGTGATGTGTTCCTCAGGATCTTTCAGTGAAAGTCCAGTACATTAGGGGATTTTAAAAATTCTTCTTATTAACTTCACTGACCAAAACCCCCAAACAAATCAGACAACAACCCCTTTGTTCTTAATGTTACCATGACTAAAAACAGACAGAAAACTCTGAAGCTGTTATTAATCATCAGAAAGGCACATATAATATTGTTTGAGTTTTTGTTACTACACAGTTTTTAAACTGTTGTTTTTGCACCATGGGTAGCTATGAAATTAGTTAGGAAAAACAAGATTACATCTGTCAGAGAGCTTATATTTTCCATCTAGGGTTTCAATGGAAAAAATAGAGCATTACATTTCTGCCTTCCTGCTCCCTACTCCCCCAAAGTGGAAACAATACATATGAAAAGGTGTGTGTTAGGACTACTAGGTCTGATGTAACAAAGTGCTCTGTGTATATATATCAGTTTAGTGGAACAGAAGACTGTACAGCAGTGTCATTTGGGTATCCAAACATCCAGAGTTACATGGAATTACAGGACACAGGAAACATATATGTTCCTTAACCTACATGATTAATTTCCTCTCTCTTTAGAGCTGAGTTATTCTGTTCCTCAGACTCACAAGATACTGCATAGTGAAGACTGGAAATATCAGGAAAATTTTTGAGGATCTCAGGTAAAGTTATGCCATACATTTGCAAACTAGTATAAAATAAATTATTAAGAAAGGCACTATAGTATCACTTTCAAAAATTAGGAACCAGTAATATATTCACAAGAGCAGTATAAATTCCATGAATGTACTTTGATGGAGTTGCTTTGAGATATGATTTTTCTGAAGCTATAAAAGGACCCCAAATAGGCTTTGGTTAAACTTATCTCTAGCATAATTGCTCTGAAATTAGTGGTTTGTTTATAGATGTAGGGCCAGACTCCTCCTTGATACAAAGTCTGTACAAATATTTTGAAGTCATGGGGACTGTTTGGATGCCGACAGTTATATATGTAGTTTTTGCACAGGACTGTCAGTGGTGACAGCGAAATTCTGCTCATGAACTGTGGAAATGCTACACCTGGAGGACAAATAGAGAATTGCAGCGCTGTTTAATGATAAATGACACTGTTAGAAATCTCGCAGCAACCTCTATAACTCCTCTTAATGATATCTTTGTAATGATTTAACTCTTTATTTATATGTTGTTTAGCCTATTTATTTAATAAAAAATAATAACTGCAGCTACGAAATTCTTCTTCAAAAGAAAAAGAACTTTTGAGGATACTGCTCAACTTCTGGTCAAAGGAACCTGAGTGGAACATACAGTATGAGGTAGAGACAGTACAAACGAAGCTTGTTTGAAGAGAAACATGGTATTTACTAAGTTTATTGTTCTGTTAAACGTGGCATTTACTAAGTTTATGCCTTTTCCATTTTAATGATATGTCACTTATTTAATGCCACTTGCTGTCCTTCAGAAACTATGGGATAAATTAATGTATCTGACACCCCTTCAATGTAATTTTTCCCAAACTAACAGCCATGGAAATATGCATACTTTCTAGTGGAAATTAATATTCTGAAGTACTTAGCTTTGAACTTTAAATATTTGATAGCCATGTTGTCAAGTGTTGTTCAATGCCATGTTAGGCTACAAGGATGAATCATGAAGGGATGTTACTAGGAGAAGTACTTGAAAACACAGAAGATGAGAGTCAAAAATTTTGGAGAATAGAGGTAACAGTAAGGCTATTAAAATCTTGTCTGTCTAAATGCTATGCTGAAACAACACATTTTCAGAGTACTTAAAATCTCCATCACATCAAATTAAGCTTCAGTGTAAAGGGTGAAACAATAATCACAGTCCATAATGGAAATGTGTGTAGGTGGTACGTGTAATGGAGCAAAATTTTATATCAGATTTTATGGCTGACTTGCTGCCCCATTCATGGCTGTATTGTGTGTTGTAAAGAGGATCCATTTAATATGTCAACATTTCTTGCTATCTATGTTCTTTTTAAAAGAATTACAAACATCTGTCATGCAGATTCATAGACTGTCACAGAAGTAACTTTTTCAGTGTATTTGACTAGTGCAGAGAAATTGCTAAACAGCTGAAAGTTTGCAGATACGTCACTGTCCTTTAATTGCTCCTGAGTGCCAGAACTGGAATGACTTGCAGCATTTAGTGGAAAAAATATACATGGGAAATCAGTAAGCTTAAAAAGTATGTTGCTAAAATCAGAAAATTAGTCTAGTACATACCCTAATTCTATTTCTGAAGAGTACTAATTGTCCTTGGAAGACTGTCTTTCAACAATGTTTTAGTGGCAAATATATGCAGATGCTTGCAAAAGAACTAATTCAACTACAGATTGATATGTTACAATATATCTCTCCTCATTCCTGTTGTACTTGATTTCATATTGAAAGCTGATATTTGTGTCTATGTGAACAAAGTTAGTCACTTGTTGATAATTCAACCCTTTGCAGAAAAAGAGCTAAACTATTTTGGTACTATGCATGCAAACAGCAGTTTCTCTGACTACTAGTTAAATTTAAAGCAATATCACAATCCTTCAAAATATTAATGAAATAACTAATAACTAATATACACTGCTGAAAATTAACTTCAGCATATCAAGAAATAAAAGATAAGCTGATAAATTTGTTTGGAAATTTGTTTGGAAATGTGTCTCTGTTTTACAAGAGTAAAGTGTATCTATTTTTGAGAATTCAACTGTTGAAAGACAAGAGTAATGCAAAATATTAATGAAAAACAAAGAGTTACCCATCCTTGGTCTCTGTAATAATAAGCTGTGCAATTTCCTGAACTTTACATCAGCTAATTTTCTGTGTATGTATTAATATTTTGGAATAATTAATGGGTTAGATGAACAGAGCTTGCTTTCAAACATCACTGTCAACAGTCCCATACTTATTCAAAGATGTTACAAGCACCCTAGGAATTTACAAGAGCAATACTTGTAACCATCGCTGGTTGAGGTATAAGCAATTTTAGAAACATTTTTTCATATTGCCTTAAAATCAATTCTGAAATTCATTATCTAAGCAGGTATAGATGGATTATGAAAGTTTTATTTGCATTTTGTTGCAGGCTGAGAGTGGAAGTTCATCTTACTGGTAACTTTACACTAAAACCACACTGAGGTATCTTGAAGTGCAAATTAATTAACTGCTATTCTTTCAAACAGGTATCTTTTTCTTATTCCTAGCTACATGTTCCCACATCACTCTTTATAGCAGTTTCTAAAGGGCATATCTTTGATGTTCGCTGCCTGTACTAACACAAATCAATTCACTGGATTCATAGTCATAGGATGAATTAGTTTAGTCTGCTGACAGAAAGCCAATTTTTTCAGTTGTTTATTTCAGTTGTCGATTTATTAGTTTATCTCATTTATCAGTTTTTATTTCTGTCAAGTCAATTGAGCTGAAGCACTCTGAAGCCACACAGTAATTAATGCAAAGGAATGGGCTGGAGCACATAAGTGGAGGTAGAAATGAGAAGCAGCGATGTCCCTTTTGGTAGCTGTTAGACTGGATTTTACCTAGTCTGAAACTGACAGCCAAAATTATAAGAAAAAAGGTTGCTTCTCTCATATCTTACATCCCAGACTTGATTTGTTCAGCAGTCTTCCGAGCATAGATGAAGTTTACTGCAGAAGAAAAATTAATTTTTCTACATGTTATTCACTAGATTTGTAGTGAAAATAGTGTGCACCAGAGGTGACAGTCTAACCAACCTGCTTTTCACCTTGCAGATATGTAATAGTCAAATGCAAAGAGGAAAGACACTTCTTCCATTAGGAGCTGTATCATCCATTCAGATGGCAGATTAAAACAGAGACACTATCAGCTAGGATTACTAAAAGGCTGTGCTTACTCTAGGTTTCCTCCTAAATTCTATTAGCAGATGATTGGCTTTTTGTGCAGCGGAAGGATAATTTTTCTTGTACCTACCATTCCCATGTATGACTGGGGCTGATCTTGCCAGGTCTGTATTTCCAGTATTTTAATAAACCCTACAAAATTCATGGTCTGAAATATGTAATGTGACAATTAATTAGAAGGATTAGTTAATATTAGTCTTAAATGAGTTAAAAGATGAATCCACTAACTGATATAAAAGTATTCTGAGCCCCTGTAGGCCAGACATCAAAAGTGGGTAAATCCAACACTAAGCAGTTTGCAAGCTGGAACAAAACCACAGCAGCCAAAGCGGAAAAATATGCTGCAGTTTGCATGGGTAATCAGTTTTTTCGGGAAAACTACAGGAAGAGGATGTGAAATAGATATCTTGCAAGTGAAAGCCTAGTACCTACAACTACATGTTCACTGTAGGGTAACACAGAAAAGTTCTCCACTGAGGCTGCATCTTATTGGAATGTATCACACTCTGTAGCAGAGTTTGTGTAACTAATGCCTTTCTAAGCATTTTAATCAATATAACATGCAGAAACCATTTATTGCTTCACAGAACTGTGAAAGTTTTATTAATTGTATCCATATTTGCTGGTAAATAAAGTTAATTATCATACATT
This sequence comes from Acropternis orthonyx, assembly GCA_035583155.1. Lineage (NCBI taxonomy): Eukaryota > Metazoa > Chordata > Aves > Passeriformes > Rhinocryptidae > Acropternis > Acropternis orthonyx. Next base: position 44,701,498 of record JAWWEU010000125.1, read on the forward strand.
CAGAAAACATCTTTCAAAGGTGCATTCATGATAACCACATTTTATAACCTCTCTAGCTTGTCCGGATGAATATGTATTGAATATTAAATATTGCTAGCACTAAGCTCTAGACTAAACTACCTAAGGACCTGTATCTACCTTCTGTTTTCCATGTGACTGAGATCAAGATGAGTACACTGCTGTTGTGAACTGATAGCGTTACACAGCATGCATTGTCCCATTGTCTGCTGTGAAACAGGCAAACCAGTGATGAGCGGGTCCTTATGTTCAGCCCGCAGCTAAGAAATACAGGTAATAACCTTTAAGAACACCTCTCCACATTCTCTTGATACAGAAAGAGCTTAATATTATATTCAGAATATATGCCATTAAAAATGATTTATCTCACCCTATGTAGTATTTAGGAACCTAATTGATAGTTTATATTTAACCAGAACTTACATCATGAGTGCTTTTGCATGCTGTGCCCTTTAATTCAGAACACACACACCTGCATGGGCAGAGCTCAGGAGAGTGTAAATGAGGTAACAATTACAGGGCTTTATATGGGGTGTACCTCTCATTTATGTTCTTGGTGCTTTCCGTCCTGCAGTATGGGAGCTGTCCCTGGACTTTTGAGTGCTCTGGTTCAGCTTGACACAGCAATCCCATGGGCAATGTCTGTAGAATGAGTCCTGTAGTCAGGTAAGACTTTGACATGGGTGTGGATAGATCTTTGCTTTATAGTGAGTTCCTGATTTTAAAAGCCTCTGAATTTTCTTACAAGGGCCAGTTTTTAGTTAAAATGAAAACCAAATTAAGTGATTTTTTTCAGTAGAAAGGGATAGCCAGATAGAATAGAAATAAAAGCAACTTATCCTTAACTCGCTTTCTGTATTTTCAACAGGTGATAGGCTTTTGCTTCAGCCAATTTGGTGGCAATTTCAGTTTCCTCAAATGCTGTGAAACACTCTCTTCTGCCCAGCAAATACACTTGATCTAGTAAAGCTTATTAGTTGTCAGCTTCTCTCACACTGTGTCTGTATTAACAAGTAAAATATAAGCAGTTCTGGAAAGAAAACCAATTGTTTCTGAATACCCAGAACCCATGTTCTGCACGTTTTGAATGTCTTATTTCAGGCTAGGTCTAGCCTGGTCTCCTGGTCTTCGTGCCAATTAGTGGGTGGAGCACCCTGACCCAAGCTGATGTTGACATTAGCAATATGCACATATCCTAGTTTAGTTTCATGTAAAGCAATCTCTTTTGTGTGGCTTGAGATAACTCTCTGGTGCAAATAAAAGCATGTTAACTGAGGAAAATTAGGAAATTTGCACTGAAAGGGCATTCATGATCCAAGCAAATATGCCAATGCAGGCTATTTTTTATGAGTTATGGGTTCTCACCTCCTTTATTTAACTCTCATTTATTCACCTACTATACCCATGGTTTGACGTTTTCTCTTCCCTGAAACTGAAAAAAGTTGCTCTTCAGAGCAGAGATATCTCTGTCTTTTTCTAGAGGGTTCTGCATGCCTTGTGAAATCTTGTAGAAAGTAGACATATATCTAAGACTATTTCACAGACCCTTCTGAGTTAAAAGGGACACACAAGAATCATTATGTCCAACTCTTTTAAGTGAAATGGCACATATGGGGATCAAACCCATGACCCTGGTGTTTGTTGGTGGCACCATGCTCTAACCAGCTGAGCTAATCTCAGGGTCTTATTTGTGTGTGTATATATATATATATATAAAATTATTTATTCCCCAGCCTATGTGAATTAGAGGTGGTGAGACAGCCCCTTTCTGTAATGGAATGGATTAAAAAAGTATATGAAATAGACAAAAATAATTCTGAAGGCTTTTCTGCTAACAGTTCACGGGGATCAAGCCAAGGGATGGAGATTTCTCACTAGTTAGAATAAAGAAAAGCAGATCAATAGTCTTTTGGAAATGTCTGGAAGTAACTTGATGTTGTGATTGAAATAAAAAAGTATGGGGATACCTCAAGCAAATTTAAACCGTTCCATTTACTGTTATGTTTGTAAAGAGACTAGATGTGGCTTAGATGCTTAATGACATTTAAAAGTATTTAAAAATCTGTCATGTATCTCAAGATCTTAAGCATGAAGCTGCAATTTTTCTTCACCTGCACAAGGGAAGTTTCATTCAGTGAAAAATCTTCCATAAAGGAAAGAAAAATCCCAACCTTAAGTCAGTTTGAAGAGAAGCTCGTTGTATTGCCTTATACATTTTGTTCTGGGCACCTGAGCAGGGAACAATGCACTACTTTTCAGTAGAACAAAAGATTCCTTCATTGCCCAAATGCTGGGAAAGATGACAGCTGCAAAATTGAAGCCTCAGAGGACAGGTAGGTTGCATGAGTCCTAATAGGAAATGGACTATTCACATGGACTTTAATGTCTAACACTATCTACTTCCAGCTGAAGTAAGATTAGCCTCCTTTAAAAACATCTACATGCTTTCCTAGATGTAATGTAATACTAGATGATTTTAGTTGTGAGGAATTTCAGGCAAAAGTAGAGAAAACAATGTGTCATACATTACTGTAGATAAGAAAAGTTTTTAATATCCTAAAAACATAAATTATAATTCCCTTGTGCTTTTTCAGCTCAGATTATCTCAAGTAAATTATATGAAACAAAAAGTATTAACAATATGTCAGTACAACTTAATTCCTTATTTGTAGACCTTATATAATTTAAAAACAAGACTAAAGATAAATGTTATTTATGTTTTTATTTTTATGGGTTTGTGTTAAACAGAAACTGGTAATTTTTTTTTTTTTTGTCAGAAATATATTGTTAGGCTGTAGTTGTATTTCAGGCATCTTCACCGTTGTAGTGGAAGAAGGTGATGTAAAGGGATGGTGAATGATAACTGGGTACTAAATTGCAAACACTGGGAGTGTTCACAGGCAAAGGGCTGACTTTTGTACTTGTCATTCACCGCAGATGTAGACAGGTTTGCCATTGTTTTGCTTTCACTACGCCCATGAGATATGCAAATATGGTAACTATAACAATTGTGAAAAAAATAATGAGGGCTATTCCTGCACAGTGTCATAATTTTTTCCCAAGGGTTGGATTTGTGTAATTTCAAACTGAAGTTTGAGCCTGTTGAAAGTTTTTTCAGGAGGATGCACAGCAACTGATTATGCCAAATTTTGTAAATTCTTAACAATTTCTGTTAAGGCAGTGTTTTTTGTTTGTTTGTTAGATTTGAACAGATTCAACTGTGAACAAGTTGTACCTTCTCATTAAAAGCTTTTTCTTTACTGGTTAAACCCCAGGGGATTTAGAAATAGGGTCCACAAATTTGAATTTCTCTTTTTCATGTTTTCTAAGATGTACACAGAGATTTTTTGTGATAGGGTGACATAGTGTTCACAATATCCTTGCCAAATAATTCAAGAGAAGTTCACATGAACTGTCATGCTCACCTTCTCAGTTCCTGCCTGTTGGTGTGGGCATGTTTTTATACACACAGCTTCACTTTAGACTGTAATTGTTGCAAAGGGAATTGTTTTCATGTGTACAGAACAGGTGGAAAATGAAAGAGGTATCAGTTTTGCAGCTGTCATCATGGACCTGGGCTTCCTGTGTATGAGCAGTGTTGCAACACTTTATGAAAGGGGATTAAACCAGAAGTGAAGGAGGGAACGGACAGAGGAGAAGAAATATTTCAACAGCCCCAAAGACAGGCAAAATGAAATCTGTACAATTTGCATTAATTGCAACAGTGTTCTTCAAATTCAAAACATCTAAACCCATCTTGTTTCCATCTCCTCTCACTGTACTATAATTTCTGATGGAACAATGATGTAGACTGATGTAGAAGCAATGATAATGGATGAACAGAGGGAACAGTATGATGGTAGGATGCATCAGCTTGGAGGTTTCTTTGGTGGGGAGTAAGTAGAGTTGTAATGAAATAAAATAAAGGTTAAAAAATGAATGTGGAGGAAGGAAACAGAGTAAAGCAATCAAGGATGAAAAGGTGTGAAGCTGAGAAGAAGAGACTGTTAAAGGGGGAGAGGTCAAATAGTGTGTGGCAGGTGGTTGGATCCCCCCAGGAGAGGGTGCTTACTTGATTTCCTGGGGGCTGCTCTCCCCTGGCCCCCCC
>JAWWEU010000125.1:44705723-44733998 GCA_035583155.1 Acropternis orthonyx
GTCTCTTCATTCTAATTAATATTCCATCTTTGGCAAGGTTTTTATTCTTGGAGATGTTTCTTTGTACCACATCAATAGTGAGTTAAAGTTCAGTTCAAAATGCAGATATTCCTCTGACTGTCATGTAGTCCCAGTTAAGCTGTTTCTGTTCATGCTGTTATTCTGTTAAGCAGACTGAGTCTCAGTGGTCTGACATGATTTTTGCTTTGACTGTTATGAGTGATAGAGTTTTATCTGCAGCCACTTCAGCTTAAAAGAGGTGAGGTGTTGACAGGCTGCTCTTTGTGTGTGGTCCTCTTGCTGTTCACTTGGTGTTCACTTGGCTATTTGATCTGACAAGGCATGATGCAAAAGTTGTCTGTTTTTTAAGCTGTGAAAGTGGTGGTAGACCTGTACCTTAAGGGACATTCATACCAACAGAATAGTGACTTTGGTAGCAGTGTAGGAAGGTCATAGGAACGGCCAATGACTTTGCATGGTCACTGAATTATAGCATTTACAAAGGACATGAAAGTTTCTATAAAAATGGGGAAAGGAATGGAAGCTGACAAATATCAAAACACCTTCTTCTAGATGTGTTTTTGTAGTAACATCTCTCTGTGGTGCAGTGGGTCTTCAGTCCGTAACTTTCTTTGTTAATTCATTATCTGTCTCATTAGAAACTGCAAATCTTGTTCTGAGCTTAAAATTAGCATTGCCTGCTGCCTGTAGACCCAGACCAGAAACACAGTTGTGGTCTAGTGGAAGAGAAAGAATATACTTCCACAAACCTTAATGCTTCCTGGAACTGGTCTGGAACAGGTTTTCTTTTATGTGCAAAACAGATAACTTCTTTATGAAAAATGATGCCATAAAATACCTATGAGAAAGCTGCAATATTGCACAGAAGTAAAAAGAATTCTCAAGAAAGTAAGGCCTTTTAAGCTAATTTTGGCCATTTCCTAGTTGTGCCACTTATTAATAGAGCTTTAAATCCGGTATCACTCCTTACCAGCAATGTTTCATGTGCAGGGACCAAAAGGATAAAAAACTCATTAGTACTTCTGTTGAAAACCTAAACATATCTACTGGGAAGGTGTCAAAAATGTCTGTCCTTACATCTTCTATTAGTAGTAAGTGAATAGCATGAGAAGGCATTCTCTTGACAGTTGCCTACTTAGTAAATGGTATAGGCAGTGGATCCTTTGATGAAGAAAGTCAAAGACCATTCTTGGTCCCTAATGGCATGTAATAGTAAGCTTTTGACTTAAGGGTGGTTGATGTGAAAAGCTAAGGAGTCTCTCTTCTTGAATTAGAGTGCTTATTTTATCCACTCTCCATTTCCTTCAAGATCTTGGGTCATCTTGGATGCTAATCCAATGATTCCAAATTTTAAGTCAAACCAAATATCAGACAATATTAAATATTCTACCATTAAAAACCCCCCAAAACCAAACAACCCCCCCTCCAAACAAAACAAACCTCAAACAAACAAAAAGCCCCCTCAGGATTATCTTTGTTCTATTATTTGCCATTGATAAAGAGTCACAGAATGGCCTGGGTTAGAAGTAACCTACCTTAAAGATAACCTAGTGCCAAACCCCCTGCCACGGACAGGGGCACTTTTCACTAGACCAGATCACTCAGAGCTCCATCCAACCTGGATATAATGGTCTCAAAAATCTTTACTAAACTGAAGCTTTGAAATGGTCCTATTCAACATAACAGTGTTTATCTGAAGCCTCCATCAGAATACACCCTTAAATCAGCAGTATTGCTTGCATATGAATTTTGAAAAGTTCATCCTCCAAAGTGCTGGAAGTAATGGGCTAGGTTTAATGTCTCAGAACATTTCAGAGAGATCTCCCAGAGACAATTCTTGACTGTCATGAAGTTAATACTTTATCCCATAGAGTTCAGTGCTATCAAAATGAGATATTGTAGGACTGTAAATCAGATAAGGACACCAGGTTTTAAGTGGGGTATTTATTTTTCTCTGTTTTTCAACTTTGCAAAATATATTGTGCATATTATGGGAAATCTCTAATATCTTGGGAATTTTATTGTCTAGTAGACTAGATAGATCACTGCTTGCCTTGGGAATGAGAGTGATAGCAAGTGAAGGCTACTGTCATGTCCTGTGAGTCAGTGGCTCTACCACAGTTCTTTGTATTGCTTCACTTGGGCAAGGAGTAGCCTTGCTACCTCAGGAGAAGGCTCTGGGAACACTGTGGGATGGAAGCAGGAGTGCCTGTCAGGACAGAGTTGGAGCCTGATGCTTAGGGAGTTGTGATCATCCTGTGTTTCCAGATCTGCACAGTATCTGTTCTTGAGTTTGTCATGATACATATATTCAACAATTAGTAATCAAAGGCAGTTTTTAGCAAAAGTCCATCAATTATTTGTCACAAGCTTAAAAATTTGCTTCTTTACAAAAGCCCTTTCAAAACAGAAACAGGCAGTCTACTGAGAAAGTGTGACTTTCTTGTAACCTTACTAAGAGATTGCTTTCAGTTGTAGAGTCTTCTGTATTTCCATAACATGTAATTACTTCACGGAGGAAAGAAAAGAGGAACACTGGTCCTGCATTATGTCCAGTTTTACGCACAAGTATGTGATCATCATCATGTAGAACTTTCCTCTTGCATCTTATACAATCAGGAATGTAAGGATTACACAGAGTGTATCATGTACATTATACTACTTCCTGACAGTCTAAAATAGCACAGAGCACAATAGTAGCACCTCCCTTGGAATGACTGCTGACTTTCTTTTGTCAGGCCCATGAAGATTAATCACATAAGCTTCTTAAAGTTGGAGTAATAATCTTAGATGATTAAAATAGCTGATGAAAGCTTTAGAAGTTGGCTTGTTACCACATGTTGATTTCCTGTCATTCCAGGTAATGTTGTTTGACCAGTTGTTGACTGGCAGTTTCCTTCTCAGGACCTTGCTTTTCTTGATTCTTTGAAATAACAAACCTCAAAGTTTCAAATTTAATGAACTATCTATTAGATATATTCAATCTCTTCTTAGCTGTTAATACTTTTCTGAAATGTTAAATTTAGTTTTAGATTGAACAAAATGCCATTTTGTTGCAGTGTTCTTAAAGACAAAGTAATTATCTCAAAGATTAAAGCCAGAACTTCACCAAGCATTTTTGCAAAACTGTTCCTTGTCTGTGGTGAAACCCTACAGAATTATCAGTCTTGTTCTTATCTCTACAGCACTATTATACCTTGTAAGTGAACGAACAGAAATTAGTATTGATGTTAGTGTTGCTTAGTTAACATTGGTGAGTGGTAAAAGGCACATGTATTCTCTGTGAATGGATTTAGTACTATGATTAGGCTCATGGATTTAACTATAACTATATATTATAACAAATCTGGAAATTTCATATAAATGTCAAGAAAAATAGGGGAAACCAGAGATTTGAAATGAAATATGAAATAGAACATCTTTGGAGTAGTCTTATACTAACTTTGGTGTCTGTTTTTTTTATTTTACCTTGTACCCCTCATTCTAAACTGTCACGTATAGTTTTATTTAACCAAAAAATATTAGTTGTAACAGTTAAGGTGTGGAAAGCCTGGCGCAAATAAAAAAAAAAAGTAATTTCCGACTAGTGTTTAAGATTTTAAAGTAAATCAAACCATAATTCTGTTAAAATAATACTTCAGTTAATTTTTTTTTTTGTATTCAGGCTGTCTCTCTTGGAAGGAGAGTTAATGATATTGAGCTTTATATAAGGTATCAGTCCCATGTTGTTGTCTCTAGGTTACTACAGATAGGTTTCATAGTTATCATGTTAGATGAATGAAGCAATGCACACCTTCCAAAGTTTTTTCCTACTCTTTGTATATGCAGTAAATGTGTGTCTACGTTCACCAGGCTCATGTTTATTATTTTTTTTTTGTTTGTCAAGGCAGATTTTTTTAGGTATAGAGTTAAAAAAATCTTTGGTTTGTGGGTGTTAGTTTCCAACTTCGCTAATATGACTAGTTTTCTTGAAGTTTTTTCTACTAGTTCATCTTGATAAACAATATTACGACTTCAGCTCTAAGGTGTACACGGTTTCTTTTGTGTATTTGAAGCTATAGTTAAATTAGTTTTATTTTATAGAGAGGAAACTCAGTAGTCAATATAACACTCACCCTGTAGTATGAAGCAGTACTTGCCATACTATGACTCCATTTTTACACATTCAAAGGTTTTGCTGCTCATTTTTCTTCAGAACTGCAGCTAGAATTTTGAAAAGCAAACAGACTTTCCAGATTATATTTGCAATTCTTCTTCTAAGAGCATATTTAGTAAATCAATAGATAAATTTGTGTTATTCCTCATCTGAGCCACAATTCCTCAATGGTGGCAAGATTATACTCCCCTTCAATGAAATTACACTGGTGCTATTGTTTCACATTATGGAGTGATACAGTGATAAACAGCTCTAAGATATAATAAATGTACTATCTATCTGCCTTAATAGATTTTTAATGATAGTTACAGATTTCTAGAGGATATGCAAATCTTGAATTTTGGATAGTTTTATTCTGTTTGAATAAGTAACAGCTGCCCTCTGGGCCAGATCCTTTCTTGTCCTGAACTTCATTATCATTTGGACTGAAGCAAAGGGAATTATAACACTAAAGAATCCTCCATAATGCTGACACTAATAAATTTAACTAAAATTTATTTAATTAGAATCTTCTATTGGAAATTTGAACCCTTCAGGCTTGTCCCTATTATATTATGCTCTTTACTCATCAAGTAATCCAAGATGCCTATTGTAGCAACTGCTACACCCTACATAGCAAGGCAAGGACAATATGGAGGCTTTGATTTTTCCACCTGCAAAACCAACTAATAATAATTCTGCTGCCTTAGAGGGGACTAAAAGCATTAGAGTAGTCTAAATTTTGAGCTGAGTTGTTGCAGGAAGGATGAGATCTTGTACTTTACCTTTCTATTAAGTGTGAAAGCAAAAGGGAGACGTTAGTAGATGATCAGATTGTTCCAAATGTATATAAAGCCAACAGCAATGACTGTGTGCATTAAGGATAGGAGAATGAGGTCTGTTGTAATGAAATAAGATAATGGAAAGAGAAATATATTTTATTTATTTGTCTGTGTAACTGAAATCCTGACAAAATTAGGGTGATATATGCTAATGAAATCAACTGGATTTTTATCTTTAGGGATCCCTAGATGATTTATTTTTTATTTCTGTATGTTTCAAACAGGGACATAACCTTTTTAGAATATTTTTTTGAAATAAGCAATTCAGATTGTACTTTTGAGGAAACCCATTGTTAGTCTGTAATAGCTGTGATCTGGGTAAGATTTTAATGATGGCTAGTAAATTTGTTTCACTAAGCAATGGGACATAAATTTAGAGATCAGCACTTAAGATTAAGTCTCTTCTGGTGTTAAATCTTCCACATGCATCTGTATCTTGACATATGGGTTCAACTGGCACATTTCAGTCTGCCACTGAAGCAAACTGTCCTGCTGTTCTCCCTTCTCTAAGCAGCATATGCCTGTTACAGCCTAGTTGCAGTCAGAGGATATTTGAAACATATTTTTTGTTACTGCTGTTGCAATGTTGATTTTTATCTGAATCCGTGAAGTGACCTGACAGATATTGCCTGATTATTTATGTAATGTCACAAGGACAGCAGCAGAAATATGCATCCATGGACATTGCAGAAGGCACTCTATACCTTCTGGTCACAGAGTGAGACAGACTGCCACAGCTGAATGGGAAGTAACAGCAGAACTGACTTTGCTAGATAAAGATACTAAAATATTTAATGTGAATTCTCATTCAGCAAACATCAGGTTTCAAATAAGGGATAGCCATTAAAATCAGGGTGATTGCCAATCCTGTGTTTTAATTCTCAGGCATGTAGAATCTGTTTAACAGGAACTTGCAGTTGGAGCTGTCACTTCAGGGTAGAGCTTGGAGCTACTAATTGAGCAAATCCTTGAATGTTTAAATTCACACTCAGAGCATGAAAATGTAACAGCAGATCTGACATTAAGCTACAAATGCTAATGGCATTGCCAGCAATACTAATTTGAGTCTGAAAAGGTTTAACAGGGCCCTAGTTAATTGAACTGACAATTTTGAGTTGCTACTGTTTGAGTGCTTTACCATATGCTTCACTCTCACTAATTGTAACTGTGCCAGTCAGACCCATCTGTTTTATGGCCCGCCCTATAAAATATATAATTTACCAAGAATAAATCTATTTTACAACCCTCCTTTTCTAAGCTACCTAGAAAGACTATAACTGCAATTCAAGTTTATCATGCTACCAACTTCAGCATTTTAGCTTTAACAATCTGCCAGATTACACAAACAAAAGCGTTACGGTGTGACCAGAAAAAACAATGCATGCAGAATTTGGAAAAAACTGCTGAACTATTTCCTCTGGAAATGAAAAATAGTCTAATTTTTTGTTTTGTTTTTACCTGTACTAGCAGTTATGATTAGCCTTTTTGACCATCTTCAGCATTTGATGAATACCTGATGACATGTGGCATGGAAAGTATTGGGCACATGAGCCTTAACTGATAAAATGCAAATCTATGACTTATATAACTTCCATAAGAAATGCTAAACCTTACTCATGAGCAAATGAAGGTCCATCTGTATTTTCTTTATTTCTCTACTGCAAGTCATCAGTAAATGTTTTGATAATAGACATAAATAAAAAATTGCATTAGGTCAGGAATACAGCATTATCTATTTCTTAATAGGTAAATGTTTTGTTACTAGATGTATCAGAATAAGTGACACTGAATGATAAGATAATTTGGCATGGCAGAAAATAAATTTAGGAAGTGAATTCAAGTTAGCAAAAGCAGGCAGCTAAGGTGATTTAATGCTTGAGGGCATGAGGAATGGAGAGTAGACTTGTGCACAATAATGAATCAATGAAAAAGAAGCAAAGAGGTTGAGTTGATTGCCAGAAATATTTGAACTGGAAGTGAAAGAAAGCACAGGATTGTCAGTGATTTAACCTCTGCTAAAATGTGGATGCTAAAACCAGAAGAAATGTAAATCTGTCCAAGATGACTGTTAACATAGCTATTTTCAGTGTGTATATGGCATAAAAAATGGATAGAAAAGTATCTGGATTTAATATTGAAATGCTGTCTATTGTTATAAGCCTTTAAGAATAGGTCATCTTTATTTTAAATATTTTATTTCACACACATTGTCTGTGGACTAGCAGTTACAGGTATCTGCAATAGATTTGCAATCCATAAGATCAATACATGAGGTATTGGCTATGATGTACCACACCTGAAGTGTTTCTACACCATGCTCGCAGCATGAGGTACAAAACAGAGGAGTTCAAAGCTCTGGCCCAGTCCCAGAGGTATAAATCACCATTGGCATAAATGAAACCTGATGGAGTAAGACCTGTGACTGGACTGCCCTGTTTGATGGTTACAGGCTCTTGAGGAGGGATAGGCAGGGCAGGAGAGGCAGAGGCGTGGAACTGTATGTAATAGAAGGGTTAGAATGTGCGGTGCTGCTGTTGGCAATAGCACAGCCAAGAGCCCCTAGGTAAGAATTAAGGGGCAAAGAAATAATGTGGATGTCATCATGGGAGTCTGCTGTAGATCTCTCAGCAAGGATGATGACACCACTGAATTATTCTTTGAGGAACTAAGGGAAACTTCCAAATCAACTATCCTTGTCCTCATGGGAAACTTCAAGTTGACAGAAATTAACTGGAAGCATCATACAGCTGGTACAACCTGAGCCAGAAGATTCCTAAAACGCCTTGTTGACAACTTTGTGGAACAGGTCCTAAGAGAGCTGACTCAGAAAGGTCCCTCCTTGATCTGCTACTTGTCAACAGAGTGGATCTTGTGAGCCAAGTGGAGATTGTGGCTGTCTTGGCCACAGTAACCATGAAGCAATCGAGTTTAAAATGTCTGTTGACAGGAGGAAAAGTGCCAGCAAAACCACAGCTCTGGATGTGAGGAGAGCAGACTTCAGGCAGCTCAGGGAATTAGTGAGTAAGGTCCCCATGGAACATGTTTTTGCAGGTGCTGGGGCCCATCAGTGCTGGTCACTTTTCAAACATGACCTCCTAAAGCATAGGAGCAGGCAATTCCCAAATGTCAGAAGTCAAGCAGGCAAGGCAAAAGGCTGGCTTGGGTGAACAGGAATCTTCTCTTGTAAATAAAGCAAAAAATGAAGGTGTATGCCCAGTGGAAGCAAGGTCAAATGACATGGAAGGAATACAGAGAGGCTGCTTGCTGCTGTAGGGAGAAAATTAATGTGGCCAAAGCTCAGCTGGAATTGAAGTTGGCCAGAAATGCGGTGGACAATAAGAACTTTTTCAACTACATTAATGGCAATAGGCAATATAGAAATATCATCAGCCTTTTACAGGATGAGGATGGTCACCCCCCAAATAGGGACAGAGACAAGGCAGAGGTATTTAACTCTTTATTTGCCTCTGTCTTCCACATGGATGATGGACCAAGAGGGTCTCAGTGCCCTGAGCTGGAGGACCATGACCACGAGAATGATCAACTCCCCCAGTCAACCCTGAAACTGTGCAGGATCTGCTGCTCCTTACAAGTCTGTGAGGCCTGATGGGATTCTACTTACCTGGTTTTGAGGGGTAATTTATCTTTAAAAACTAGCATCCAATAACTGAAACTCCCACATCTCTAAAAAGGTTTTTGTGTGATTATTTTTCCATGCAGTATTTGAAAGTCCATTTTTCTCTAGTCAGTTGGATCCAACAAGGTTCTGTTGCTTTTTTCTTATGCTGAGACTTTAATGGAAACAGGAGGTGCAGTGTCTGGGACAGGAAGGCACTCACAGCTGTCTAGAAGGTATGCTGGAGTATTTCCCCATTTGCTACAAGAAATATGAAAAATTATAATCTCAGGCCTTTTCTTGGCATGCAAGTGATGAAATTAAGCATATTATCTGGCCATGGTTCTTCATGAGCACTACGGAGAAAAAAGCATGCAATATGGTCAACTGAACAATATTCTCCATCCGAATTCCAACAGATCTTACGTTATTTGTCCTACTCATTTTTCCAAATCCTGCCTGTTCAGAGTTGCCTACTTTTGAACTGAAATACCAGCATGAAAAATTAGGAAATCTGAATTCTAATTTCTGCTGCATAGTGCTCAGGAAATTAGTATTGAGGAGAGTCCTGTGGAGAAGAATTTGGGGTTACTGTTAAACGAAAAACTGGACATGAGCTGGTTGTGTGCACTCCTAACCTGGGAAGCTGTGGCCTTGCAGGGTAACAGAAAGGACAACACCACTCTGAAGGTTGATGCAGAGTGAGCAATTTATTAAAATGGTGCCCGGTTTAAATAGGGTAGGTAGGGACGGTTCCAGGAAAAGGGGCTGAACTGGGGAGGAGTTAGGGAGGAGCCTACCAAACAAGGGAACAAACATTTCAAATAAGGCGAACAGGGGCAGGCTATAACTGTATAAGGAATGCCGCACTGCAGTAAACAGGGACCAATCAGGGAAGAATTATAAACCATGAGGGAGAGGGTGGAAAGTTCCAGCAGGGACACCACATCAAACAACTGGGGAAAACCATACAACGCCATTAAACCTCCAAACTAGGGAAAGTCCACAACTAGAATAGAAGTCCACATATTTCAAATATCCTTCTCCCATCTGCACACTCAGCATGATCAGAGGTTGTTCTTCTATGTTCATACTTGTGTTCTCCCACAGGAATCCAACCATATCCTGGACTGCATCAAAAGCATGGCCAGCAGTCTGAGAGAGGTGATTCTTCCTGTACTGTGCAGTGTTCCCTGAGCACTGTGTTCAGCTCTGGAGTCCTGTTGGAGGGGGTCCAGAAAGAGAGCCATGAAGAGGATCAAAGGACTGAAGAACCCCTCCTATGAAGACATGCTGAAAGAGTTGGGGTTGTTCAGCCTGGAGAACAGAGGACTTTAGGGAGACTTTATTGTGGTCTTTCAGTACTTAAAGGGACTGATAAGAGACATGGGGACATATTTAGTAGGGCCTGTTACAATAGGACAGGGGGTGATGGTTTTTAACTAAAAGAGGGACGATTTAGGTTAGATATAAGGAAGTTTTCTACAATGAGGATGATGAAACAGTGGAACAGGTTGCCTAAAGAGGTGGTAAATGCCGCATGGTTGGAAGCATTCAAGGTCAGCTTGGATGAGGTTCTGAACAATCTGATCTAGTTGAAGATGTCCCTGCTCATTGCAGAGGGGTTGGACTAGGTGACCCTTAAAGGACCCTTCCAACCCAAAACTTTATGTGGTTTTTGATTTAACCTGTGAATGCTTCATATATTACAGGTAAGCTAAGCTTAATTTGGTAAAGCTGACACTTTATAGAACAACAAATGGAAATGTTATAAAACTTAATAATACATCTGTCTGCTTTAATATTTTGCAGTGGAAACATCAGTTAGAAACAACAGACTAAGAAAAGATTATCATGTAGCTAATTTTGTTTTACATTATAAAATAAAATAAAATTAATATCCCGTAACACCAGTCAGATATCACAGGGAATCTGGCATAAGCAGTGCATAACCCCTCCTTCCTTTATATGTCCCCTATTCTTGTTTCTCAAGCAATGCTTCTTTCATTTCCTGGGGCAATGAAGTCCTCTAATCTGGCACTTTACCCATCTGCTGTCAGTCATTGTTACTACTTTCCTATAGAGACAGTGCATTCCTTGGAGCAGTGCTTGCTTTAAAAAAAAAAAAATTTAATATCTTCTTTAGTATTGTTGCTAGTATAAAGGTTTCTAAAAACTCAGATATTATAGTAATTCAAAACAAATAAGAACACTTTGCATATATATTCTTCCCATATGATCTTACTGATGTTTTGTCAATAGACAGTAAGTATTCAATTGTCAATGCAGATATTTTTTTTTCCAAAAAAATCCAAGAAGTCACACCTTTTCTGAAGCAGAAACTCTGCTAGAAGAAAAGAACTGATTACAGTCTCAGAAAGCCCCGTGTCAGGTGTTGGCATCACAGAGAAGTGAAAGAATTCCAGTTGCATTCTTCACTCTATCAGAGTTTGAGCCTGGCTCTTAGATGCCACTTGTGCAAGAGGCCTCTGTGCATAATCATGATTTTTATCCTCTTTCATTTTAAGTTGCTGTTTGTCGGTGCTGTTTTATAGTATCTGTTCATGTGCTCTGGATCTTGTTTGCTAGCACACTATGAGACCGAATACAATACATCTGCCCTTTGGGCTTCAGAAGCTGCATTGAAAATGGAAAACAAAATGACAAAAATGTCACAATGACTCACTAACATTTCTATCTGAATCATAATAAATCATAGTTGATCCATTTTTTTTTGAGAGAGTTCTTGTTATCCAGCACTATTTGAATAAGAAAAGGAGAAGGGGACTGCACTGGACAGTATGTGCAGTGTCTTCCCTGGGCAGAGGTTTGACAATCCTGCAGGGTTCCACTCTCCCCAGTCCCCATCAGTCTCATTAAACTTTACTGGTCCTTGTTTTTTGATAATACTTAACATGTCTGTTACCTGTTTTATTTTAGCCTGTGAAATATTTTGGCCTTTTATGGGGGTTTAAGTATTAGTGCAAACGATGTTCTGATTGGCATAATTGATGCTTTGGGATGACAGACCTTAACTACACTGCCCAGCCCCAATCTGAACCCATGGAGCCTGGGAGTCCATGTGAGCTTGGGCCTCAGTCCCTGCCTGAGCATGGCTGTGGGCAGACCTGTGTCTTCTCCTGTCCCTTCTGGTCCTGACTGCTTTTTCTGTGCTGTTCTCAGACCTGACTTGCCACCTTGCCTGTGTTTGATGATTACCACACCTGCCCTGCTCAGGTCCTGGGACTGTGCCCTAACAGTGAGGGCACTGTCCTGCTTTCTTCTGGGATCACCCTCAGTGACCTTGTCTTGTGGAACAACCCCACCCTTGCTATATCTAGCATGGCATACAATAATGTATCTAACAACTACATCTTATTATTCCAGAAGGATGTTTAATTACAAAGTAAGTGTTGTAGAAACACTCCCTTAACCCTCAAGTGTTGCACATTTGCTTATGTTATATAGGTGATATTAAAAGCCTTAAAGTTGTGATGACTTAAGAGTCAAGGCTTTGTGAAAAATTATCATGAATTTTTAGTATACAAGCCCTCAGTTTGAGGGAAGGCTTCAAGATTTGTGTATTTCCCTATTTTGCCTATGTCAGTAGGAGTGAGGATAGACTCTTACTTCAAGCTGCAAGTGACACAAATGAAGCCTACAGTTTCCTGCCTGAGCACTGACCTGTTCATAGTGGAGAGATATATATTGGTTTCTTAGACCAGTTTCCTCTCTCTACATATTTTAAAGGTGCAGAGGCAGATATTATGAGAATCCAGTCTCGGTTCCATCACTTTGAATTATGAGGGAGCTGTTATTCTTATGCCATGGGACGTATGCTGGATGGTAATTGCAGCAAAACACAGACTGATAAAGTAGCTTGATAGGGGCAACTATCATTTAGATAGAGAGGCACAGAATTAGTTAAGAACTGTCTTCTAGAGCATGGTACTTGGAAGAAATAATTACTTTGATTTCTAAGTCAGATTTCATGCAGATTTCATTTTCTTAGACTTGATCATATTTAAGAAATTGTGCACTTTCTTCCTATGTTTGGTAGATGGATCAAAGTAGAGATTGCTCAGCAACTTCTTACTGGGCCTTATGGCCGTAAGGGAATTTGAGATTTTTTTTCATGCTGGCACAGCAAATTCAACACATTAGTTGCAATTGGGTTTGAAATTACAGCCTTTTTACTTAGAGAGGAAATCTTTTAGCATGCATAACCTGCTGAAGTAGTGGATGTGAAATGGATCTTCCTGTTGAACTGTCCCTTTGGAAAGAAATAGTTAAATGTTTCTGCTGCACAGGCTCTGAGGCTCCTGAAAGAGGGCATCTCAGTGTTTCTATCTGTATCCAGCATGGGGAATTGAGGCCAGCCGTCCAATCTTTCCGTCATCAGTGCCATCATTCACATTCTGAGATGAAACAAAACTAGAACAACGAAGAACAGGTATGAAAGACTTGAACTGCATTTGAGACTTATGTCAGAAATGTTTCAGTCCTCAGATAATTTGCTCACTTCTGGCTCCCTTCATATTTACTTCAAAGCTTCAGTGAAAATGAAAGGATAGAAAATAGCATTTAGGTTTGCAGATAGCTGTAGTCACATTCCTGTGACTTGATCTGGCCTTGTTGAAGGCTGTCTTCCCCTTAAAAGTCAGGAGCTGTCTACACATCATGAGGAAATGTCTTACATCAGAGCTAGTCAAGGATACAGCAGACCTACTATGTCATGGGATTATATCTGTTTTCCTATGGTATGCATACTGCAAATTGGTATAAATGAGTAAATTAAATGTTTACCTAAAAGTAGCAAATGGTCTTATTAGAAAATAATTTAATTGATCAAATAAAGAGTTCATACACAAACTTAAAATCAACAAATAATTGTATAACTTGCAGGATGCATTAAATAAAGTTTTGTGTGTTCCATGTTCTGTCAGTAATATCAGTTTGTATAGGCAATCTTTCTGTAACATAGTGCAGCCCTTTTCTAAGCCTGTCATTACTTTTTAAAAGAGTGATTGAATTGCAGTATTCTGACATGAGATTACAAATGTGAAATACAGAATTCAAAAAAATCTACATTTCCTACTGACAGTGTGGTGTAACTCATATCAGGACCTTTACCTTGTTCTGTAGAGAGCAGAAAGCTTTGTTTTACCTCCTTGGTCTCATTTTTCCTTTGTCTCTGTTTCATAGTCAGCAAGAACAGGATACTTAGCTGATTCAGTGCTACTTTGTTGTATATAGGCTGGTTTATTTAGCTCTCTTGCATGGCTCTCTGGTACTGCCTGTAGCAGCTGAATGTTAATTACCAAGTATGTATGTTGTGTATGATCCAAATGATTTCTCCCGTATTTTAAGTGGGCAAAGGGTGGGTAGATTTTCATTGAGATGACTAGAGAGATTTGCATGGCATAAGGGCATCTTCCATACAGGTTTGTAGTATTTCTGTTAAAGTCCACAGGTGATAGAATATCTGAACAAAATGTCATATGTGTGAGAAACAGTTTTAAGCATGAGAAAGCATGTAATTATCTTTAAATGTATATTTGACTGCGTGAAGAGAGAGACAGAGAAAGAGAAAAGCATTGTGATGTTATCATGGTTGGTTATGTTTAATTGATGTAGATGAAATTTTACGAAAGTACCCAACCTGAGACAGGCACAAGTGGCAAGTATTATTTAATCTTTACTATATGCCACTGTTCATCATACATTGGGGAATGCCCAAAGCAGCAAACAGTGGCCAAGCATTGAGTTATATAAGGCAATGCCTAATATTTTTATAATCCCATTTCGGTTTAAAAGCTCATTTCATACCAAGAATACTTGCCCACACTCTATAAAGTAGTTTAAAGGGGCTGTAGAGAAAAGTTGAAGTACTACATAATGCATCAGCAATACCTCACCTGATTTATCAGACCAATAAACAATCGGTAATCTTACCAAATCAGTAGCTTGAGATGCAAGGTGAGGAACAGGGAGAGTCTTTAGCATACAATTTGCACTGTACTTGGGTTGCTGAGTTTTGGAGTTTAACACTACTATAAAATAAAGAGCTTATTTATTGTTTGATCAGTAGTGCTGACCATCAGAATTGCAGAATGGCTAGAGAACACTTGTCCACAAAGGCAGATGAAGTTGACCCTGAGACAAAACCTGCTAGACTGTTTATTTGTTTCAAGTCTCCTAACTCAAATTCTGCCTGGCTTGCTAGTTCGCAGTCGAAGTGTTATATTCCCTTCCAGTTAATAATCATGTTCATGGCTTTTGTTAGGAGAAGGAACAGTGGAGATGAAAGTTTCTGTTACTGTCATCTTCCATGGATTTGTGAAAGGACTTTCACATTTCCCCTTTAGCCCTGGCAATAGCTCTTTCAGGCATGAATGGTCTCACAAACCATCAACTGTGTCCAAGAACGTATTCCTTCTTGACTCCTCCTGTAGTATCAAACTAAAATACTTTTTAGAAAATTAGTTGGGTTTTGCTATGCTTATAACCGGTTGGCAGATGTTGTACTTGCTTTGTTAGTAATAGAATTTCTGTGCTTCAGAGCAGCATGTAAGTGAGTTACTTTGTGCTATCTCTGAGTTCTGCTATTTAGTTGGTTGAGAGAATAAAAAAAATCAGGACTCCCATTTTTGGGCAGAGAGGAAAGTAGGAGGTTGAGTGGCATGGGACATCACACCTTTATTGAACCAAAGCAGTTTTGGGCAAAATGTCTACTGATTATGGAGAAAGTAATTATATCATTGGTGGCATTAGCTCCAAAGTTTCCCACCCTAGATAGGACACATCCCTAGTGTCAGTGACTCCTTGTATTAAAGTTAGTTATGCTTTTCCTTTTTGCTATTGACATAGGCAAAATCTGAGTATTGACTTTATTCTGTCTACAATTGCAGCTAGTGGAGTCTCCTGTTATGTTTTACTTTCTATATCCTGTGGTACTTATTCTACATCAGTTTGGACACCAAACTGAGTCCTACAAGTCTGTCTGTCTGGGGTTCCCTTTTGCTATTCCATAATTAGGCCAAGGTGTTGAGCTCCCCTCCCACCCTAAATGTGTCTAAATCCCATTTTAATCCCGTGGAAATGAACTCTCATGAAAATGGCATCAGGATTCCTGCATACCTAGTTTACCAGTTTCAAGAAAGAAGGGATTGCCAGCATGTTTTATATTTCATGGTGAAAAATCAAGTACAGAGACTTAATTTGTGCAAACACCTGTCTAGCCTCTCTTTAATACAAGAGTACACATGTGTATATAAGTGGAGATTTTTTTCTGTAATAGAATGTAACAGTTCTGCCTAACTTTGCTGCAATAACATTTTATTTAAGAAAACATTTAAATACCCCTTCTTATCAAGGTAAATAGTTGAGTGATGTGAGCCACAGAGGCTGCTTGCCGAGAGAATCACTCAGTTAGCATTTGTACAGCAGCCTGCATCCTTTGTATCCCTCACTTTGAACTGAATGCAAAATGAAACTGTCTCACCCTTGGGTTGAGGTAGACAGTTTTTTCTCTTTTAGCATCCCTAAAACCAATTAGGAATGTAGGAAACCTTTCACTCAGAACAAAACGATGGTTATAGCAGGTAACAGGACCTCACATTAATCAGTGCTTTCAAAGAAAAGGCCTCGACCTGTGCCCTTTGTCTAGCCTACTGGTAGGTATGTTTTTTTCCAGTTTCTTTCAGTGTCGGGGCATTCTCTTTCTGTGTAATACACTCTCTTGGAAAATGTTTCTCTTTTCAGACAGTCCTTCTGCATTTATCAAAACCCTTCCAGAAAGCCACTGTAGAAATCTGAACTTATAATGATGTTCTTTTATATTTTCTTACAATGAACAATGGCTCTCTCAATACTCATGGCAACAGTATGCAGACAGAGGCAACAGTGCAAAGAGTTGGGGGTAAATAGCCATTATTTGCAAGACTTGCTGTTTCATGTTCTGGAAAAAAAAAAAAGTCCTGTCTTCTGCAGCCAAATCTTTACTAACTCTTGTTGAAAACATTCAAGCCCTTTGCAAACCAATGCTGAGATGAGGAAAGATAAATGTGGATTAATGTTTTTCTTCTTTTTGGAAGAAAACATTAGTGACAACTAGATGGCAAAAGATCTTAGTTCTCCATCCCTCCTGAATAAGAAGAAAGAGCAAACATTCTGCTTGATATCCCTTTTTATTAGTTTGCTGGCTTTGACCTTTAAATTAATTATCTCCCAAATATCAGGCTCCAGAGTAAATGAGTGGAACTGAACGTGGCTCCACTGAATAAAAGACTCCCTCTGCTGCCTGAAATTCAGATCACCAGATGCTTGATTCCAAAAGGGGTGTGAAACATAAAGCGAGTATGTCACTGTTTTGTCATTCTAGTCAGTTTTTTCTTGCCTTTAAAGTCTGTTAGTGATCTTTGGTTTTGTTTTCTTTTTTTTTTTTTTTTTAAATTTAAGTTAATACATTTAAAATCTGAGGAATGTGGAGAGTGAAGGAAAAGTTGTTATGCAAATGATGTAATGACATTCTTTATCAAACATCTAGAAATAAGACTGCCAATAAGCATCTGTTTTTTACCTAGTGTTCATGAATGCTAGACTAGCTGATGCTTAGCTCAAATTGAATTCAGTTAATACACACAGCAAGGAAGAGACTTGAGTTTCATAGAGAAGAAGACCATTTTACTGGGAAGGCAAAGAAGCACTACCAGTGATTTCACTGGGGAGTAAAACAGGTGCAACAACTTAGAAATACAACCAGAAAATAGGCTGCTGCAAGAAGGTGTGGAAAATTGAGTTCCAGAAAGGGACTATAAATCTAGCCTTGGAGAGAAACACCCAAATCTCCTTCACTGGCATTATGTTTAAATTCTGTTGTTTCCCTGTATTAGGTATTTTTCTGCATTGGAAGCTATGGCAGGTATTCTTGGAACTAGGGTTTGGTAGAGGGAGATGATGGATATATCATATTCAGAAGAATTAGGATGGCTGCATGTACCTGTAGCATGTTATCTTTTTTATAAGCATGCATGTGAAATTTATAAACATTTCACCCCCTTCAACACAAATTTGATTGTCTTCAGGAGTTTGTTTTGGCTTCTATGTTTGTAGTTTTATGAAATGTGATTTAGGAAAAAAACCCAAAATTAAGAAGGTGCTTCAAACCAGGGCCATGTTCAGACAGCCTCCTATTCAAGTTCTGCATTTGTATGAGGGGGGAAGAAATCGGAAAGCAGGAGGAAGTCGTGGACCAGTGCTAAGGGAAAGGGGCTAGAGCTGAGATGAATTGCCAACCTCACACAGATGTATTTAGCCTTTCTAATGGCATGACTGAGACCAGCTGAATTGTTAAATCAACAATTTGATTACTGCCTTATGGTTATATGGATTTAACATAAACATGTTTAGCAAATTGCTGATTTAATACTTAGCAAGCCATAAGGTGACAACATTGCAGTTATGACAGCTGCAGAGCAAGCATGAAGTGAGCAGTTATCTCAGGATCAGTTTTGGATCTGACTCACCAGGAACACTGAACATTCAGCCTGGACAGAGTGAGAAAGTACAAAAGGCCTCAGATCATAGTGATCTAAGAGGATTGAAAGGTGACTCAAAGACTAAGAGAAGATGACCAGCATTGAAGACCTCACTGATCACTGACTTTCAGCATCAACTGCTATTGAGGCACACAGTATTTTTCTGGTGATCTCACCACAAGGGATGGAATGTCTCTGCAGTCTCGTGCTGTGAGTATGAACTCCAAAGGCCAACAGAGGAGTCCCATCTCTTTTGTTTTGCCTTAAATTAAATGAGTCATTTTCAGGTAAATTAGTTTCCTGGGACAAAGTTATGTAGGACGTAATAATGAAAACTGATGTTCACTTTAGCCTTGAGTCCTCCAATTGAATAATAATCCATAAGCATAATACTGGATGATGAATTAATGTTTACAGAGAAAGCTGTCTTTCCAATATTCTAATCTTTCAAGCTTTTTTTTTATCTGCAAAATAACAAGGCTTAATGGTAATACAATTGTGAATGGTATGATCTTCTCCATTAAGAGTACTTTTTTTTTGTTGTCAGAGCAAAACAACATAGCATAATAATTGCTTTGATTTTCCTCTGATTTCTCCTGTATGTCTTTAATGTTGTTTTTTCTTTTCATAGATACTTACTATCATTTCTCCTTTATGCGTTTGATAAATTAGTTTTTCTTTCAGAATAATCTTTGACTGTGAACCAATGCAAGAATCATAAGCTGACAAAATAATTTATTTTTATCTTCCTCCACCTGCGTTGCTGTTGAGAAATTTCAGACTATAGAAATTTTTTTTCTGATGATCTTGTAGATTTCTCACTTAGCATACAGTTTTGCAGATTCTTACTTTCTGCAGTAAGAGAAAAGAGCAGAGGATGAAGTTGCTTCCATTAAAAAAAAATCGAAACACAAACCAACCAAAAAACAAAAAATCTGTGAAGAAAATATCATAATGGGGCTCATGCCATGAGTCAGAATGCAAATGTAAATATTCTTCAGATTACGTATGTGTTTGACTTGAAGATTTAAAAATCAGCCTGTTTCATATTCAATGATCTTTACCTTGGAGCTGTATTTATACACTTCCACATACCTGCCTGCAGGCATTGTGTGAGTTTCACATGCAAAATATAAATCTGTGGAGTCCATCAGACTATCCCCCTAGTTGTGATTTTTATGAGTGACCATTACTGCAATTGAATCTGTTTTGCTTTGCAACTTACATCCAACCCTGCTCTGGGAAGAAGCAAAGTCAAAATGTAATTTTATTCAGAAGCAGTTAATAATGAACTGTTAGAGTGGTTCAGAAGCTGCTATTACCTGCCAGGTGGCTTGGCATCAAGGACAGGTTCTTGGGGAATAAGGCAAATAAATGTATGCCTCCTAAGACTCTTAACATCTCTGACCAAACAGGTCCTTCTGTAGTCATGCAGGATGACTGGGTTTACATGTACTCCTTTGAAATGTCTTTAACATTCTGGGAAGGGACACAGCTTGAGTAGCATTTTCCTGAAAAGTATGATAAACTTGGAAAATTGTGCCTAAGTTGGTTTTGTAAACTTTGTGCAAATCCATAAGTCAAATCATCAGATTTTAAGGAGTAAGCCTGTTATTTGCAGTGTGATTGGATATTAAAGCTGTAGATTTTAAGTTTTGGTCACTAAAGTTTAGCCTTTTTCCATTGCTTTTGCATGCTTTGGAACAAAATATGAATCCAACAGTCTCGTGTGGCCATTATATCAACTAGTTTCCCATTGCCCTTATGCTTTTATTTGAAGGAGTCAGGTTTCTCATTTGTGGGAAGACAAAAATCTTTTCAAGTAGCTGTTTTTAATTTCAACATACTTTTTTTTTCTGTTTTATTTTGTTTTGTTTTTTTTCTATACAGACAGAAATGACAGAGAGAAATGTAGCTATGGTTAGTAAATGCCATTTCCACAAAAACTAAAGGATGTCTTACTAACTGAAGTAATAAGGTTGTTTTTGTGTTTGGAACTATATTTTTCTTCATAGAAATATTTGTTACCTTAATGGACTGTGATTGTGTTAGGTGAACGACCAAGATGGACAGTGTCTAAAATTTGCAGTTTCCTTTGCCAAAGTAAGTCTGAAAATCTTTCATTATGGTCATAGTTTTAAAACCCTAACATGTGTAGTTCTAACATTGTCATCTGACTTGACCTTACACAGTGATACATGATAACCTCATTCTACTAATGGGAATTATTCTTCAGATTTAGTTGGTTCCAAGGAAGTCTACATAGTGAAAAACTTTCATATAAAATCTACAAGATGCTTTATGTAAGTACCTTAGAAAACAGCTTTCCAAAACGAAGCATAAAATGCTTTTTACTCCAAGGCAATCAGTGTTCAGCTTTGAATTTACAATAATATTATGAAGAATACAGTTTGGTTTTTTTTTTTTTTATTTTAAATAGCCACATGTAAAGAGAATATGAAATTCAAGTACAAAAATGAATGGTTTTCACATTTGGTAATATACACAACTTGAAATAAAATCTGGAGAGCTTACCTGGATTCTAGTTTGCTGATTGGAACCATTTTATGGGGTAGTAGAATGATGGTAGCAAAGGGACCAACCTGCATGACAGAAATGCTGTGGGTATGAACTAGTCCTCACCTTACTTAGTGTGCAGCATTATGAAATCCAAAATTAACTCCAGTGGGTCTTTAAGAAGAGCTCCAATGACTGAAATAATAAGTAAGATGAGGTCAGGAGAGCAGGTTTGATGTTTTGCTATGGTCAGTTCAGAATTTAGTCGTCATATTTTTTTTTTCTCTTTGTGACAAATAAAATATGGCTGCGTTTTTTCTGCTTTATATTTTTTCTGTAGTCACTTCCCTTCAAGTTTAGTAGCAAGTGTTTTCAGCAGCCCTCAACAATGCTAGTAAGACCACAGCTGCTCATCATACATTAAAAACATCACTGACATTCTCTGTCGTCATACCGACCTTCATTTTAAGTGGGAGTCTGCGGGAAGTCTACATTTTCTCCATTAGGGGGAATCCTTGCTCTATCTTCTGCAGGATATAATTTTCCCCAAAGCACTTTCAAAAGCACTTTTTGTTTATCCGCTTAAGAAATGCTGAACTCTGTAGTTCAGTTTCTGAAAGCTCTGTTTAAAGTAGTGACCAGATCGCTGATGCTTTAACAATTTAGTGTGCAAGAGAACGACTGACTTCTGTTGATTTGTGCAGAGCATATTGTTATTTTTGTTCTTTTTTGTACTTAATTAGCTGTTCCATGGAAAGCATAGTCCTTGCACAGAAAAGTCAGTTTAAAGCCTCAATCAAGAGATTCCTTTCAGAATATGTCACTTTTTGAAGGAGTCAACATAGTGAAGAGTTCAGTGGAAGCTACCGTAAAAGTTTTTTTTTCTTCCACAAACTTTAATTTTTAGCTGAATCTGGCTCCATCACTTGAGCAGTTCAAAGCATTCTACTGGAAAGAAATGTTCATACAGAGCTGATTTGCTTAGCCAGTTTGAAAAAACATAGTTTTTGAAAAGTACATTCAAAATCAATGTGATGGTGGTACACCTTAAGAGGGATACGAAAATTTGACCTAATTGACTAAAGATTTTAACCATCTGAAATAATGAGTAGAACTGTGGCAAAACGACTACTTTTGGATAACTCAAAGATTTTCCCTTTTGCTTCAAATGGTAAGAGACCATTCACTACTTAGTGAGCTTGGAAACCATTGCAGAACTAGGAAACCACTGCAGTGCACATTGTGTTGTTTTGTGAGTTCTGGGAGATATTTGATAATTAAATAAGTCTGTGGGAGCAAAGTTGATTTTATGAAGTGAGTGTGAGCAACAAAGGAATGAGAATAAATGTGTTGGAAATAATTAAATCTTTGAAAGGGAACTGCTGTTTTTTGGGGAGAGTCTTTCATATTTGCCAAATACCAGGGAATACAAGCCTACTCCTTTTTTTTTTTTTTTTTTTTTTTTTTTTGTTATCAAGATAAGGAGGAAAAAAAGGAATGAGAATAAAAATGGAATGCAGTTACTTCTCACGTAAAACAAAAAGTAATTTTTCTGCTGACAGGACATGTGCTCAGAACAAAATAATGGTGAAGATATTGATTCCTACAGCACTGTCAACCAAACAACAAAGTTTGTAATGGCTATAGTCAGTGTCTCCACATAGTTGCAGTCCCTGTTTGTGAGGCTGAAAGGACCAGAGAATGCAAAATTTAAGAAAAAAGCAAAGCTCTTTAACATACATTCTCTTTTAATCAAAACACTGAACTAGAGTCTTAATACTGGATTTGGCAGTGTCACAAAAGACATGTCAAAAGAAACTGGTACTGCCCTTTAGCCTCTCCCTCAGGTTTGACCCAAGCTATGCAATTTTCACTTTGGGAGCATCCACCTGCAATGGGTCATATTCATCACAGGCTCCTTCAAGGACAGAATGTTACCATTTTTAGTATTTCATTTCAGCAGAAACTAAAATAGTTGTGGGAGCTATAGAGGAAATCTGTTCTTGGAATCTGAAAGGCTAAAGTGAGAGATACCCAGTGATGCAAAGGAAGGGTTCAGAACCTTTCAAACAGACAGTATTGCAAAGTTTTGGTGTTGTGATAGGAAAAAATAATCTTCAGCTCAGTTCAACAACAGTAACACTTGGCCCTATAGCTTTTTTTTTTATTATTCCCTGGGGCAACATCAATTCTCAAAACTAAAGAAGACATAAAAAGAAAATCAAAGTCTTTTGTTCAGTCTGCCCACTGAGTTCAAGTAGTTTCAGACAAAATAGGAACTGACCCTACCTCCACTTTTGCAAAGTTGAGTTAACCTCAAAGAACAACGGGTAACAGCGATAGAGTAATATTGCACCAGACAATGATTTAATTAGCTGTCTCTCTCTTATGTGTAAAACTGGTTGAGACAAAAAATGGCCCCAAGTTTGAAGTAAATTCTTCAGTGGATTCTCTTTTTAAAGCTCTTTAGCTGCTGTGTATTTGTCGAGCTCCCATGACTTCTGTACTGTAAGAGCAAAAGAATATCTGTGTTTTGGGCTGTGTCATATTACGATAACTGCATTAATTTTTGTTTTGACATCATATAGCTGTGGCTCAGCACAGCAGAATAAAAAGAACACACTGAGAAACAGACAATAGCAGTGAATTTCACATAC
Source organism: Acropternis orthonyx (assembly GCA_035583155.1). NCBI lineage: Eukaryota > Metazoa > Chordata > Aves > Passeriformes > Rhinocryptidae > Acropternis > Acropternis orthonyx. Next base: position 44,729,051 of record JAWWEU010000125.1, read on the forward strand.
TCCATTGTTCAGAATATAAAATGAGAGAAATAGATATTCTCTTTATGTGAAAAAATGCATGGTATAGTTCACAACTGGATATTTTTTGGAATTATATGAGCATTTAAATGAAAAATGTAATTTTCATACTCAAACCAACTTAACATATAGCTTATTATGTGAGTATAGAAAAATGCACATTTGTATAATGTGCTTAAAAGAACTGAAATGAATTGTGCATGGAAATCAACAGGAGATGACAAATGCCACAGGGAAGTCTTGAAGGGTGCAGACAGTGTTCACATTACCTCACATTACCCCAGGGGTGGAAGCATAGTCCCACCAAAAATAAAATACTTTTGTTTTGTTTGGGTTGCTCTTTCCCTCTCTTTGGGGTGTGTTTTCTTGGGGTTCTGGGTGGTGGAACCCATGTGTCATTGGGAGGGGGGTTCCAATAAGTTATTTTTGATTTGTCTTTTATATTTATACATACGTATGCTGTAAATTTGTGTAAATATATGTATATATACCAGTTTCAGTTTTAAGGTTTTTTCCCTCACTTCTTTTAACTGAAACTCTGTCACACTGGGAGGTGGTTGGCATTTTGCCAAGAGTCAAACCAAAACAATAACACTCAGATTTTACCTTTTCAAGAAATGACAGGAACTTATGAATATATACTACTTTGCAGCTTAATTAAATGCTTGCACTTGTGTCCTGTGTCTTGGAAGGGCTTTTAAAAAACAGTGCGCAGGATGCAATTATAGTTAAGGAATAGTGGGGAAAAAACCTCTCTTCATCCAAAAATGGACTTTACACCTAACTCTGGTTCTAGTGTTTCCAATGCAATGTGTTTTGCTGTAAGAGGTACAGGGTGTATTGAGAAGCCAGAGAAGTGGCATTCATAGAACTAAAATGTTTCCCAGATAAATACCAGAAAACACTTTCTTTAACTGCTGTTGTTTGTTGTGTTCATAAGGACTGAAGAATTCTGCCTGCTGGGGAAGGGCTCAATTGGAACGTTAGGAAAGTAATTCTTGCAGACTTTGCTTCCAGCCATCAGATGCTTTTTCATCTGTCTTCAGCATGACTTCTGGCATTTTTTGCATGAATTTTTTAATAAGGAAATAATAAAAAGGGCAGGAAGAGGCTGATCTTACCAGAAGGTGTGAGGCAGGAAGGAAATATGAAGGAAGAGAGTTTGGTAAAAGGCAATCATAACAAATGGAGTTCAGTGCAGAGATGAACAGACATTAGTTTATTGGAAATCTAGAAGTGTCTAACAGAGGTGATCACAGCAAGTAAAGGTGAGGAAAAAGTGAGCTCCAAGTACCCTGCACACAAAAAAGCCCCAGGTTTATTTATTTTTTTAATGTATTCAGGCATCTTTTCTTTCAAAACAGAAACAGGAAGCCATATGTAAAAAAATAGTACTCCTGTGAACTGTAAAAGTTGTAAGAGAAAAAGCATTAACAAGTGCTTCAGCTGGACACTTATGTCTTCAGATAAGAGATCCTGGCTACTGAGAAAACAGCAATGCTATTAGACATAGGGCAATGATGAAAATATTTGAACATAGCAATGATTAAAATTAACCTCCAAACTTTAATGACATGGTGGCATAGTGATGCTTCAAGAGTTATAAGCTAAATTTTTGCTGCATTATAAGTTATGTAACCTCAGAGTTTTTATGCTTGTATAATGGAGTCCATATTAATTTTGTAAACTGGTATAGAAAAATATAATTTAAGGAGTGACACCTTCTAGATTACAAAAATGAGAACTGTGACAATATACTTGTCTCTTTCAGTACAAATCGTTGTAATGGTATTGCCATGATGCATATGAAATAGATATAGGAGTAGGACACTACTTCTGGTGGAATAAAAAAATTGCATCATTTCCAAATTTCAATCAAACCAAATTATATTTTCAGTCACATTTAATTTGACTTTTGATTTTTATCTTCTGGTTTGTTGTTTTTTTATTTCTCTTATTTCTTACAGCATTTTCTGAGGAATGAATCTGCATTAACAGCTTATATCTTCTCTTTTTACTAGCCGTTGTCTTCATCATTCTTTAATCTGTTCCAAGCAAATAGATCTTTGGTAATTTGGTATATGTAAATGTGTCCCTCTGTGTCAATATTAAATCAATCTCCACATGTGATGACATGGTGTCTGAATCTGGTTAATGACATGACACACAAGTCAGTACTTCATTAATAAAAAATAATGGTGTACAGAGGCAATGTGCTGATGCAGAAGTACTGCATGGAGCTCAGATGAGATGTATAAAATTGACATCTTGCATTCTGTTTGACAATTCTTGTATTTGCAAACTGAAATACAGGCAATAACCAACTCTCCCACAGATTTCAGGAACAGTTGTCATTTTTCTGTGCTGTTAGGGTTCCCAAACATTCAAGTGTCTGGACCTGAAGACTTTTGAACAATTCAATCCCCTTTTCATTTTCTACTTCTCTGGTTACTTTTAAAATGGAGATGAAGAATGTTTAGCCAGTGCTAAGTTTAAACTTCAAAATTTTCTCATAATGTGTTTAATGGAGTCTTTAAAAAAACATGTATTGAAGTAGTTACTGAAGCATTACAGGAACTTTTATAGTCATTTTAATGGGTGTTTGTTTCAGCTGCATTCCCTATTATCTTTTCCAGTTTCATTTACCCTTATGTTTACTGTTATGCTGTAACACTACACATGTAAGTACTTCAACTGTTTTTACAGCCAGGAAGTATCTCTGGGTATTTCTCTATACACTCATTTGGTCTGCCACTCTGAACCCTGTCCCTGTTGTGGCAGCCTTCTGGAGACAAGAACACTCTTTAGTTCTGCTATAATTATGCAAGGCTCTGCAACATTAAAAATTGATGTTAACTAGTTATTTAATGGTTTTAGAACTGCTTAAACTTGAGAGGAGCAACAAATTTTCCTTATTTTAGATCCACTGACAAACTACATATTGGTTGTGGAATTGTGAAGACAGGCAGCTGCCAGGCAGGATACTTGGTGTTGCCTTAACTGATGACTGGCAATGGTACTGAATAACATTTGAAGTATAGGGGCTTGTTCAGGGGTGATCCCAAGGGATGTTTCTAGAGGTATAGATAGCTGAACTTTAGCATAGGCTATCTCCTCAGCAGTAAAACAAAATAACATCAATGACTCAAAATCAAAAGCTTGTATAAAAACATAGTATTTGAATTGGGATGATATGTATGAAGAGAAGGAACTGACACTTCCTTTGAGGCTTTGATTGCCCTTACTTTTTGATGGCCTTAAAATAAAACCCAGAGAAAATCTTCCTCAGGTTTCTAATAGATCAATTTACCTGTGATAGGGTAAGAAACTTAGTCTGCTTCTTGCATTTAAATAGGAGGCCCTTCATTGTGTTGCGGTGGGTAATTGATTGGTAGCATTGAAAGGGAAAACTCCCAAACACGTAGTACTACAGCAAATAGCTTGATTAGTGTGCCTTCGACATACACACAGTAGATGTTTTCATGAGTTGTGTACAGGCATAATGAATATATGCTTTCAGAATTTGATGATATTGCTTTTTGAAGCATGTACATACTGCTTTTATGAAATATAACCCCAAATAAATGGGAAGGTTAATGATCAGGAGAACTATGTTTTCATATCACTGGCAGATTACTGATTTCCTGCTGTATTTTCTAAATTATTTCTTCTTGCTCTATTCTACAACTTCTGCTGGAGTGCATAGTAGCTTAGAAATGAACTGCTAATAGTGGAATAAGGTACTATTCATCAGAGGAACAAATTCCTCTGAACTGGTGACATATACGCTCTTGATTTTTGTTAGAGCTATATTCACAATGTTTTTAGGCAGAGTGTCAAATTATTACATTCCCTTGTAAATGTGTTGTGAGCCTTTCTTATGCTAGATACATATATTTGAATGCAAAGTGTTTGTGATGTTTGCATAGCTTGGATAACCAACAACATTCCCTCAATTAATCTTCCTTTTCAGTTGTTATTTAGGATATTTCAGTCAGCCTGAATGGGTAACGGTTTATCAGTTTATATTTATTAATTACAGGTCTGACTAAATTAACTTACATATAAACAACAGATATTGCAGTTAAAAGTCTCTATCTCTTAGAACTAAATTTTCTGGATAATGTAAGTTCAAATTGCAAATAATAACAATATTTCTTGTAAATGGTAACAGATGTTGACAATTAATCCTAACTGTCACACTCTTTTCCTAGCCATGATTTTGTATCTAATGCAAATATCTCACATTTCTTACTTGCCAAATATCCATAAATATTTAGATGTGCCTCAGGTGTTGTGAGTAAACCACTATTGATGTTTTTTCAACCGAGAAAAGGAAATAGTGTAGGTTTGGGTTTGGTTTTTTTTTTTCGTAACTTTAAACTTGACCCATTAAACAGCTGAAAGGCTTTAATTTTAATATCAAACGTCAGACATGCTTCCAAACCTGACTTCAGTATGTTATGCCTTCATTCTAGACCGTTATCTTTTAAGGTGTTGTAACCACATACAGAAGTAGTTACTGATACTGAAAAACATTTGATCACCACAAATATCTACTTATATAGCTATGCAGATGATAAAGTAGTTACAATAACTGCACAATAATTAAATGATAATTATGAGGAGGTATTTTTACTTTTAAGACAATTCATAACTTTTTGTTACTTGCTCATGTGGTGAGTATGGATGTACAGAAAATGTGTGGCTGTAAAAGATGCAGTCCCATGTTTTTAAGAGATCATGAACACTGGTGGCTTCTGCCAGTGTGGTTTACTGTGTTGTCTTCCTGGTAATACCTTGTTTTTGTTTTACTCTGATTTTGTTTTGCCAGATTGAGTTATGATTGTGCGGGTTTAAAGGTAAACCAGCAGGAGGAATGAATCTAACTCACAAACAGATTACAAGTCAGAATTACAGTTTAGTAAAA
>JAWWEU010000125.1:44734098-44751346 GCA_035583155.1 Acropternis orthonyx
AAGAAAAAAGACAACGCAGAAAAAACCATGACTTGCCAACACCACCTTTGGAGACTTTCCACTGTGCCTTTTGCAACTGGACTTGTCTATCTCGCATTGGCCTTTTTAGCCATCAGTGCACTTGCACCAAGTGTGGGTAGAGCTCTTCCTAAATCTTCATTCTCGAAGCCTAGCCATGATGATGATGATTTCTTTTATTCCTCTTTCAATTAAAGTTTTTTGGTCTCTATTTCTGCTTGTGTCTAACAACTGTCATGTTACTGGATTCAGTGATACTTGCACAGGGAGGGGAAACAGTGATGTATTTTTTACGTGTTCTCTTCAGCCCAAAATATTGTAATTTTTCTTTGATAGTTTAGTTCTATAGCGAGTTGATTACCAAAGAGAAGTCTTTCAAAGAAATAATAAGTTGACACTTTGTTTGGAACCCTGGAGAGAAATACTACTTTAATCTTAGCTACAAAAAGAGGAGCCATTCTCTCTAGTTAATAACTCTTTTGCCTCAAAGGATATAGCATCACTTTTTAAGAGCTTACTTTTGACTTGTACCTCAGAGAGAGTACAGGTGGTACATTGTGTGACTATTTATTCAAAGTCACTTCAAGGAAAGTTTCTGTCTTTAGCAAATCATGATCTTGATGTTGCTTCTCATTGAACAGGTTAATTTGAATAGGTCTGGTATATGAGAATTTTAATTTTTGTTACTTTGACTTTTCTGGCAAGGTAATCAATAACTATACTCTCCATCTAGACAGTGACAAAATGTACTAGTTACTCAGATAAAGTAAGATCATGCACATCATGAAAAATTTTTCAGCCTGAGCTCAAAGTTAGAGTAATCACAGGTTTGCTTTTTAAATTATGACTCTAGTCCCTCAATTTTTACTTAATTTGTTCATTTTGGCTTGTCTAAGTTTTAAAGATCTAAATTCAAAGCTTGTTGAAATCAGTGGAAGTCTGTCTCAATTTTTCTAATGTTTCTTTTTAATTTAGATTTACTCTGAATGAAACTTTTGCAGTGATTTGTTGGTTCCTGTGGGCTTCCTTTTTACTTGAAGCAGATTTCTTTTATGGGGCATCTTCAATTCCTTAAAGCTGCAATTCTTTTTGAAACCTATGAAGTTGGACTCCTGTTCTGTTCAAAATCCCACTGAAGGATACAGAGAATTAATGGAATTTTTTTCTGTTGTGCACAAATCTTTGCCTGAAACATATTTGCTGCTGGCAAGGTTAAAAACTGCTGAAACAGAATTGCTGCCTATTCCTCTTTCCTTTTTTTCCTTATCCTGTCCATAAAGCAATCAAACCCTGTTTTTTGAGTCTATCTTGACATGCCAAATGTGCCACCTTGCTGAATCTTTCATTTTTGCCCGTGACATAATCTTCACACTCAAGCACTTGAATGTAATATAAAGACTGAGAGAAGCTGCAAAACTGTTCTTCTCTGCCTAAAAATTGATAAAAGTGCATCGTATGGTGTTTTCTCTGGTCTGTTTCATTCTATAATAGAATGGTGTGTGGTGTTTCCCCCAAAGAGGATGACAAATATGAACTGTAATTCTGTATTAAAGGTGAGTTAAAAAGCATAAAAAGAGTAGATGATTGTGTCTCTCTTCTCGATTTCCAATTTGTAAAATAACTATATATTCACCTGATTAGCTCTCAGGGATATTTTAAAGTTTAAAGTTTGTGAGAAGCTCAGGTGCAATAATGATGAAAATTCTGAAAAAAAAAATGGAGAAGAGAAACTATTTACTCTGAATTCAGAGAGCGTGGGTTACATGGAACTATATGTTGAGTCCACAGGCACAAAGGGTAGTAACTAGCCAACCAGCCATTGATTTCACTTGTGTATTCAGTGAGGTTGAAAAATATATTGTCATGCAACTAATTCTTGTGGCCTGTTCCATGGGTATGGAAGGGAAGAAAAATTTAGGTATATTGGTGTACTCCACTTTTTGCGGTGAAGTGTCTTTTTAGTACATTTTTTCTGTATAATCTACTAAATACTAAATTGCTATTGAACTACACTTACACTAGGATACATTCTCCAAACTAGGTTATCGTTTGCTACCAAACTGCACGCTGGATAGACTAGGAAATATACTACATCGACAGAAATAGTGGAGTTCAGGAATTTGGAATTTTCTCCAAACTTGGGAATGGAATGAACTTTGGAGAGGATGGACTGTTCATTTGAGTCAAACCAGGAGGGGTGAATTTTTTTATTCTTCTCTTTCAGTCTAAGGCTTATTGCTGTCATCCACTAGTTTTCCAGAGTACAGGATTGCTTACCAACTTTTATCTAGAGCTAACGCAGCCATTCCCACATTCTTGATTTCATGCCTTTGCTCTTCCAAGCCTATTGATTTGCAGGTACTACAAGAACATTCCTCTGTTTCTTTTATTACTAAAACCCAGGAAAGACTAACACCAAGTCAAATGTCAGAGCCCTGTTTACACATATTTTTCACTGTGGCTGAGAGAATCATGAGTGAGGACACACTGCTCCACAGGTACAGCCTTAATTGATTACTCGACTGCCCTGTTTTTAAGGAGCTGCAAGTGCAAAACTTGTATTAGCAGTGATTTGCTAATTTGATTGTAGGGTACATTTATTACTTTCTTCTAAGATCAAAGCCAGTTCACGTGTTGTTTTCAGATATATTGGTGTGCTCATCAACAGTACTTTCCACAGTATATTCCTCAAGGTTTACCTCCCCATCGGTACAGCCAAAACCTTTGAGTTCTTTGAAACGCATCACATTGTGTAGGTCTGTGTTATCTTCAAATTTTAATTTTATTTTTTTTTAATTCATAAACACAGAGAACAGGATTTGACACTTTAGTTTTTTCTGTTATGATTAACAGTAATAAACATTTAAAAAACCAAAAAGGCAGTTTCTTCTGGTCCAGAACTGTTGGGGTCTTAGCCAATCTTGAATTTTCCATATTTTAACAAAGTTAGTAAATCACTGCCTGGCACTCTGATAACAAATTAAATGGAACGTAACTCTATTTGCAGGCTTTCAGAATTCATACAACAGTAAGGACCTCTCTTGAGAACACCAAAGGGTTTACTGATAAACTGTAATTAATTTCCACTCTATACTTATTGACTTTTTTTTCTTCTTTTTTAGAACCAGTGCAGATTTCAATATCATAGACTACCAATTTTCACAGGGTTGATTAATGAGCTGGAGTTGCAGCTCTTATACAAAAATATCTGAGCTTTGGTGAAAGAACTAATTTTCTTCAAATCATTTAAAAAAAAAAATAATCCATGAGTATTTCTGCTTTTAAAACCACTGCTATCAGTGGATCTAGTTTTTCTGGAAGACATAGAATTTTACATCATATTAAGTAGCACTTCTATTGTATGTAGTATCATTAATATACCTTCTAAACACTACTCAATAAGTACATTAATAATGCACAACTTTACATTTTAATAGCTGATAACTTTCTTGACTGCATTTTGGGGAGTGGGTCAACAAACACAAAGAGACTCAGATGCTGCTCATTTGCAATTCTTTCCTCAACAGGTTTTTCCAACATCTGTTCTCATATACGTGGGCATGTTCCAACACGGTTTCCTAAATAATCAGATATTGTACTCCTAAATGTGCAAATACAGCTCTCCCACCCCACCCCACTGCCCCCATCTTTGTGAAGACCATACTCACTGTGATGTTGCTCTTTCTTTTCCTTTTTATTAAGAAAAGGGTAGATACAATGCTCACATATTACTATTAAATATAACCAGACAAGGTCTACAATGTTAAGCCCAAGTGATTAACAGCTTAAGGAAAAGAATAATTACTAGAAATCCAGGAATGAAGAATGAGTCATGAAGAAAAGTGGGTCTTTTTAAATTTATAAAATAAATGATTTTACTCTTTTAGAATTAAGCTTAGTCCTTAAGGTACATCATTGTGGTAAAGATAATGTAAAATTTTAACTTACTGCCTCACTTGAAATTGGCTGAGGTTTTTTTAATTACTTAAGGAAACACTCAATGCATGCCTAACACTGTTTATTTTGGTATCTTAAAAATGTTGTGACTATTTGAGATATCAATCTTCCTAACAAAACATCCACCAAATGCTATTGCACTTTCTAATGATCCATGAAGACCATGAAGAGACCACTATAAATCATATAGAAAGGAAAAAAAGGTGGTTCGTGTGGATAGAGAAAACAAAGGTTTAAACCCAGCTATGTGATGCCCTCAGATAACACTTCATCTTCCCAAGAAGATATGCTGCATTTTCTGATTCTTTCTGGAAAAACACTGCCCATGTTTTTTGAAAACTCCAGCCTGATTAAAATCCTATAAAATAAATAAATGGAGTTATGCTTTGCTGACATACTGTTGCACAGAAGGCTTGTTAAAATACTTGAGGTGTAAACATGTCCTTACAGAAGGAAAGGAAAATGAACAGTTCTTATGGAAACCCCCTGAGGATTTAGTGTCGGCCTTTGCATTCACTCTGAGCATTGAACCAAGCCTCAGAAATGGGCCAAGTTTTGAATGGCTGTAACTGCTGCAGACTCCAGCCCAGGGAGTAATTTCTTCAAAATCTTTTACATACAGTGTGTCTTCTCTCTCTCTGTGTCCAAGTAAGCCTGCTTCCTGGAGATTTACAAGTCCTCTGCTTCTTGAGCTTACTGTGAGCTACCCAGAATAACAGCTGTATATGCCTCTTTTATGGTTTTGACTCTAACATAAAGAGGAGTAACATTATACAGCCAGTTGTCTGGCATTACTAGGTCCTTATATTTATTACATATGAGGTACAGATGACTGAATAATAGATTTTGGCTGATAGAAAATAAAAATCTAGTTAAAACGGTTTTAATAATAATTTTTAAAGTTGTTCTCATTGTGTTTTGGATGTAGGAGCAAGACAATACATAATATACCATGTGAAGTTTTGTTATTTACTTTTACTGAGAGAAATCCCTACAAGAACATGATCAGGGTGCAGAAAACAGTTTGAAGTTCTTTTTCTTGCTAATGCATACTCAATGAGAAAACACTCAATGTCTTTTGTAGTTAGTGCAAATGAAGAATATCTAGGTTCTGGCAAGCAGTGCTTTCAGATATATCTGGGGACAGGTTTAAGGTTTTTTAAGATCCTTCTGGCTGTATGAATGTACTTTTAGATTCTGGAACAGGATTTTGGGATCAGGGCTTGCTAATCCATGCTAAAATTTTATAACTTATTATTTTGAGACATGTGTCAATGGGAAGTAATGAGGTACTGTTAATGTTCTCTTTCCTTCTATTTTTTTTTCCAGAAATTGCTGGAAAACTTGTTTACAGTCTTTTCAAATGTTTCAGTTCTATAAGTAAGGATAATAAACCCCTTTAAAAGTCCTTGGAAACTGTTGTGAAGTTGTGCTAGTTGAGATTCTGTGATTTGCTTGTATGTGGAAAACCAACTGCAAAGAATGATCTGGAGAATACTATGTATAAGAATTGTAAATCAGTCCTTGTGCTGGTCCATGCAGCAGAAGGTTGGTGAAAGTGGGAATCTGAGATCGGGGTGGGGGTGGGGGTGTGATGTTTGCAAGCAGTTTAATGTCTTTCTGTGAGAAATAGAATGACAGCTGCTATTTTCTTGAGTGATTTTTACATAAGTAAAACATGAGTAGCACTTGCTGGTTTTTACCTCTGCCATTTGAAGTGTTAAGGCTTTATTTTTGGGAATTTGCTAGGTGTGCCTAGACAGCAAGAACTTAAATATTAGTCTGAGTTTTTGAATGAGCCAGAGTGCATTTTGTGTGGGTGCAGCATAATTTAAAACATTTCATTTTTAATCAGAAAGTAAGTTACTCTATCATAGAGAAATGGTTAGTCAGTGGAAAAAAGTGGCTTAAGCAGTAGATATTCATTCTGTGACAATTAAAACACCATTCATTGAGTAGGTGAAATACTGACCTGTGTTAGTATTCACAAAAGTACTTTCTAACTCAAAGTGATTCATTATCATGGAATATTCCCTGAAAGGAAAGATAGTTATGTGGAGATGAAAATGCATGTATTGTGCACAAGCCATGTTAGCAGATACAAAATATGGATTAGTGTTCACTAAGGTGCTGGTGCAGCGAATTGAGTAACATGCAGTTCTTTTTTCCAGTTGGAAAGCTGGTTTATGCTGGAAGTTAGTGGTGGCCTGCCATGGTCCTGAAGCACTGGGAACTGTGCTGCTACTGACCTTACAGAGCCTGATAATGCATTAGGGGAAAGATAGAAGCTATTGCTGACTGTAACAGCCTCTGGCACTTACCCACACTCACTTGTCATGTCTGTTTTCTCTGCCTCCTGTAAGCACAGTTATTTCAAGAGGTTTTGTGAAGAAAGCAGCTTACTACATTGGTATTCCACCAAGATGAGTAAATAGTGTAAATAAGATTAAATTTTTGAAAGTGAAGAGAAACATATCCATGGTAATTTGTTGAGTAAGACAAGAACCAGAGATAACATGAGAACAGGTCTAGTGGTAAGATGGGATGGAAAGACAGAACTGAGGTGGATAGGCAAAGCCCAGAACATGCAAGGGGATGACAGGAGGCACTGGTGTTTCAGTATCTCTGAGTGCCAATCTCAGAGGACTGGACAAAAGAGAGGCCTCTGATATGAAGGAACCACAGAATGGCACCAAGGCTTTCCCATTAAAGGCTTGGCTTGAAGGTGGCTGCTTTTTACTTGCTGACCTCACAGTGCAAATGAGCAAACCTGTCTAATTACACCACAAAATATGGGATTATTCAGCTGTATCATAATCATTTTCCTATCTCTTGCTTCATCTGCTACTCAAGGTTGCCCATTTATTTTGAAGTCTTAATGTCTTAGGTAGGGCTATTACAAACTTTCAAGCTTATCTGAGAGCCTAATTTGCCCTGCAACACCTTTATGAGAGATGATGATGCATGAGACTGAAAGAACTCAGAATGAAACAAATTGCATTTCATATGAACATCCAATAGTAGTCAATGAACTTGAATCCTACCTATTCCATTTTATCAAGTCACCCTAAACCTAAGTGTATTTTAGTAGAGCTGCTGAAGTTGACTTAAACTTTTCTGTGGTGTTTTTGTTTTTAATAAGAAAAGTTCATTGGACTTTAAAATTCAACATGTATGTTCTTTTTGAAGGTCAATAGATCTAAAGAGATTGGCAGATATGTTCCTTCTACATGTACACTTTGAAATTGAAACAATGTTTTTTGATTAGAGAGCAAAGAATGGTATTAATTTTGAAATGGATATTGGGTATACTGTTATGGCTTCTATAGTAATATGACCATTCAGCAACTGGAAACATTGGTCAGCAAGACTTTCATTCTGCAAAAAATTCATATTTCATAAATAAGAAATGAGTGATTTGTACTGATTAGGAGAAAAGTAAAAGGTGATTGGATGAGACTCTGCATGAGCATAGTTTGAAAAGACCCTTTTCTGTGAGAGAAATTCTGGGAATCAGTGTTGATGTTTTCAGTGGTTTTTATTTCATGATAGCAAACTTAAATAAAAGTTCATTATAAAAAAACCCCAAACTATACCCAAATTAGATTCACAGTAGGTGACCACAAGTACATTTTTACCCTTAAGGCAGACCTGGTAGAACTTTAATGATATTTGATTGTGGAATTCTTTGGCTTTTTAAGTGCTGAGTGCACTAAATGAGAATCAGAGGGATAATACATCAGTGTTCTTCTTTTTCCAGTACTGAGCATGCACAAATACCATTGTAATAGCTCATTCCACAGCTGTAATTTAATATGTTTTAATGAGCCTTTGATCTTTGACATCTGTGGGCTCCATGTATTGGAAATAGCTTATAAGTACTTTTTTTTTTTTTTTTTGTTTTATGTGTGTGTGTGAATGAAGGCAAAATATATCTGCAGTGTATTTACAAGGCCAGAAATGGTGATGTGCTAATCACTTCTGCATCTGCAAGTTGCAATTAGCAGAAAACTTTGATGAAGACACAATTCATATTGAAGTAAACAGAAAAACTCAGGTTTGGAAAAGAAGTGGTCAGTTAGTTAAAGTCTCCTTTTCTGAGAGGATCTATGTCGTTACTGTGCTGGAAATGGCACAGATAGCAGTGCCATTTGTGGAGTTGCAAAAATGAGAGGCCTCTTAGACTGCTTAAGATTTTGCCTGAGCTAAGTAATATTTTATTATTCAAGAGGAGTACTTAATGTCTTTAAGGCCCAAAGGTGTGTACAAATAACAACCTGTAGTTTTTTCCCAGTCCTGCCCTGTTGAATATTAAATGATTTCCTTCTTTTTTCCTTGGCTGTAGTCACCAGAAATTTCTGGCATATTCCCCCTTTCTGTTAAAAGTATATTTTCCATTGGTTTATATTTCCCCTGTCAAAAATTTTAAGATATTTTTGGCTATTGAACCTTAGTTTTCCCCCTTTGATTGATTGGCCATAAACCCTGACAACATTAGATGGAACTTCCAAGACACTTAGAGCATGTAATAGTCACTGTAGATACCAGAATTATGTTGCATTTCCTGAAGTAGGTCCCTCACAATTCCTCTTCCTTTACCCTCGTCCTTAACAGATTGAAAATTCATTTCAATACTCACAGAGTTTGTCTTTTCAGTAGGCATTTGGGCACTGCATTTTGCAAAAAAAATAGCACGTTTTTAGCAACCTTATGTAACTGCAATATTTTTTTAGCATTACTTAGAGCTGCAAACTATCTTTAGGGAAAAGTATTAGGCATTCCTACATAGTGACCCCACCTAGCTTTTCTTCCATGTCCTGTACTGTAGTAACCATGAATCCTCCCAGATATCTTAACAGAGTTGACATAGTCATATGCTGGTTAATATCCCAGTCCTATTCTTTTATAGTTTATTGTCCTCTGTTTGGTTTCAGCATTGATATTTCTAAGCCCTATTTTCTTTCCATTTCCTTCAGATTTCCAAACACCTTTTTGATCACTCTTCTACAATGATCAAATCACATACTGAATTGTGAGTCAGCTAATTTTAATGTGATTATTATATAATGGAATTATAGTGGTTGCTTTGTATTCATAACTTTTTCAAATAATAAAAGCTTAAATCTTAATACTGACATGAAATGGGACAGAGCTTCCACTCCCTATATATAATTAACTTATTGATGTGCCATATTGAGATGCTCTATTATGTTACAGCCATCCAAGAGATAGCTCTTGGTTAACTTTTCCATGCTTTATCAAAAGCTACATGGTCTGTATCAATGTCATGGCTATATTCTGATGATGTTCTCCAGTAGATTGCTGACAGTCTCACATTTCGTAGCTCTAATAATCTTCATTGAATGTATATGCTTTGATTGCCTGTTTCACTTCACCTTCCTAGTGTGGAAGAGTTTACAGATAGCCAAGTCAGCATATTTCTTAGAAAGAAGAAAGCCCATTACCCTTCTTTCATATGGGAAGTGAAATAGTTTCTTTCACTCTGTAAGCTTCTAGGTCCTGGTCATCACTAAGAGAAAGCTGCAGTTTATAGATATACTTGTACAGCTTTTGTTTCAAGATATGTGAATTTCTGTTTGATATATATGAATAAAAGCATGATAGTCCTACTCTCAATGACTGTTCTACTCTATGCACTTTGGAATGAAAAAACATTGTAGGAAAAGGGTGACTACTATATTTTCAAACATTTGTCTTTTACTTCAGCGGGTCACAAAAACCTTTTGATTCAGCTGGTGAGTGAAGGTGATTTCCTAAGGCATGGGAACTATTACTTTTTTTCTTTTTAAAAACTTTTTTCCTGTATTTATTTTATTTGACAATCTCTTCCAGTTTTGTTGCCAAAGGCTAGAGCTGTGCTACCCTTTTCAGTGAAAATCTCTATCACTCACTCTTGAGGGTCCTTATGAGAAATAATATCAAAAGATCTCATTACTTTTAGTCAATGAAGTTACATTTCTAGTAGATGCAGTTGGGGATGTCTCAGATAGTTTTCTAGCAGCAATATAAATCACAAAAAAATGTCATGCAATTGAGTCAAAGCTGTCTGCTGTCTTAAAAAAAATATGTACAAATATACTGACTTTTAATGTAAACAGGGCAGAAATTTTTTACACTGATCCATAAAATGAGTGACTTTTAAAAATGATGCATCATGCTAAGTGAATGTTATGAATTTAATATCCCCTTGATTACAATAAATATTTAATGTGTTGCTATGAAAAATATGTGTTACTATGTATCTGAGTCCTAGCTTTAGCTCAGGTTTGAGTATTTCTCATACAACAGGTAAGCTATTCTATTGCATAATTAATCATTTGGTATTTCACAGAACATTTCAAAATAATTGCACTCATCTTCATGTATTACATTTAAAATCTTGTTTCTGTTTCCTCCTTCACCAAGGTCTGTGCTTTACAGTATTCCATATTTAATGCTCCCTCTTCTCCCTGACACTTCACATTGTATATATGTATATTACATTTAGTTGTAAGCTTCTTTCACACCGTTGCTTCTCCTTCTCTGGAGTAACTACCTTTGAACAAATTTTTAAATACAACCACTTCCACTGATTGCTATTCATATTTGAAGCTCAATCTTTAAGAAAAAAAAGAAAAGAAAAAAGAGATAATTCAATTTAAACCTGACCTAGTTAAACAAAGATAGTTTTTGTTTGCTTTAAAAAAATATTTTCTTTTCAATTTAATTTTCAAGCCTCCTGTCTGCAAAAGAATTATCTCATTTTGACTTATGTGTCAAACACAGTATGTTTCTAGGTCTCTGTGTTTGCCTGATTAAGGAAGCTCCACCTATTTCTTTTAAAAAGATGTTTCAAAGTGTCTGAAAGTACTTTCACAGTAATCAGATTTCTGATACTAGGCAGCTATATATCAGAACCAGATATAACACTATGTAATGGGTTGCAATCAAACACATGCAAATTCAGGTTAATGTGCCTTTTTCCCTAGGAAGAATGATTAACTGTTGGAGTAATTTGTACAAGATACGGTGGACTCTTTATCTCTTTGGACATCTCTCTGAAAGGTGTCTTGAGCTATTTCAAACTAGTAGTTAGTTGCTTAGAGAATGACGGTCTGAATCAACCAGTGGGTGAACCTTTATACTTAGTAATCTGCCAAATAGTCCTGTAAAAAGAAGATGGCAGTGCTAGGAAGTCTTATAAAATACTTACTCTTGAAGTGGGATTTTATTTTCATAGTAGGGCTGGTAAGTGTAAAGCACCCATGTTCTCTCCAGTTATCATGAAGTATTTGACCTTCTGGAATGAGTATGAAATTGGTGTTCCCTAGTTTTCTATTAGTGCCACAGCAATGCTTTTGGCATACAAAGCAGCAGTGTATGAGTGTGGTCAGTTTTATAGAGAAGTCATTCAGACTTTAAAACTCCTCCTATGCTTTTTCCAGAACTATTTTATTCCACTAAAAAGACACCATTTCTGTAGGGCACTCCAAATGCTGTCCACCTGTGAGAAGTAATGATGGCACTTAAGCTGCCTAAGAAAAATGAATTCAAAATGGTTGAGCAAAAGTATTTCTACCATTATTCACTCAGTTCTGGAAATTATATTAAAGGGATACCTTTACAAGTACTTTATTAAAAGTAAAAGTTGAATAAAATGTCAAAAGATTGAACTGTAAGTTTGCAATGCAGTATTTTCATTAAAAACCCATTTCCCTTTAGAAACATCACATCAGTGCTGATTTTCTTCTTGCAAGATCCTCTTAAAATTGCCTGTGAGAAGTGTGTACATTTTGGATACTGTAAGTTGTAGGATGGCCTCCACTAGGTGTGTCATTAGTTCCCATCATAGGTGTGTTTGATTAATCATGCATTTTGCTAATGACCATCTCCTTTAAAAGTCTCTGTTGAGCCTCTGTTTTGAGCTACTGCCAGATGCAGTGTCTCCACAGGGACACACATAGTGTCTCCTGTTTTTATCCAGGAACTGTTAATTGCTCTAGACCCTCTTCCCTCTCTCAAAAAGTGCTGCCTGGTTTGACTTTGAGGCAAATAATTCAGAGAGCAGTAACTAGAAGTGACATTGACAGCTTATCTATCTCTGTCTAATATTTATTGTACAACATACAGAGTGCTTGGCATATCACGTACAGACTAAGCTGCAGTCAGAGTCCATGCTGAAAAGCTCTGTTCAGAACTCGAATTCATGGCAGTGTAGGAAGTAAAATAAATTATTCTGAGTTGTAGCAACAGTTTTAGAAGGCTAGAAATGAGAACATTTTTCATAGTGCAAAAATTCATTTAGTTACACTATTTTCTTAACATTTTAATTTAAACTTTAAAATAGCCCTTTGGTCTGAGACTATGTATGAGAAATTTCAGCCCAAGAGGGATTTTTTTCAAAGCTAAAAGATAGTGAAAATAGTGCTAAGGATGGAATTACTTCCGTAGAACATTAACTGTGACTCTGTACTATAATTACCTTCCTTAGATGAAACTGCAGTATTTTTGTTTTGGAAATGTCTTTACACTTTGAAGTTACCTTTCAATTAAGATGAATTCTCTGCTGCTTCATGTTTGTCTCTGGCTGAACAGCAAGTATGGGATGACTGTTTTGATTTTTTTGAGTGAAGGTTATCCAAATCTATGAGGTAGGTTTTATTTTTTAAGGAAAAAACTTTGTGATCTTAGCAATAAGTGTATACTTTTAATACCCAGCTATATGATCTGGTGTTTGATTCTGCTGATTTTACATTTTTCACTGCATTCTGTACCCAAGTCAGCCAGATGGCTCTGTAAAAGCTTACTGTTATTCCTTATAATGTTTTTAATTTTTACCATCTCATAGTAAATATAAGGAAAAGCTAAGAAACTTCTGAAATATGAATATAAAGGTGCATAATGCAACATATTTTAATGAAAATATTAGTCATAGTTACCAGCTGATTTCCTAAAAGAAATATGAATTAATTAATGTAGTAACACATTAATTTTAATACATTGTGGTACTCCAAATAGAGGGAATAAAATTAAACAGAATCTTCATGAATACTTGAATATTTTCTAATTGGGCAAATAAATAATACAGCTGTACAGGATAATAATGAGAATGGAATAAACACTGAAATTTTAGTATAAGAATAATGCATGTTGACTTTATTAAATGTTTTGCTAAAGTGTTTAATCAGATTCAGATTAAAAAATAATTAGTAACATCTGTTATTATCGTGCCAAAACCATAAAGCAGGATCAATTGCATCTTAAACATTTATATAAACTTCTGGTGAGAACAAAGAGCTGCATCAATACATGGAAAGAAGTTTTAACTCACTATTCATTTTTCAGAGAGAAAGACAACAACAACAAAAAAAGAATGATCTTGTTGGAAAATGTCTTCTTCAGGCCTTCCATTGTTACATGCTGTGCCTCCTGCAAGAAAAATTGTTGAATCTTTGTTCATGTGCACACATTTTATATAATCTATACACCCAGCAGCTTATGCATTCTGAACAAACATACAAAGTCTATATACGATTTTGTTTCTGGTCTCAGATTTATATCAGGTGATGGGACAACTCTTTGAGTACAGATGTCTCATCTAAGGTAACTGGTTATTTTATAGGAATGAATCATAAATAATTTTTTTGCAAGTTCACAATCACTGTCTTAAGAGTGTTCGTGCAACATCAGAAATAGGTATTTGCTTTCTCTGTCAATGACTTCATACACAACTTAAAAAAACCCTGCAGTTTTACACAGAAGTAATAATTTTCAAATTTTCTTGTTTGGGAGCCGCCCTGAACACTGATATTGGAAAAAGTACTTGGAGAATGTTTGCACAGATTTCTTGAGCTTTCTGTAGGGTACAATGATCTCTGTAGGTGGAGCAGCAGGCTGCATTTGTTCATGCTCAATACACTCTTACCTTAGTTATGTTTTACTAATTTAACATTCTAAGTATTTAATTGTCTTTATAATGGTTCAATCAGCCATATGCCTCAGAGGTTATACTGAGAACTTGTTTGATCCCCAGCCAAGGTTTACTTTCAGATTATAATGAGCAGTTAGTAAG
Organism: Acropternis orthonyx; assembly: GCA_035583155.1. Classification (NCBI taxonomy): domain Eukaryota; kingdom Metazoa; phylum Chordata; class Aves; order Passeriformes; family Rhinocryptidae; genus Acropternis; species Acropternis orthonyx. Next base: position 44,748,146 of record JAWWEU010000125.1, read on the forward strand.
CACTCACCATCTGTTCAGGAGAAAAGAGAAATTTTTGTCTGAGTGGACAAGTGGGAAAATAATTCAGAAAGCTGATTATCAGTTCATGTAAGTATATAATGGGCCAAATTTTGTTTAGAAAGATCTGAGAGAAAGCAAAATTCTTGCTGTTAGTACAGACCAGCCCTGTGTATCAATACAGGTAGAGCACTAACTGACTAGAAAATAGATCAGCAGAAAAAGTCCTGGGGCTTCTACTGGATAGCAAGTCTGAATAATTTCTGGGTAACGAATTTTGATTAAATATATGGATTTTTTTTAATTTTTTTTTTAATCATAAGGATGATCAGACAGGGGAGTATGTAGCCCAGGGAGGCTTGATTGTTCAACTTTGATAGTCAAAATTTGGTTTGACATGGTCCTGAACAACCTGATTTAGCTTGGCCCTGCTCTGAATAGAAGTATGATCAGATCATGATCATGATGACCAAAGGTCCTGTTCAACCTAAATTATTCTCTGGTTCTATTAATCAGCTACATGATATCATTCCTCCAAATTATGTATAAAACAGAACCACTGGAATGGCTATTTTATTCTGAGGTGAAGCCAACCCAATACATTATTCTTCTATTGCCTCTCTGGTCCTAATTATTCCTTGAAAGTGAAATGTATTGAAAAGAAGTAATGTGAGATTATGTGGTATAAACTATGTTCTTATTTCATTTTAGGAGTAGGAGAATGAGATATTTGCCTTATCTGATGCTGAGTTGAGACCTTGTGTTAAAAGTCCAGTCTCCAGCGGGTTCTTCTATCGTCACTGAAATAATGAATTGGAGAACCTAAGAGAGAAGCTCTGAATCATTTATCAGAGGAACAAATTTCATTTTGACTATCTTGAGTGATTAAGGACACTAGCCATTTATATACCCACACTTGTAAAAAAGAAAGACTTTGAAGATTTTGAAGGTTTTGAGTCCTCGGTTAATTGTGATCAAAGCGATTATATGCTCATGTTCTGGTATTGGTAGAATCTAATTCAGAAAGTATATGCAAGAGCTTCAGAAATGTCTGTGTGTCATTAGAGATTTCCCAGTTATGTAGGGCAACAACAGTTGTTGGACACATTGTGCTGAGATAATAACACAACGTGAAAAGTTTCAGTGCTGCTTGCCTTGTAGTTGAGAACTGTCAATAACACGTCCTAGCATGGGAGTATCATGGTGTGCCTGTGTGTTGAAGGGTGATCTAGGAGCAGCTCTAAGAGCACAGACTAGAGGAAGAGGCTCCATTATGGAAAGATTATGCCTTTTTTTTTTTATCTCTTGCTCAGAAAGGCAGTGGGTTAGCATTCAGTATCTTGGATTTGTTGTTTCTGTGTCTTAAATCCGAGAAATGTAGCCTGCCTTATGAAAAGGGATGTTATGTGAATTGTAATGAAGATATCTATATTTCTTTTTCTGAAAGGTGAATCTATTTGCTGGCTTATATTGTGTTTGAAAAAATAAGAAATTATGTAATTTTTTGCTCCAAAGTACTTCATTTGAGGGCTCATGGAATAGAAGTAGCACAGAGCATATGATTCTTTTGTACTTTAGGGTTATTCATAAGCATACAGACAACTTATGAATCTGTTTTCAGACCCTAAAGGAATGTAGTGAGAAGTGTTTCAAACTAAGTCATGTGTTTGCATCTATATATATATATATTTTTTTTTGCTCTGTCAGAGAGAGGGGGTGGGTCAGACCTGACTATTGAATCTTAAGGTTGATTTGTCTGGTGCCAGCATAGTAATAGATTGTAGCAATGCAAACAATAAATGTTTCTGAAATGTCTTTCTTTATGAGTAAAAGTTGTTCGTGGCTTCTGAAATTTTGACGAGCTAGTATTTACATGTTCCCATGCATTTCAGCCACTATAATATAGAAAATACTGTTTTTCATAATCTATCCTCTGTTGAACTTGTTATACAATCCTGTCTTTTTGATATTTGTTGAACTTTCATTTTTCATTTTCTACTTTTAATTTTGAACTGTCACTATTTATATTTTGGTAATTACATTTATCTGCTGATTCTGAAAGTAAAATAGTGCAGCAGTCACTGGGATCACAGTCTTTACAGTCATGTCAAATTTTTGGTTTACAAGATTAGGATTTCTGTTAATCTATAGTGCCAAATCTTGGATTAGGTATTATCACCATAAATCCAGATATATCTTTTTTGAAATGGGGAAATTACTGCTGAATAGAAGACTTAAAAGTAAAATGGTTCACTGAGATATATATTTCTTCACAAGTTTCAAACAGCTTACAAAATTGTAGATGGCAAAATAGTTCTAGATTTTTACAGGATGTGTCATTTTTTTGTCAAACTTTCACCTAGATTGATACTTGTTTGCTGTAGGTAGAAATTACATGTTAAGGGCAGGTAATTTGAGCATGGAGTATCAGGGGGAGAGAACAAGACAGGATGGTTCACCTGCAGCTTGTATGCTAAAAAAGATGGAGGAAGGATTTAATCATCTGGGTTTGGTTTGTTTGTATGTTTGTTTGTTTGTTTTGTGATTTTTTTTAACCCTTAACTCCTAAGAGACAATAATCTATAACCAGTTGAAATTTATTTCCAGTGACTCCTCACATAGTACATTTACTTGGTAAGTAGAATTCTTGCTAGGCTTAGACATTACAGATTTATTTGGGTAGAGCTGCAAGTACTGAAGCTGTTATGAGTTCTGGGGAAACAGTGATGTACTCTGCTTGCAGTCCCTGGCTCCTCAAGTTTCTGCAGAGTCTCCTCTGACCTGAGTATTCCCACTATGAACTACCCTGCCCTCAGGCATTGTCCTTGGAGAGGCATGTAGAGACAATTCTTAAGTCAGCTCATGCAGTTGTCAGGAGCTTGCAAGCCTCTGAATTCCCGGAGGGATAATACTAGGGTGATGAGTTCTGTAAAAAGGCAATACTTTACTGGCTGTCAGACACAAAAGCCCCTAGATTTATAATGACATTAAGAGTTAAGATGTATGATGTTTTTTTCAGAGAAAACATGAATCTGCAATAATCAAACTGAAGGTTTTACAAAGTGATAAAATAGAGAAAAGCAGGGTGTACATGCAGAAACTATGAACATTTTCTTTTCTATCACCTCAGGTAGTGTCTTAGTTTGAAAAAGAAAACTAAGATATCTGGGGGCTAATAGAACAGAGGACTCCACACGATTAATC
>JAWWEU010000125.1:44758788-44791411 GCA_035583155.1 Acropternis orthonyx
CAGATGCCCACACCTCCACACTCCCCCAGCTTTTTAACCAAGTCTAGGGCAATGGCACAATAAGGCTATGGAATATAAGTTTGATAATATTATTAAGAGCAAATTTTAATGTAGATTTTGTACATAAAGTAATACCGAAATTTGTGTATGTGTGATATTGTGTATACAGGGACACATAAATGCTTATTTTTCCATCTAAAACAGTCTATTACAGACAGAAAAGTCAATTATTTATCTCTTGTATTATAAATGCAATAAATTGCTTGCTTATAACCTGTCACTCAGTGGCTTGGAAAAGCATAATAATAAGTTTTTTTGCCAATGTAGTCTGTTACAGAACTCTAACAGTACACATTCTGTGTCTGATGTCCCCTAATTATTCTGTAACTTTGGTTTCTTCTTTCCTGTTTGTGTTACTATATCATTATTTATTCAAAATTTCAACCTTCTCAATAAACAGTATTTTAAGAACTTTTGTTAATTACAGATGTTCTATATTCAAGTGATTTTTAAATTAATTCATAAGGCCTTCATTCCATGATTAGTTAGAAAGCATGGTTTTATGCCCAGTTTTCCATTGTTTGAAATCTAATAAGTTATTGAGTTCAGGCTAAACAAAGGTCAAACAATGACTCATTGCTTTTGATCTGGACAATGTTGCTCTTTGACTTATTCTGTAATTGCTAAGAGCTTTTTGACATAAGTAATCATGGTATGAAGAATTGATGGCCATGTTTCTAGTGGTTTAGGATTCATTTGTCAATAGTCCACAGAGTTTCAATGAATACATTATCCACTGCTTTCTGTACTCAGACTACAGTTCTGCAAAATAATGTTGTATTGCTTTATGTAATTGCATCTTTTATGTACTGTGTAATATCTCCTTATTTTCCTTGCTTGTTATGAGGTAGAGGGGAGAGGTTATAAGTGAAAACAGGGCACTCAGTTCCAGGTGACTTTATTTTTAATCAAAGCAGATCTAAAACTGCATAAAATCTCCAAATGGCTCTGTAGATGGAAACGTGTGGAAACATATCATAACAGGAGAGTTAAAGTCCTTAGTAGTTCTCCTAAAAAGGGAAGAGCAGACTAAGACAAGCTTGATGCTTTACTTTGTTCACACCCTCCTCCCAGAATTTAAATTTGAGAGGTGTATGAAAAAATTACAGAATGGATTCTGCACTTGTCCTTTATTCTGTAGGTTCAGCTAATTTCCATTTATCTGTATTAAAAATCACAAACTTGGCCTACTTTCAGGTCAAGCATAACATTCTGCAGAGGGACAGTAGGCACAACATACCTCACAGCATTCTCAGTAGAAATGAGTCAGTAGTATTGTGTCTGGGTGCCCTGTAAGTTAAATTCATATCTGCACTTAGTAGCTCTGAAATGGAAGTGGTGAAATAAAAGAAAGATAACCCCAACTTTTAAAGTTTTACCTTGACATTGCTGCCAATTTCCCAGATAACAAGTGTGCTTTGAAAACCAGCAAATCAAAGACTGCTTTCATGACCACCTGTAGTCCTTGCAAGACCCTCAATATCAAATTTTCCATGATAACATACCTACCACTGTAATAATATTGCAGCAAAGCACCAAGAGACTGAACAGTTCTTGCTCTTAAGAGCTGAATTTGTCAGATTATCAGAATGTCATATTAATTTGCCACATTTTTAAAGCTCAAAGCATTTTAATATAAATTACTGTAGAATAATAACCCTTAAATGGCAGGGAGGTTTGCACCTGTAGAAGCAAGCTGTTGCCTCTACCAGTACACAAGCTGCTTCAAGAGGGAAAGAACTCTACTTTAAAAATGTGCTTAATCCTGATTATGAGGATTATGTTTTAGAAACCTACCAACTGAGAAAATAAAGGAAAAGGTATGAAGAAAAATATAAAAAAAGCACAAGTCTGTTATGAATTTAAGGTGTGAAGAAACAAATTTATTCCTTCTAAAATATAGAGAAAAATCTCTAGTATTGCTTTTTATGTTTTATTCAATACGGCACTAGATTTCTGCAGATGGTTTTTGTGGGTTTTTAGTAGTTTTTTTTTATTGCTTAAGTAAAAAAATCATTCCATTTCATCATTCTTTTAAATGTCATTATGCAAAACTTAAGTGACAAAAGACAGTCTCACTTTTCTTAATGTGACCTCATCAGTTGCAATTCCAGGCTATATTGTCTGAATTGTTATTTAGTGTAACAAGATTTACATTACCATGGACTACCTTTTATTCACCCCTTTACATTTTGTTTTGGACATCCTTTTAATCACTAAAAAAAAAAAAAAAAGCCAAACCAAACCAAACCCCAAACTAACCAAACAAAAAACCAAAACTGAGGAGGCCTACACTTAATTCCAAGTTCACTGGGCGAGCTTATGCTGTGGTGGATAACCTTCTGAACCTGGATACTTTTTCTTCTTTCTTTATGACTCCTCATGAATTTACCTTCCCATCTTTCTTATTTCCAGCCATACTTTTCCAGCCTCTGCTCACATTGTCATCTGCTGTTATCCTGTTGCCTTGGTTCCCTGACTGGTGCCTAAGTATCAAGACAGTTCAGGGAACCAGAAAACAAATGTGAATACTCTAAATTTTTTAAAGCTTTTAAAGAAATTTGCTATATTCTATATCTGATTTTCTTCTCTTTTTTTTTTAAAATGGACCTGTCCCCCATGCCCCCATATTTGTACAGGCTGCATAACTTTTTAAACTAAGTAGAAAGAAAAGAATGCTGACACACTTGTGTTTCAAAAGCAACAGATTAATGGGTCACCGGGAAATCTACCACTAATTAGTTGCCACGAAAGGTACCTACACTGATGCACATCCCAATGATTTTGTGAAGAGCATGTGTTTGTAACACCTGCTCAATACAACTAGCTAGTGCATCTAGCTAGTAAAACAACTAGATGACCCTGAAAGCCAAATCTTCAGAAACTTTCCTTCCAACTTCTCAAAAGTGGATGCTCACATGTCTGTGCTCATGATATAAAATCTCTTGTCTGTTTTATTCCCTTTTTGCACTGACATAAGAGGGTGCATTCTGCCCTTCTTGCAAAGTGATCATTGTGTCTTCTCTCTTCCTGGTAAAGAAGAGAGTTCTTATGCTTTTTGTTCATTCTCAAACAATGGATGTACTTTAATGCTCCAATGCAGAGATGCCTGGTCAAGCAAATAGGTGCACGCTTTCTTGCTTTGTTTGCACAGAATATCAACCAAACTGAATCCTGCATTTCTCCCTGCTGTCGTTCTGGTCCTGCACCTTTGCTCTGGCACTCTGCTCTTTTGACAGACTGTGATGTTCCCCTCCTTAAAATTCTCTCTACTCTGAACTCCTTATAAAATTTTTATGGTTGTTGCTTTTCTGTTGCAAACTACTTTTGTGCTGATTTTCCTGCATAAATATTCAGAAAATATAAGATAATAAAGTTGTAAACTATAGCTATGTTTTCTATTGTCAATATCTATTTTTGGAAGTGTTTTCATTTGCCTGACTAATTATCTACTAATCCTTAAGAGAGTAGAAAATGCTAGAGTCTATTGTGATTTATATCTCCTTTGCTCTGGTTTGTTAGCTACTTTTGCCATCATAATGATGGGATAGAAAAGTATGATCTTCTAGGCTCAGGGCTTCCAAACTTCTCCAGGACATCTTTGTTTTCTTAAGTTCACACAATTTATCTGCTTTAGATCCCTTGCAATTTGACTTATTCCACTGAGTTCCTCAGGATGCAGTAGTTGTAGCCATTGTTGAAGGGGAGGCTGGGGAGAGTAGAAGGAATGCTCTTTAGGCAGATATCATTGTATATCACTGAATATCTTCCCTCAGTCAGGACGTGTTGTTTTGGTTTTAGTTTTTTCCTGCCCTTAACATCGGTGTCGTTGTGCTCATCTTGCTTCATGACACTTTACATTTCAGTATTCTAGTGCTGCATGTTTAATATAATATTAATTAAGATAGTTAATAACATTTAACTGATTTTGATGTATGTGGATGGCAGGAAAACATGCAATAGAAAGAAACAGGTTCTTCAAAGGAAAAAGTACTCTGAGTAGAAAAAGTCAGTCTCTCCAAGTCCCTCATTCACGTGTCTTTGAGCAGTCAATAGTGTAATTTCAAAAGATGCTCTCTCTTTCCCTTGCTGGAAATCTACCACATTTTTTTTTCTAAAGCTATTTTGCTCATCAGACAAATTGATTCATGGTCACTTACACAAATTTACTCCTAAATGAACCTCTAGGAAGGATCCATATCTTATGATATCCTTCATCAGTTGCTCAAACCTCCTAACCTGAAGATTTGTTTTACTTTATCTCACCTGTTCCAGGCAATTGATAAAAAATACTCTGTCAAGGTTGTCAAGGTGAAAGGGATTCCAGGTTTAAGCTTCTTGAATAAGACTGTTGTTTGGTTTATATATATTTAATATCTCTTCTATTTACTAGTTGTTATTTTAAATTAGATTGAATGGGATGTTTCTAAGGTCAGGGTGAATTCCGAGTTTATTGGAGTTATCACAAATATATGATTGTGTCTTGTTGGAATTTGTTGTCAAAAAATGTATAAAATTTTGCAGAGATTGAAAGAAATATCAAAACTGAACAAAACTAGTTTTCTTCTGAAATGAGAGCAATAGACCTGGGAACCATGGCCTTCTGATTATTTACTGCAGACACTCTTCTACAACTGTAGAGTTCAATTTTAGTAGTAATGTCAACATATACCCACCAGAATGGCTGAAGGACTAATTTTAGTTGTTATGTTTTTAGTTTCTCTGATGTTTTCAGCAGACGTTTACAAACTTGGCTTGTACATCTAACGTCCAGCATGTATGAGCACCAACATCATATCTACCCTTTCCAAAGGAATAGTAATTCTGAAGCATGATGCCCCTACAAAACACAGAAGGTAGTTGAAGGCTGAGGACCAAATAAATCATATAAGATCAAAATGTGAATGTAGAGAGAAACGAAAATGGCTAAAGAAGATACTCTGAGCCAACTCCTGCTTATGTTTAATAGACGGTGTTTTTTAAATTGCACTTCCTTTGTTTTCAGTATCAATTTCCATATGTTGCCATATAATCTCATTCTTACCACCTATGCTACTAAAGACTTTATCAGAATTGAGAGGTGGGATCCTTCTGTTGAGGTATAGCTCTTCATCTAGCAAGGACGGTGCTTTGTCCATGCAATTTCCCAATATTTCCATATCTTGCATTTATTGTCCTGTGAGAAGTGCAAAGGAGAGTGTTCTATTGAATCTTCCAGAGATCTTTTTCTGTTTTTTAAACATAATTTTTAATTTCTAATTTTGCACTTCAAAAGTACATGCAATATGGGTTAATTTTTTAAATGTCAAAGATTATAAAATCTGAGTATATATTATTCAAATATTAATGAAATATCTAACACTGTTGAACCAAAAATGGATCAAATCAACTCTTTATGTCCTTTCAGATAACTGAACTGTATAACTTTTTCAAAGAGATGAGCACCTATTTGAAACTAGATTCATGCAGTTGCTACACTCATTGCCTGTGGAAATATCATGCGTGAATGCTTCAAAAATCTGCAGTTATAAGATATCCCCCATCTGCTGCCTATGTTCCATCGGGACAGGAAATCAGGCTGGTTTGATCTAGTGGTGTTAATCATTAAGATTAGTTTTAACATCAGTTTTTATATCTGAGTAAGGATCTGTCTTTAATAAGCAGTGTTTCTTTCAGGGAATCAGTCATTGCTTTGGAGGCTCAGGAGGATATTATCAGGATCCTGGGCTCCTTATTCACACTTTTGATAAGAGTACCTTGATCTTACTCTCATGCACCACCTTTCCCCATTGATTCTCCTCAAAAAATGGTGGTGTCTATTACTTGTAACCTCTCTTTAAGCTGCTTGCACAACTGACAGGTTTTTTTTCTCCTCCTAAAAAGAGACTTGTCTGTAAATTTATCTCTGTCCTTTTGTAGACTAATGAAATCTTTCAAATCCTCTTTAGACTCTTCTCTGTGAGTTTGTTGGAAGCAATAACCTCAGGATTCAGAAGAGAATTTTATTAAGCTCTAGGAACCTGAAGCTATCCTGACTTTATTTAGGTATTTTATTTTCTGTTCCTTTTTCATCTGTTGTCACAGCCAGGCTGAAGCTGTCACACAGGTTTTGGTCTCAAAGGAAATATCCACTCGCTGTACCTCCCTTCTCCCTCCAGCATATGTACAGTTCTAATAACAAAGTAGAATTAGAGATTAAAGAGATAATCTAATTTATTTTTCTATAGATCACAGGCATGTCATCCAGCTATATCTGTCTGGAGTTTTGTATTTCATTAACACATAAGGTGCCCATGAGGAATGGGTTTTGAGTAGTGGTACTCCTAGAGGTGTGGGTTACCTGCTGAGGTGTTGGATCATAACTTGAAAAGTGGCCACTGGCTCGACCTGCCCTTTGAATTGGTCAGCAGAAGTTGCTAGTTGCCAAGGTGTGGGAAGAAAATAAACTTCTTTTCCATGAAACCAACTAAGTGATTTTCTGATATTTAAAATAATTTAAAGTCATATGAATGACTACTTTGATATCTGTATTGCTTTGTGTAACCCCATATCCTTTCTGTCATGGGAAAAGTGTAATGTTTGCTTAGTGAATTACTATCTCCTGTATGGTCTTCCCCTACTTGTTAATCTTCAAAAGCATGGGAAGATAAGCAAAAACTAGAATTTAAAAGTTTAATGCTGATATCAATCATTTAAATTAAAGGATTCAATTATCAAACATCTGAATAATTCTAATCTGTACACTTCACAGAGACATGCATTGAATGTGCTTTTTAGCTCCTTTTGTGCAAAATTTGCCTTTGGATATTGAATTCATAGTGTCATCCTCTCAAATGTTCAGCATATAGTTTATTAATAGGTATTTTAAAATTTAAAATGAAACCCGTAAATAAGGTAATGATTATTAAGAATATGAAGTACAGGTTTAGTTAAAATTTCAGTTCATGTAATTCCAAGAGTGGTATAAGGCATGTTGCAGCACTGCAAACAATGAAAAAGCTCAGATTAAAATTCTGGGAGGACTAAACAGAGAAATATGTTGAAACTAGAGCTGGAAGTTTAGAGTGAAGTCTTGAGGTTTATCAATTATTAATACAGAGTATGAACAATGAAAAGTTCATAAGGAAACCATAAACTTTTTTTCCAGCTGGAGATTCCTTGAGGTGAGCTGCTGGTGAGTCTCTAAATATTATTGATGCTTGGAATGAAGAATGTGCTATAACACTGAGAAGTACCATTGGGACAAAAAAACCCAACCAACCAAACAAACAAAAAAACAAACAAAAAAGACTTGGAGGAAAAGGCTTTTGCTGTAAGTGCTGTTTCTGATCTAGTGTGTGTTACTGCTTGGCTCCGGGAGGATATGGAGCATTGGAGATCACAGAAGCTTAAACAAACCACGTTATTATGTCTAGCACTCTGCTTACTTGATCTTTATTTTTTTTTGCCTCTCTCTCTCCTAGCCCTACACAAAGTTACAAACAGACAGAATTAAAAATGAGTACTAGAACTGTGAAAAAAACACAGTCAGCACATATATATCTTATGCATTGTAATAACTTTTCAAAATTTTTTTTCCTTATTCATAGAATAAATATTTTCCAAAAGTAGAGGGTTCAGAAGAGAAACTTAATGTGGAGAACAACAGTTCAATTAAGACCATGAGAGAAAATGATTAATGCAAGTATATAAAATAAACTTTAAGATGGGCTACAGAAAAGGCATAGAACATTATTATCTGAATTGATTTTTATTTAAAAAGTTACCTGAAAGGGTTAGTCAATGAGCTGTTTTTCAACTGTCCATTGTTTTTCCAGACAATAGCAGAAAATAGTATGAGTTCTATGAACAAAATTACTGTTATATTCTTCCCTTTTCTCGCTCTCTCAAAGACCGACTTTATGTATCAATCTTGTTTATATATAAAAAAAATCTGCTTATTAGATTAACAAATATACAAATTCACAGTTTTTCTGCCTTCCCAGTTTCAAAATACAACTGATTTTTGTTATACTTACTATTTTCTAGGAACTTTCAATGGAATTCCAATGGCAGAATAAGCTGAGTACTTGGTATGAAAGCATTTCTTGAGAACAGATTTCCATATTGTCAGCGTGTATTGGAAGACCTTGCTCTACTGAGTCTAGTCTTTCTGGAAATAATTTCACAAAACAAATACTACTTCTATTTGTCAATTTCCAGGGAATGCACCATGCACTGAAAGGCTAGGGTCTCTTGACTTATGTCAGGTTATACAAAATATACTGCAGAGACTGCAAGATGAAAGCAGCACTATTAGTCAAATTGTGAAGCTAAGGATCATTAAGGAAATAATTTACAGAAATGGGCATCTCTAGTCTATTACCCACAAATTGCTGCCAGGCACTCAACAGCTCTCTGTGAAAAGAAGGCAAATCACTCACACAGATTTTTTAGGAATAATTCATCTTTAGTTCTTTAACAAAATTAGACAAACCAAGGAGGCTGTGTTGCTTAAGATGAAAGACATGAAAAATACCAATCTTCCTCTTTTGTCCCACATTAGACCTTTTCCATGTGCAAATAGTTTTGAAAAATGTCCTGTTTTATGAGACAATCTGTCTATGTATTCACCCAATGTGTTCTTTCTATTGCTTGCAAAGAAGAATCTTGCATACTTTTGGTATACTTAGCTATGTTATAACTTTTTTGTAGAGGAAAATATATCTAAATAGATACAAGGTACATTTAATTTTTGAATATGCTTAGTCTTTCACATTTGGCCCACTTCTCAAGCCATATTAATTCCTTCTCTTAAAATGCAGACAAAAAGTTTATATGCCTTGCTGAATGCCATGAAGAAAGCCATGATCATAATTCAACTTAATGAAACTGAAAGAGGTATAATGTGTTGGATGCCAGTAAAAACTTACTTGAGCCTGGCGTTTCATTTTTAATAGCAGTAGTTGTAGTTGCAAAATGCTTTTCCATATTTTTATACTTGTATTCTGTTTGCTTTTTCTGACAGAACAATACAATGGAAACTCTGTTTTAAATATTTTTTAAATAAGCTTACCAATCAGGAACATTCAGAGGAATAGATTCACTAACCTGGGAAAGAGAAATTGAGGAAACAACTCAGTTTTTTACTCAGCTTTGGATGTAAACAAACAAAAAAAGGTCTGTTAATATACGTGGGAGGCTTGGTTCATGCTGTGAGTGTCTGCAATGTCATGGTGGACAGCATATGGCATATCTACTTTGTTTTGAAATAATTGGAAAAAATATACAAGACATTGCTGTGCAAACCAGGGGTATATAAAGTTGTTAATAACAGTCTACCTTCGCTAAGATAAGCCAACTAAATTCCATCAGATCCGAAGAACTGAAAACAGTTTATTTTCCTGTTGCATCTTCAGGTGCAGACGCCTAATAGCTGTTTGGCTTTGAATCTTGTTGAAGTAATGTATGAAAGTAGGCAAAGTCTCCTAACTATTTTTTTTCCCCCTTCTCTTTCCCTCAGGGAATTTTCCAACTTCTTGGTGTCTTATTTATTCTTTGTCCAGGTTAAAGCTTTAAGTGAATTAACTTTGCAATCTAGTTGGGTCTCCAAAAGTTAGGAAGAGTAGGATGAATGTACTATTTTTCCTGTAATACCAAGGATTATTGATTGATGAAATAGATCTTTGTACTTATAAAAAGCTATTACAGCTTAGCATGTGTTCAATGGTCCCACACACATCTGTGATTTTCACTATCCATTTAAATCAGTTCAGGATCAGGCATGCTCTGGGAGGAGTGCAATCTGCATTTTTGTACTTACACAGTATGAATGTTAAGCACACTGCATCCTTTCTGTGTTTACCTTCTGTAATATTTTCCTTTTTACATCTTTGAAAATAATGATTGTGAAACTTTGTAAATAGGGGATGGGAAAATATTAATTTTTTAATGTGTAATTTCCTCCAGCTTTTGTTTTTAAAGCCTTGAAAATTATTTTGTAACAAACTTACCAGGCATAAATTTAAATGAGGGAATTATTTTGCTCCAATAAATTCATGTATTTTTTGTTTTTTTTTTAATACAGCATTATTATTAACTTCTTAAAAGTAACCACAATCCCTGAAGGCTTGGTGAGTCCTAATATGAAGAAAGAAATGTATTTGATTTCACCTTGACTGTGTTTGAAACAGTCCAGTAAAATTCACAGTGAGGTTATCTATGGATCCAAATACATTTTTCACAGTATTGGGTCATAATGTCAGTGCTTTAAAGACTACTTCATGTAGCATCCACTGCATCCTTACCTATTTGAATGAGAAAAATCATCTTTTCTTTCAGTCTGTATTTGTTTGGTTATGTTTTCTCAAACTTTTATACAATAATATAATTGTTTGGAAGTATTTTTTAGTATTTGAACTTAGAGTGGAACTGTCATTAGTGCAAAACACAGCCATAACATTATTCAGATGTTCCCATGTGCTGCATCTTGGTGTTAATTAAAATAAGATACTCATGCATTCAGCAGGCAGTAGTTAAATTCTGATTGCTGCTAAACTTGTGTTTCCTACTAAGCCCTGAATAGTCTGTAAGCTGAATGTGTTTTCAGTACTTCCTGATATTGTACTTTTCTGTGACCAGTTTTTTAAAATAACCATTGAAAGATGGATGAATTCCACAACATATCCTTTTACCTTTTGTTGTAGTCGAGCAGTAAAATGAAATCTGAAGTAATGGTACAAATATTGCCACTGCTAAAAGTTTAAAAATGGTGATTAGCTCTCTTGTGAGGCTTATGTACATTCGGGCGCTGGTAGGTATGCATGGAATTTTTGAGAAATGTGTGCTAAAAATAGAAAAGTACATTTAGTAGTTCATTGATTGCTTAAAATAGGGAAACATATTACAGCTTCGGCCGAGGAATGTGGGTAGTGCATAAAATGTCAGTTTTACAGACCATTTCACAATCCAGCTGAACTTACCTTCCTTGAACTAATTTATTGAGAGGGGCACATTTATTTTACTATTCTGTATTTTGTTGCTTGGTCAGTTAAAACAAAATCTGCAGTTGTTGCAGCTCTTTAGGATGTTATGAAGATAATAGAAGCAAATTGACAAAAATATCTACATCAAGTCTTAGCCACCAAGTAATTTTTCTCAATTATTTCCTTGGCAAGATAAACATGTTTTTGTATGCAAAACTTGGTGTTGTATTTAATTATCTCTGTAGATACAGCACATCAATAAGATTTTAATTAAGAAGTTTGTTGGTTATCTCTTTAGCAATCTTTTTTGGAATAGCATTGTAACTGCTAGGTAATGAAGACACTGTGATAATTCAACTGTGTTTTAAAGTCAATTTTATTGTCCTAATCTTTGGCCTCCTCTCTTAGAAGTTGTCATCAGAAAGCTTACCACAACTTTTAGATGAAGTTATTTTCACACTTTGGTAATGATAAATATAAACTCTTGGAGGTTGGATTACAACAACAGTGAAAGTTGGTGCATTGATATTTCTCATAGAGGAAAAAAACACAGACATTTATTAAATAATAAAAACATTATCAAAATAATCTCAGATTTTTCTTATTTGTGTAAAAAGAAATACATGCAAGGTGTATTTATACCATATTTAGTGTATAATTATGTGGAAATAATAGTTTAATTTGACTTAAAATTTGTGCTCACAAAACAAGTATATGGGTAGCATATCATGTTAAAATTTCAGTAACTTCTATAATATTTTATTTTAGTCAGTATTTTCATATATGAAGAATACTACGAGGGCTTTATAGTAAAAATAAACATGTTCTTTCTGTTTGATAATCAGTACTTATGTTCTCTGGACCATACTGAATAGCAGTGAATAAAAACAAAGGCCATCTTTTTCTCAGGACACTCGGAAGAGTGATCTGAGAGCCTCAAACCAGTAATGTAGCTCTGAAGCAGAGTCAGTAGTGTTAAAACTATGAAGCATGTGAATTGCATACCAATTTTGTTATTCATGCCACGGATCTTCAGTGCTCTTATAAATCCTATTATCAGCACTACTAACAATATATCACACTGATGGGGTTGCAGCTTAAATGCTTGAATTTGTACTTCAGGTTGTGTCTTCATTCAGTGTAAGTTATAGGCCAAACGTTTGCTTCTTCTCTTTGATATAATTTTTCAAACTCTGAATGAAAATACTTTTCTTCTTGTAACTGAACTAATACTTGGATGGCTTAAAAAAAACCCCCAAAACAAAAACAAAAAAACCCAAACTAAAACCAAACCGCAAAACCCCAGCTCTTAGTTTATCAGCTCAGATGATGGCTTTTTTTGCTGAAAGATGATGAATTCAGGCAGAAGGTTTTAAAATCTGTTTCAGTAATGTTTGTTGCCTGCCTCTCAATCTGATTTGCTTTTTGCTGCCAAAAGCAGTGTTTCTATGTTTGTTTAGACACTGTTCCCAGAAGAGCCCTACCCTCTGAGACATTTTTTAATATATAAACTTTACAAGGCAGGATAGATTGTTACAAGAAAGTCATCAACTACCATAATTTTTCAGTAGTTCCTGGTTACCTGATTGATGTAGCAACTATTCAAAGTCAGCACAACACAGACTTGTGGCTCTATGTACATACCTTTGTTGACTTAGGAGTGTAGGAGTCCCAGAACAATAAAGCAAAACTATATATAGCTAATGAAGTATATAAAGTAGGTATCAAAAGAGATGGTCCTGCATCCATCAGGTCACCTTGTGTAAATTCTTACAACTGTATGTGAAAAGGTTTTCTTCTCAGTTTTTCTATTTTACTCCAAGACATTGTGGAAGTTGAGGGGCTTTCCTGGTCTATCACATATGGCTTGGTTTTTTTGATCATGGCTGAGGACTTTATGTAGCATAATATTGTAGTGGATTTTATGTCAATAAACTGACATTAAATTACTCATGATGTTAAACATACACTTAAGATTTATTTTTATTATTATTTAAGTTTAGTTCTTCCAGCCTTTAACTGTGTTTTACTAACTTCTACTGTGTGTTTTATTTCAAACGAGAAAGGACACTTTCTCATCCAAAAGTATTTTTGATTTAATATATTTCAGAGTATTTTCATATTTAGCATAATGCTGCGCTTCAAAAATATTATTTTCTCTGAACGAAATGTCTTTACAGTAACCACAGTACTGCAGTGATGTCCCATTATTTGTTGCATGAGAAGAAAAGCTATTTCTTTGCATTGAATAGATACTTGTAGTAATCATCAACAATAAAACAACTACTTGGCTTCTAATGGCTGCATGTTACAAGGTGGAAGTGTTTCTAAGTTTCTTCTTGTGCATTTTAGTTACTGCCTGATGTTGCTGTATTTCAGAATAAATGTTTCTGTTTCCAAGGGAAACACTAACAGAAGTGGACTCAATTTCTGTGACTCAAGTTATCCATATCAGTCTCTTAAAATTATGCATTGAATTCTTTATCATGTGTCTTACACTGTGGAAGAAGTTTATATATCTAGCTCTAATTAACATTGATCTTGTTCCTGATGTACTGAGCTCTCTGTGGAGTTCATATTCTCTTGAGCTCTGTCCAGGGAATTAGAGGTGCACATATTCCAAATAAATATTTAATCAGACCCTTAAGAATCTATTTTCCCCTAATTCCTGTGCTACAAATGGGAGTTTAGTATTGACCTAAAGAAGATAGTATGGAAAATATGTACTGCGAAAGGGAGTGATGATATATTTTCTGATTTTTATTCTCTGAAATACCATGACCTAAGGATAGAATCAAGACAGAGGTCTCAGTTTTCATTACAGACTTCCATTCTGTATAAATGTCGTCAGCATAGATGGTGGAAGTACCAAGTGTACTAGTAGCACTATATGCAATACTACATCTATATGTAAAAAACCCTTGTCTTGTTTTGAAAGGTGTGCTGACTCACACCTGTACTGTGTAGAAACGTGTATGGAGAGAGGGAAATGCAAGGAAATCAGAGAGCTGCCATCAATCAGCTTGATGGATGCTGGTGCTAGGATTTGGACCGATGAGAGGCAATACATTAAGACAAGTAGACTGTAAATATGTTTGTCAAGTGGGTTTCTGTTCTTTGCATTAAGTGCCAAAGAGAAGGCTCAGAATTAGTACATGGAACTTCTTTTTCACGAACTATTTGCTGATCAATTGCACAAAGCCAACATTTCTTTTCAATCACATAAGTACAAGTACATTGCAGGTTATGTGGGAATAAAAGGAATGTTACAGTGATTTATGTATACTTCTAATTGAAGCTGGATCACTTCATTAATGAGGGGTGTGTCCATATTCTCACCACAAATTCTGATTTCTGTAGGGAAAATGAAGTCAGCACAATGGGAAACAAGTGAGACAAGACTTAAAAATGCTAAGCATTGTTAGTGAACTTGGTTGTGCATTGTTTGTGAAATGGACTCTGCAGCTCTGTGGGCGGACAGGCTTCTCAAGCAGTGAGCGAGTGGGAGTCAGTCAGCCCAGGATGTAAATTGTAACACACAGTATGCTGAACTGGAAGACGTCTAAGGTGCTAAGTAATAGGAGGGAAACACTGATGCGAGATACATAGTATACTTTCTTGAGCCTCCAGTTTGGGAATGAAGGGAGTTAACTCACATTTTTCAGGGAAGATCCTACCTCAGGATTTGTGCACAGGATTCTTTACAGACCAGGTGGTATGTGTGCATCCCTTCAATTATATGTTGTTGTGGATTTTGCATATCTCAGTCTTCATACATTCCTTTGTGTGACAGTGTTCAAAACCAGCCCTTCCTAATCTTTATGGTTTAGTTTATTTTAGAAGGGGGAAACTTTTTGTCTTTTGGTTACTTTGGCTGAAGCTGTTCCGTTTTCATAGGATTACAAGAGGTCTGCTGTGTTAAAGGGAATACTTGGGCTACAGGTCTATAATTCTCTTGCATTGTAGCCGTAGTCACTTCACACTATCACTTGAAGTAGTTCAGCCTCTATCTCAAATCTGATTAACGTGTTTGATCTAAAAAGTTCTACAGAAGTTCTAGCACATCACTTGTCTGATCCTTGCAAAGTATTAAACATCTAGCTGAAGTGTATTTTGGGAAACTGGACAAGGCAGAGAAAGTGATGAGTGTATCTCTAGCTGTGCAGCATTTAAGGCTTGGAAATCTATAGGAATGCAATAATATACTCTGAATAGATCAGGTCTTAGGGTTATAGGGCATATAGCATTTGGGGATTCCAGGGGTATTTGGTGTGAAGCTGATAGGAAGATGCTCAGTGCTACCTGTCCTAAGATGCTGCTGGACATGATGCAGAAAAAGGTGTAGGTGAACTTGAACTCAAGTGTTCCTGGATAACCTGCTCCAGCTGACCCAGCTTAAGCTGGGACGGTGGACTAGGTGTTCTCAAGATGTTCCTTTCAATCTAAATGGCTTTGTGATTCTTCTAAGAAGAGACAGGAAAGTAATTTGTCAACAATGATTTTAGTGTGGAATGAATTTTCCTTTAGAGAGACATGCCTCAGAATTCCTGCAAATACTATATTAGGCATCTAGCTCTGAGAAAAATACCACATTAGAGAAGTATGCTGATTAAACTTTAGTGTGGAACCACGGGACTATGGTCTTTCAGATGTTAGCACTTAAAGTTTTTTTGTGAAAGAAGGGGTCTTGTACTTTAAGCATGTATTCTTATAAAGTCAGAATAAATTGGAGCTGCTAATCTGCAGAGTGAAAAACTATTTTGGCTCTTTTAATGTACTCCTAACTCAGTGGTTTTTATTTTAAAATATTTTACTGGCTGCTACTTTGTAATATATACTGCAGTCCTTAGGTAACTGAAGGATAACAGTGAAAATTATTAGACTGAGAAATATAACTACTATACAAAGGCAATCAGCTGGTTTGAGTAAGTGTATGATGTTACTTAGGAGGCAAACTTTCATTATACATGTAATGATAGCAAAAGATCCATTACAGATTTCTGGGTTAATGAAGTATATGTGAATAATTTTATTACCAGCCTGCAACCCAACAGACCGCTCAGTCCTCACTAAAGGTAACCTTACAGTGGTAATGGCAGAGAAGAGTGAATTAGGCAAAAGAGAAACTGACTCATGTCTTCAGGCTACTTTGGAATAAAACTCTGAATAATGCCCTACTTTACTGTTAAAAATGACCAAGTGTCTCTCTGGTGGCAATATTAAAATCTATGCCTCCTTCAGTTTCAGTATCCTTTCCACATTCAATGATCTTAGGTTGTAATGATGACATAGAGGCCTGCACTAACTAGTGATAAAACAGGTACCTATTATCTTTCTGGAATATTAACTGAAATCAGAAACATGGTCTCTAGATAGATTGTTTGGTCTGTTGACTATTTTAAAAATAATTTTCCAGGGCTGCAATAAAAGGTGGTAAGGCCAGGATTTCCCTTCCAAAGTTGTTATAATAAACGAGTATCTGTGTCTAAAATATTGTGTCTCTGAGTTTATTTGGCTCTCAGATAATTACTAATGCCTTGATGTAAGCTTTAAAGTTATAAAAAAGCAAGGTAAGAACAGAAAAAGTGGCCCTATGAACCTTACTTGTTGTATAAGCCTTTCCTCCTCTGCCTGTCTTTCCAAACTGTCTCACTCTGCCAGATATACAAATGATGGTAAGTTCTGTCATGAGAATTAATCCACCTGGATGATTTCTGAGCCCTGTGACAGAGGACAGTTTGTGAAATATTAGGAAAGTGATGCCAAGATGGCTATGCATGAACTGATTAAAATATAGAGGCTTATTATGAGAAACTATAGCAGAATGTCTATGAACTGTGGGCTACCTTCATGTGATAAAGCTCAAAGTAATGTAAACAATACAGTACTCATGAAAAATGAGAATTGGGATTTTAGTGATTTTGCTGTCTAGTTCTTCATAGCTGTTGATATCAGGTTTGGCTATGGCCCAGTTAAAGATAATGGAGAAGTCATTTTCTTTAGCAATTTTTTAAAACTATTTCTTCATTTGTGTTAACATTTATCCCCTGTTCTATTCAATATGAAATACTTTAAATGTGTTGAAAAGAGATGAAACATAATAGAACAGCAATCCCACATATGAAGACATTCAGGTATCAAAATAGCATTTGTAAGAGACAGAAAATTATCGCAAATATTAATAAATCAGGGAAATAAAATATATTGCACTTAAAGACTGAATGGAAACCATGAAATGTTAACTGCTCATGTCTAGGAAAAGAAATGAAAAGGTGAGTAGAAGCAGGCAAGAAACTGATAAGGCTGGAAATAACAATATACTGTCATAAAGGGTCTAAGTATTTAGAGATTCATCATCAGGTCCTTAGAAACAAATTTACCTCAAGTTCCAGAAGTCACTTTGGACTAGAGTTGTATAGAAACATTTTCTAGAAAAGTAATATGCAATATATTTTGTACTTGTGTTTGCTACTGTGATTTTTATTTTTCTGTTTTGGGAGTCTGGTTTTTAAGTCAAATGTTGGCACATTTTGGAGACAATTTTTTAGAACTGAAAGGAGCAGGAAGTATTACTAAAATGTTTATAGGGAACAACACACAGCAGGTGAGGATAAGAGGATAATCCATCCATCCATCCATCCATCCATCCATCCATCCATCCATCCATCCATCCATCCATCCATCCATCATTTCAATACCATGCCTAATGGTATTGTCTAGCTTTTCAAGCTGTTTGACAAACAAACAATATATCAGCTTCTCAACCTAGGCACTTTCAAAGCAAATTTTCTAGCCCCATAAGTGATATCCATAGTGGAAAATCATTGGCTTCAGTAAGATTTCTGTGATGTTTTTGAGTCACCAAGAGTTACAGAAAAGAACTAGAAACATGCTCTAGCTTATATTTTGCAAGCAGTCATTTAAAGAAGGCCCCTTCATAAGTTCCCCCCCCCCCCCCCCACTATTTTCTCAGGGAAACAGCACATAAAAAGCAAATTGTCACCAACCTCAAATGGGAGTGTCATTGTTTATCATTCAAAAAGTGACTTTTTGGTTTTGTTTTTCAAGGCATTGAGAGACCAACTGTCTACTACATCTAAGGAGCAATGACATGGTATTACTAGACGAATTAAAGAACCATCACAAAGGATATTTCACTGAGTCTGAATTGTCTGCTGGTATTGATTTTTGAGAGAAGATGATCTCTACAAGCAGTAGGTAATGTCAATTGTATTGCTGAAGGGAGCAATACAGTATCTCGGTCATATGACCCGGAGAATCCCCATCAGAGATGTGAACTATAATCACAATAATGCTCTATCTTTTTTTTTAACTTCTAATAATTGTCTTAGTAACAGCTTTGTAGATTTATTTCTAAACCTTTGTAACTTGTTTGTAATTTCTTATAACTAGAAGCTGCTTACTTAGTGTTTATCATATAGAGACTTTAGGTGTGCGTAACCACTTTTTGCTGCTTCTGTTCTTCTCTTAGGAGGAAATAGGACCATTTTTCAGTCCTGTTGACAGGTGAATGTGCATAGTCTCACGTGCCACTGTAAGTGGATTGATTTTGCACACTGAAAACTTGCCTAGCTATAGATGAAGTTCATCCTCAGTTCTATCAGTTTCCTGCCCTTGTGAAAGAAATTGGTGAAATCACATCTATTACAGAAAAGAAGACTTGAAGTAGAGGCCTTGCTCAAAGGGAAGATGAACTGTATTTGTGATGCAGATCCGGTGATGTGATCCAGTGATGCAGATTCCGTGTTCTCTTCTAATATATAATTTTCCTTATGACTAAAAAGATTTCTCTTGCTATTGAAGAACTCTTGTAGGAAAAGTATTCTGTATTCTGAATCACTGATCATTCACACCACTCAACCGTCTTACCACCATTTGATACGTATCCTTCAGTTGCTGTGGCCAGACTGGAAACTGCTAGTCTGTGCTTGTAAGATTTCAGCTGGGTAGTAGGAGAGTTATTTCACACTTTAAAATAATGTTTCTATTTGTGTGTATGTATTTTAGCACCTTGGTATTCATGATTCATTATCACATTATGATTCACTGTATCTCCCTTGTTTCCACAGGGTGGCATGTGGAATTTTCCTCCATCCTTAGTAAGCTGCATTTTTTTCTAGGTACCTCTTCCCAGTGTACTGTTTGGTTTGAAGCATAATTGATTCTGCTGTCTGATGTGCTTGCTGCTGCTTTCAGCTTGCAAATTGAATGCATTGTACTTTTCCATTCTAATCCTTAAAACCATGTTGAATAGTACCAAAAGCAGGACAGACTCCTGCAAAACCTTGCTTTGTGTGTTCCCCCATTTGACAATGAACTGGTGATGACTATTCCTGGGCAGCATTATCATTCTATTTTACTCTATCGTTTATAAACATGTTATGTTAAACAAGTGTTAAAAACCTGGATAAAGGCATCTGTCCCTATGCAAAATCCTCTAACTCTCCTGCAGAAAGAAATGAGATCAGTTAAACATATTTTATCTTCCATAGTGCCCATCAGTCTTCTCCTTTTCTGTGCTTACGTCTTAATTTTAGAATTTTTGGACAATATTTTCACAAGAATTCATATTTAACTAGTCTATAATTCTCTTACTCTTACCCACTTTTACTGCATTTTAAGGGTAGCCCAAGTAATTTCTTTGATCTCTTGTATCCCTTTTGCCCCTTACTAATTCTCAAAAGTAAAACTGAGATTGAGTTCTCCAATTCTTAGTGTTGTAGTCTGAATTTCATCAGCAGTTTGTAATCAACTGAGAATTGCTATCCAATACTATCCCTTTAGTAACTTGGCTGTTGACCGCTACTGATGCTACTTTTCAGCAAGTTTGATCTTTTTCAGGTATTTGCTAGAAGCTGAAGTTGATATTAATATAAAGAGGTTTCACATTCTTGTTTTTATTTCTGTCAATTACATTTGCTCATCATTTCATTTCCTACTTGCCACTGATGTGTTCGTGGAATAATTTTCTTGCTACCCTTTGTGTCTCATGCCTCTTGTAACTGATTTTGTGTAATAGTTTGTGACACTTCTTAGAGTAGAGAGCTCTGTCTAAGATTTGTACTTCTCTAGTCTGCATTCAGACAACAAAATCCTGCAATTGTATGGTGCAGGATTTCTGATAAGGCATCACTCCAGCTGCTGGAGAAGCTAGTAGTCTCACTAGAGGGCACGGTATCTTGTCATTCATCTCTTCAGTGCAGTAGAGTCCCAGTGGGGCTTACTTGGTTTCAAAGGAGAAGCAAAATATCTCTAGCAGAAAAGAGTGCTTTTTGTGTATATGCTAACTAAAAACAGAAAGAGAGAAAGTGGTAAAGGAAAATAAACTCACTAAGAAAGGTGAATTTTTGCATTTAATTGATCCCATGGAATCAATTTCTTTAGTTATTTAGAACTTTTCACCTATTGATGTTCTCCAGGTAACCATTCAGCAGTAACATTAACTCTTCAGTGGTTGCCCATACTAGTAGGATACTTTCTATTTTCCAAACCTGTGCTGCTTCAGGTAATTCTGAACAGCCTCATTAATACTTGTGAAACTTAATAAGAAATCCAGATTGAAAAAGTGATGCAAAAATGATACAGTTTATGACCTCCTTCAAAGACATTCTTTAACTGTATTGATTCTGTTTAGTGACTTTGCATTCGCTGACAATATAGAGCTTTCTTTATGCTAATTTTTGATATGAAAATTTTAGCATGAAATTATGAATGCCGTTTCCCACAGCATTCTCCTGGAGAAACTGGATACTCATGGCTTGAATGTGTGTGCTCTCTACTGAGTGAAAAACTGGCTGGATGGTTGTGCCCAGAGAGTGGTGGTGAGTACTGTTACATTCAGCTGGTAGCTGGACACCAGTGGTGTTCCCCAGGGCTCAGTGTTGAGGCCAGTCCCATTTAGTATCTTTATAGATGACCTGGACAAGGGGGTTGAGTGCACCTTCTGTAAGTTCGCAGATGAAACCAAGTTGGGCAGGAGTGCTGATATTCTGGAGGGTAGGAAGGCTCTGCAGAGGGACCTGGACAGGCTGGATTGATGGGCTGAGGCTACTGGTATGAGGTTCAATAAGGTCAAGTGCTGGGTTCTGCACTTGGTTCACAACAGTCCACTGGTGCGCCACAGGCTGGGGGAAGAGTGGCTGGGAAGTGGCCAGGCAGAGTGCTGATTGACATCCAGCTGAATGCAATATAGCAGTGTGTCCAGGTGGCCAGGAAAGCCAATGGCATCCTGGCCTGTATCAGTAGTGTGGCCAGCAGGACTACAGCAGTGGTTGTTCCTCTGTACTCTGCAACAGAGAAGCCACACCTTGAGCCCTATGCTCAGTTTCAGGTCCCTCACTGCAAAAAAGACCTTAAGGTGCTGGAGCGTGGCCAGAGCAACAAAGCTGGTGAAGGGACTGGAGCACAAGCCTTACAAGGACTGGCTGAGAGAACTGGGGAGAAAAGGAGGCTCAGGGGGACATTACTGCTCTCTACAACTACCTGAAAGGAGGTTGTAATGAGGTGGGGGTTTGATCTCTCAAGAAACATGACAAGAGGAAATGGCCTCAAGTTGTACCAAAGGAGGTTTAGATTGGATATTAGGAAAAATTTCTTCACAGAAGGGGCTGTCAGACATTGAAACAGGCTGCCCAGGGAACTGTTTGAGTCACCATCTCTAGAGGTACTCAAAAGACATGTACCTGTGGCACTTGGGGACATGGTTTAGTGGTGAAGATGGCAGTGTTAGGTTAATGGTTGGACTTGGTGACCTTTAGGTCTTTTCCAGCCTAAATATTTCTAGGAGTCTATGCTTCTGTCTCTTCAATATGAATAAAAGCTTATGCTTTCAGCACTGAGACACATGTGTTATGTTAAATAAAATATATTTAATAAGAACAACAGTCACTTTCTCAGTAAATAAATACAGAAATGTTTTCAGCACCCAGCTACTCATAAAAATCTAGCCAGAAAAAGAAGTGCATAATAAAAAGTTTATTTTAAATTCAGCAGCATGAAATCTTTATTTGTTATATAATTATTGTAAATTTATGAACTCTGAAGTTGGACAGTTTTAGTCTTCATGTGTTCCCAGAATGCAAAAATGGTCAAAAATGACCAGTTTATTGCAGAATGCAAGGTAAAGTGAGAAGAAAAAAAGATAAAATCTGATGTGTGTGTGTGACTACTGCTGGGTTTTTTTGTGTTTTGAAAGTTGTATTGTTTGTAACACTACCTAATTCTGAAGTATTTTTTGAATTTAATCTGC
This sequence comes from Acropternis orthonyx, assembly GCA_035583155.1. Lineage (NCBI taxonomy): Eukaryota > Metazoa > Chordata > Aves > Passeriformes > Rhinocryptidae > Acropternis > Acropternis orthonyx. Next base: position 44,781,082 of record JAWWEU010000125.1, read on the forward strand.
CATCAAAGTGAATAGATTCTTGACTTTTCCCAATGCTTCAACTAACGTTAACATTCTCCCAAGAGAAGTGGTTTAGCTTTGAGGGCCATCAGAAGATCCAGTTTTAGTTTGGCAAGACTTTCTAAATGCATACTTGTTCTGGAACTGATTCTTCTTTCCTATCAGAAAAAAATCAACTTAAAACATTAAGGAGAGATATAAGAGGAAGAGAGTTCATGGAAGTAATGTTTGCTTGAAGCGGAAATGGCAAGAGCAGTGACAGCTTTGAGTAGCAATTGTTTAAACTACCCCTACCTATATCAATAGCAGTTCTGCCATGGAGACCTGACTCTGAATTTGTTGGTAATGAAAACATTGCAAGGCACCTTTACTTTTGGCACAAGCCCTGTGGAGACTAGTTCCTGCCTGTCTTTGGGGAAAAACAGAGAACTCTTGTTCTCTGACACTGCCAAGCACTAATGTTCAACTTGCCTCCTGGTGTTGATTTCAGCAGGCACAGTGGTGCTTTGGGAGGGCACTGGGAGTAAACAAGTGGTTACTCCTCCCTCATGCACCCCACTGGAGTAGGATGTTAGAAGTGGGATAGCAAATTAATATTTTCAGTCTTGTATTGCTAGCATTGCCTATGCCACTCTACCGAAAGCACTAACACTCCTCAGATTGTATAGCGAAAGGGACGAATATGTCTGTTTAAGATTTGTAACAAAAAAAAAAGGAGAGAGAAATATTTACTGTGTATTTTTTATCATGTGGATAAAGTAGAGAGGATCTGGTCCTTAACAATGAGTTACACTGTAAAACAATGAGGTCCTACACTGATTTTTTTTTTATCAAACCATTACAAAATTGCTTTCTAAAATAAACATGTTTCTGTCTAGTTATTTCAGTGGCCACCTTCATCAGAATACCTTGCAAGCATCTACAGAAAGGCAGCTTTAAAATGCATGGCTTCAGTACTCACATTGTCTCGCAACTCTAATTTGAGTCACTGCAATGCAAAATTTATAGTTGCTGCCTCCTGGTCTCCTTCGCCTGCAGCTCTAGGGTAGTATAAAAAGTGAACGTGTCTGCCTGCCAGGAGGGGCACACTAGTGTGCGTGTGTGGAAAAACTATTATAAAAGAAGTGGAGAGGACATGAGGTGTACGGTTGTGATTGTGAAGATTTTAATACTTGTTTTATTCTTTTGTCTGGATCAATTTTGTAACTGTATTCCATGGACAGGCTGTGTTTTTTGTTTTGTTGTGCTTTGGGGTTTTTGTTTTGCTTTGGTATTTATTTTCTCCAAAAACTTGGGATTTGTACTTTTAAAAAAAGTAATGATATTGAGCATAACAGAATATCCCCTTTCCCCATTTTTTTTCCTTTGGACTGTGTACTTGTATTACAAAGACGCAAATTAAAAGACAGCTAAAAGTAATGTTAAAAGAAGCATATAGGCTATATAGTAATTAAATTTCAGTTGGATCTTGAGGGCAGAGAAAAGTGTGTTTTGTGTGTGTTTTATCCTATACTTCAACATACACACTCTACCACTGCAATTGTATAAATCCTCTAGAAAGGACATAACAAGCAAGGAACCAAAAAGATTATCACTTCCTCTTCCTTTAGTCCTAGAAGGCTAAAGATAAATAAAAGGGTGATGCTTTGTTTATTTTGACTGTGAATATGAATAAAACAAACAAAAAAATTAATGATGATTTGAATTGTTCCAAATGTTCAAGTATACAGACAATGTTTATTAATAATTCCTGCTTTGCATTTGAGCTTTGACTGAATTTTTAAAAAGAATTGTTAAAAAGAACAGAAGGGGGAAAACACCCTCCACCCAATTCCTCTGGTATCTTGATTTCTTCCCTCAGTGTCCCTTGCCTGTAATGTGGATGTTCAGGCTGTATTTTAAGCTTGAGCCTGCAGAGCTACCATTCAAACTTACCAATGGTTACCACAGAGTGGTATCTCATAACTTCTGAGTTTTCCTATGCTTATCTCAAATACCTCTCAGTATGAGTAAATTATAATGCTAAAACTAGAGTTCAGCTTGAAAGGTAAAGCTGGCAATTTATGTGGAAGTTGCTTAATGGTTTTTGTGTTTTCTGATTTGCTCAGAGTATTTTGCATGATCAAACAGGACAATCTTTCTGAGTAGAAATAATTTGCAGAGGCATGTGATGTATTTTAGCTGAGCTTTAGTATCCCTCTGATAAAAAAAGAACAGCACTCTTTATTTGAATCTGGTCATCTGTTTGAACATGATCTCCTTCTATTATCTGCGGCAGTTCTCATGGGGACATTTAATTTATTAATGAAATTAAGTATTTTCATTATTTCCTGATTTTATTATGGAAAATGTTTGTTTTACTGAAAATTGAATTTCCTGCTCATGAAGGGAAATGTTAAGAATATAAATCTGGAAAAAGCTTAAGCTTTCCTATTCTCTTCTCTGACTTCAGACAGAGACTGTTTTAGATTTAAGTAAGGTTCATGCTGTCATTCTCATTTCAGTTTTGTGGCTACATATTTTCAATTTTTTGGTAGCCTGAAACAAAGGTCAAAAGCTTCTTCATTTTAATAAAGATTTTCTAAGCATAATATATGCATCCTTCAAACTGTCATACAATTAAGACAGTTTTAAATTGCTAAATGGTTTTACATTGTATAAGATGTTATGCTCTTATGCTTTCGGTTTCTGTTATGGCATTATGGGAGCAATGGTACAGCAAAGGTGGCTAACTGAAGGTTCTTAGTAAGCACATATGTAGAGGTTTAGGATAAAGTATGTTTCCCAGCCCACACAGCCTCTTTCTGAGATGCATTAACTCTCATGACTTCTGAAAGGAAGTTTGCAGCAATATTCTTAAACTGTCTGTTTTCTAAGATTTTCTGACTCTGGTCTTTGCATGTTTTTCTCTAAAGCTGTGCAGAGGTTACCATGACCTGATTCTTAAGGACTTCAGCTTAGGGCTGTGTCTAATTTCAGATAGGGTTGGGCTGTGCTCCTGGCAAGGGGATTGTCATGGAATAGGCCAGACTGTGTCACTTTCCAAATGAGAGATTGCAGGATATTTTCTTGAAGAACCTTTCCACTTGTGATCTGATGTGTCCTCTGATTTACTCTGTTTATCAGGAAACAAAGATGGCAGAGAGCTACTTTATACTTAAGGGTTTTCTTAATCTGGGAGTAGTTCTTTGTTCCATTTGAGGGCTTAATATAAATTCTGGCATGGCAAGGAGTTTATAATATTTATAGATAATTTTGGCAATATGTTATGGGTTATTGGTGATTTGTGTCTTAGCAAGCACAGCAGCTACTTGACACAAATATTAGAAAAGTGCTTTCTAGAAATGGAGATCCAAAGATGAATTGGATTTATTGACATAATTTTGCTCTGCTTCTTCCATGTGCAGATTTCTTTGAAGAACAAAAATATACTTTCCTTTCAGTAGAAATTGGACTTTGTTTCTGTTCTAGAACAGATGAAAATATTCAAAGTATCTCAGTAAATTGATTAAAACAAATAGTGCCTTTTATTTCCTGGTGATAAATTGTGATCTAAATTAAGATCACAATTAAAAATGCATAATTAGTGCAACAATTAAAATTGAGAGCAACAGATGGCTTATTACTTAAAATCTTATTTCACAAATCAGACTGTGAGTGTTAAAAGGCACTAATTGCCACACTTTAATGTTATTTGGCTGTAAAATCTGTTTAAAGTCACAATCTTGTTAACAGTATCTGAGACATGGTTATGAATTAAGACAAAACAGGAAAGATATGCATATTTTTTTTAAGTACATATGCAATTGCTTCCTTTAAACAGCACACAGCATATAGAATTATATGGTCTGAAGTGGGGCTGGTACTTCACGTCTTCTCCAGTATTCCACAATTTCCATCAGTTATGAAATGCAGTTCTACAAAATTGCCTGGCAAAATACACCTGGGGTTGAGTGGACAAATGGCACAAATGTAATGGAGAATGAGTGGTGGTATTGCAGTGATGCAGTCACTGAACAACTCTCTTCTGAGAGACAGAGACTGTCCTTGCTGTGGATCTGTGCAAAGTATTTGATTAGATCTCATTTAAACATTGAAATTATTTTCTTTAAAAAAGACCCTGACAAGCACTGGTCATTTAATGAAGAAAACTGCTTTTAAAATGAAGAAAAATATTCTGTTCTAACATGGGTGAGGCAGCATTTTTATTTTTCCTGTGTGTTTGTACAAAACCTCATATTGCACAACAATGTCAGTAGGTGTTTTAATGGTAGAGAATCATACAGGTGAAACCACAGACTTTTCTTTCTTTTTGCAAGTTAAAAGCATATGGTGAGTTTAATTTAAATCCTATGGAAGTTCAGTTGCATATGGAGCTTGGCATGATTTACAGAATGTATTCTGTGGCCACTTTACAAAACTGGTACTCATTTGTTATGGGGAATAACCATATGCTTCCACTGCATTTTGAGACTATGTGGCCTCCATCTGGTGGCTAATTGAACTCCTGAAATTTCTTGTTACTTCAGAATTAATGATTCTTTGTAGACTAATCAATGAGGTGTCTGACTGATAGAATGTGGGCTCAAAGAGAGAGTAGGATAACTTTTTAGTAAATGACTTACTATTTATATGACTGTTCCATGGCAGGGACAGAAATTCATGAGTGAATTCTTGAGGTTTAACTGATTTTTTGACTAAAGTGTTTGATAACAATAAAAGTGTGTAGAAATTAAAAAAAAAAAGTGAAATGTATATTGAATGGACATCCTATGGAGTGAGAGAAATAATGATTACAGATGAAAAAAGAATCTTTCACCAGTCCAGGATGTATAAACTGTAAGATGGTGTTAGATTTGGCTTGTTGTGCAGTATGAATATCTATGGAATTTCAGTAAGGAAATGAAAATGGATATACCTATTTCTAATTTTTTTTTCTCAAGTTTCAGCTCATTAGTCTGACAGTAAAGCAGTAGTTAAATTTATTAACCTTCTTTATAATGTGTTCAAAAGTGAATGATCTGTACTGATTTTATAGTTTATACCAAAAGCCTGAGTTGTTCATTTTATCGTATATCTTACAGGACAGCTGTGGAAAAATCAGAGGTCTGCTACTGTGTTTTTTTTAAGCTGTAGAGTTCTGCATAAATTTTCAGATCAGTCAAAATCAGAAGCAGAAATTGCTACATATAAATAATCCTCACTTGAATGGTAATACAGTGAAAATAACAAATTTCCTCTAAATTTTTAGTTAATTTTTCTTAAATACTTGGTTTTTTTTCCTCACAGCTTTCCAGTATTTTAAGAGAGATCAGTTTTCATGTCTTTTGAGTATATTCTACAAAGGAATAAAAATGAAACTCAATATTAGATAATTTAAAAGTTTTTTAGCAAAATAAGTAATGTGAAATAATAGCCAGGGTATAACATAGACATTCATTAAAGCATAAAATATTAAATAAGTATAAAATAGACATTAATTTTACAGCCTGGAGGTGTTTGCAGCATTCAGGTGTTAGCCATCACCATGTTATAATTGTCAGTCTGACCTTGATTATGAGGAATATGCAAACCCATACAAAAAAAGGTCTTGTCAGCATTTGTTAGCACAGCTGTCTCAGCGCTATGGCAAAGAAAAGTAAAACTGAAGTCAGTACAGAGGAGGACACAATCATCAACTCCAGGTAACTCTTTACTGGAAATGTTCTGAATAATTTATTTTACAGAGCAGCTTGTATCTTTGTCAGGAGTTTTCTGTAGCTGGGAATTTTTCCTTCACTAGCTAGCAGGAGCAAGGCTTTATTTTACAGGTGTAATCTGTTGTCCAATGCTGTGCTATTACTGTATGTGTTTTTTGTTTCCTTCTGCCAAGGAATGGAGACTGATCTGCTTCCAGGAGCCTAAGAATATAGCCTGCTTTATGGACAGTGTTCTTAGTGAGAGGGAAAGCTCTCACAATGGTTTCTGAGGTGATTCCTGTTTTGCCTTTTCTGAATCGGGGACAAGAGGAGTTGTTCAAGAAAGTAATTGAGCTTGAAAACTAGAGATTTTACTTGCCTGTCCTATTTCACTTGAAACAAAAAAAACTATTTTTAGAACAGAGGGAAAGCATATGAGAATGACCGTAATCCTGTGGTTACATCACTCACCCGGGGTGGGAAGATACCCATATTCTTTATTCAGAAGGATATTTATGGATATGTCCACAGATTTGAATGATTTTAGGAAAGTTACTGCAGGATAATCAAAAGGAGCTGTACTAAAATGTTGTTTTGGAGAACAGAGGCTAATTTAAAATTGGGTCTTTGCGTATTTTTCAAGAATTTAATTTTCACACTCAAAAATGACTCTTTTTGATGAGAACAATATCTAAAATGTTTTTCTTTTGGTTTTATTTTATCCTAACTAATTTTTATTATTATTTTTCAATTTGGATACCAAACTGATAAGATTTATATGTATGTATTGTTAACTGTGAGGAGATATTTCTGTAAACAGGGTACAGTCTACATTGGCTCTAGGGACAAATTGTTCAAGCAACAAATACTGTATCTGTAAGGGCGAGTCCAAACCAGAGGAGAGCTGCAATAAGATGTCTAATGACATCAGAAGGCTAATATATCTCATATATCTCACATACATGTATGGCCCCAAATGATCAATTATTTTTCAGCTGTGCCTCGCAAGTTTATCGGTGTGGCCATTGGACAGAAACAGCAGTTCTGTGTTTTTTATCCCAGATGCATAACTATTATCAACTTGACATTGAAGGCTTGAAAGTAAAACAACAGGTATCTTTAGCATCTTTATGCACGTATATTTGCCCTTTGATGTGTTCAGCATCTCAACACTTCATTTCAAATAGGCTTTTAGAAGTATTTAACATTGAGTTAATTTGTATTCATACAGGTAAGCTGGTATTTACAAACTCTTCTAGTAAAAAAGATTTAGAATAGTGTTACTTTGATACAGGAATGGCAGCATGCCTCAGAAACCATAGATGGTCTAGTCAAGCATCTCCATATAAGAACGCATGCATTTGCCCTCATTCAGCCCTCCCTCTGTGCCTTCTCTCTTCTCTCTGAAGACATACACAGAAAGATTGTTTCCATGGTATTGTGAAAAACAAATTAACAAACAGGAAGCCCAGGCAGTTTCTGAACCTAGACATGATCCCCTTCCCACCTCAAATCAGAGACTCAAAACTTTATTCCTGTATGCAGGTCTGGTTTACATGAGGAAGACCATCTTAAGGTTCCAGTTCTTATCCTTCATGTTTTTCAACGGTGTCACAATCCCTCAATTACTGTCTTGGTGTGAATTGCTGTGTTTTCAAGTACATACTATGTAGTATGTCTTCATACTATGCATGCAGTGCCCAGGACAGTGGGAGCTCATTGTTATTTGACAGCTACTACTGAATCACACATAACAAATGGGTTTGAGAACATGTATTTTTTATGCCATCAATTTGATTTTAGTCTTTTAAATGTCAGATATTGTTATAGGGATTCAGTAAGACTTGAGAAAATGTGGGACAACCCTAATGCAAATGATTCAGTAAACTGAATATCTTATTTATCTAAATGTCTTCTTCAATCATGAGTATAATTCGTCAGACTCATTACTGCATTCCTGAGTGGATGTTTAAAGAAAAAAACAAAAGCTGACAAATCATTGAAATGGATGGAATATAGTTAATTTTTGAATCTCTCCTTTCTGTAGTTCTGTAACATAGTAAATGCTTATTGAATACCAACAGAAATTGTCCCTGCTGAGAGAGAAAATGGTGGCAAATGTAGAATGCATGATGTATTTTATTTCTTGTTTTCTGTCTTTGTTGATGTGCAGTAATAAAGCTGGGTTTATCTGATGTAGTTTTGTGATTCTATGCAATGAAGGCACTAGTGGAAAAGTGTGAGAGGAAGTGTTTTATTTATTTATTTATTTAGGAAGTATTTATTTATTAAGTGTTTATTTATTTATTTTATTTAATCAGGGTTCTTAAATATTAAAAGACCAGTTTTTACATGCTAAGAAAATATGTACTTGTAAAGTACGTAAACCCACTGCAAATCAACTATTCTTAATTTAAAGTATATCTGTCATGGAAACAACATCATTTTGTATTGCTCCTGCAACCTCCAAATGCACCTGAGAATTTTTAAAGCAACATTGATCTTTGCCTTTTTCAAAGTGACGTAACTACCAGACACCTCCACTTTTTGGTGTCTGGCTTGAATGGTCTCATAGACCTGGGTTTTGCAAGGTTGCTCAGCATCTTCTGAAGTTGAGATGCATTTAGATGCTCTCAAAATGCTCACTGAATTTCTCAAAATCACTAGTCAGTTCTTAAATGTAGTGGCCTTGGCCTTGCACTTTAATTGAAGTTAGGTCAAGTACCAGTAGCAAGTGAATGAAGTTCTTCTGAACAAAATATTTTGACTGATTTACCAATTTGTCCTTCAGTCTATCTGAGGACAATGCTGTAAAACTATTGAAGCTTGAGGCTTTTTCATCTGGAAGTAGGCTTGAGTACTTAATGCAAACATCTATGCACTTCATGCATGGTAGGAAAAAATTCTCTTCAAGAAGATTCAAGAAGCCTGAGAAAAGAATAAAATAAGAAAAATAACTCAAATTTCATGAAGAGCACAGCAGAGAGGTGCTTAGAAACAGTTATCTAAAAAGCTTTCTATTTTAAATAGTCAGTGCAATGGGTATTTCCAAGACTTCCCTTGGAAGGGAGGGGAAAAAAGTGAACCCCAAACATGAAAAAAACAAACCCAAACTACCGGGAAGGTAAATATCTTGTAAGAGAGAAGACACTGCTGTGACTTCTCAGCTGAATGTAATTCCAAGAAAATTAATCCTCTTTAGCTCTTCTGTCTTTTATGACACTTACAATAGAAGGAAATAAATAAATTTAAAAAAGGTTAAAAAATTACTGAGCATTAAAAATGCAGACTCCAAATGGACATGGATAACAGTAGCAGCAGATGTTTTGTTTCTGGTCCACAGTTAGTTCTGATCTCTGTATTCCTTACTATCTGTAACTTCTACAGGTAATTTGCACTTTAATTGTTCTTCCCCTCTTTAAATGAGACACAGTAACATTTTTCACATAAACAGCTTAAATGGACTGTTAGACGATAGATTTTTGAGATAGTTACTTTTTAGTCTTTACTTATCGGAACAGTGTTCAGCACTTTATGTACCTGTCTTGTGAGGCTGCATTTTGGAGGCTATTTTCTTTTCTGTAATCTTATTTCATTTCCATCTAAATCCATTCTTGTTTCATTTTCCCATGGAAAATAAGTTTTAAAACATCACTTCCAGTCTTGTTTCACCTTGGAAACCTTAAACTTGCAATGAATGATCTAGATTTGTACAGATAAATTTGAGTAGACTGTATGGAACGTAACTGCATGGAATGTAACTGCAAATTGTACTCTGTATCTAAATGCAGTATATTGTGCTAGGTCATATTAGATGCTAGATGTAGTTGGAGTGATAGTTACTCATGTAGGCATCCAGGTTTCATTACTGAAATATGTTTTAAAATTAAAACTGCTTGTTGTCATAAATTCTCTACTGGTTTGAAAAAAAATAACCATTTTGTTTGGCAGGACAGGGGTTTGTAAGCCACAAACACCTATGCAGGTGTTCCTCTGCCCACTCTGTTCTCTCCACTGCACGGTTCTTCTGGGCTCTTCAGGTGTTCCCCAGGTGTTCCTCGGGGCTCAGTGTTGGGGCCAGTCCTGTTTAATATCTTTATCAATGATCTGCACTCTCAGTAAGTTCACAGATGAAAGCTGGGCAAGAGTACTGATCTGCTGGAGGGTAGGAAGGCTGTGCAGAGGAATATAAATGGGCTGGATCAATGGACCAAGTTCACCAGTATGAGATTCAGTAAAGTGAAGTGCTGGGTCCTGCACTTGGGTCACAACAACCCTATTCAGCACTACAGGCTGGGGTCAGAGTGGCTGGAAACCTGCCCAGTAGTAAAGGACCCAGTGGTGCTGGTTGACAGCCAGAAGTGTGTCCAGGTGGTCTAGAAGACCCATGGGAAGTGATTATCTGTCTGTACTCAGCACTGCTTAGGCTGCACATACATATTTAGTTAACATGGTGGTGCAGTCAAAGATGATCTGAGAGGTCTTTTCCAACCTTAATGACTCTATGATTATGTCTTAGTTTGAAAAAAGAAAACTAAGATATCTGGGGGCTAATAGAACAGAGAACTCCACACTATTAATCACACCAAGACTCAGTGTAGATTTCAAATTAGGGAATAGGTTTAATTAGGTGAACGGTAAAAGGGCAAAGG
>JAWWEU010000125.1:44791649-44801649 GCA_035583155.1 Acropternis orthonyx
CTCTGCTCCGGGCATCACTCCCAGTCCAGGCAGGTGAGGGAAAGGGAAAATTCTGAAACCTTAAACCCATAACAGATTCTAAAGAAATAATGCAGATTTCATAGTGAAATTTCTTATATTTCTAACAAACTAACTTTGAAAACAAATAGCAGTCTCAGTGAGAGTTCGTAGATCAGAGCATTACAGGACTAAACTTCAATTAGAAAATGTGTAAAAATTTGCATTGTCACATCATTGTGCAGCATTATTTACATATATTTGAATATTCTGAGTTATCCCAGCTAAAGAATCTACCAGCATCCTAGAATAATGAGAGAAAATTTTCTTTACAGCATGGAGAGGATATTGTATGAAGAATTATTTTTTTCCAGGTAAAATATACCAAGACATAAATGACACTGGCACACTTGATATTTTTTGATGTTTGATGTTTTTCTTAAAGGCTATAAATATATGTCTATGTATAGTTTAATGTTCTTATTACTGAAGTGCATGAATGAAGTCTTCTGTATGGAAAGATGGGAAGAAAAATTTTACTGACTTAAGGGTTTTATTTATGGTGGGGTGTATGTGAGAGAGGTGAGGGTACATTGTGTTAGAAATTTTAGCTCTGTAGCTGTCGCCAATATGTTACAGTGTGGGTGGGAGAATGAGCCCACTGTGTATATTTGCTTTGCTGTCTCAGCATTCTAACAAAGAAGTTAATAATTCAGTATACCTGACAAATGAAAGACTCTCTCTTCAGATCCCACTGGGATTTAGACTTCAGGTACAATCCAAAGTCTTAATTTTTTTGTGTTAGAAGAAAAGTAGGATCCTTGGCATTTTGGCTGCTCTCAGTTTTAGCACTCGTTCAATGCTGTATTGCTCTTGGGGTTGGCTTATGAATACAGCTAGTGAAAGAAGTCATTCTTTCTCTCAGTACACACTATCACTAGGGGTGTTTCTATCCTGATGGCCAAGAGGTATGCTTTTCCCCCCACCCCCTCTCTCTTGAAAGTGCCATTCTGCCATGCACTATTATTTGCTATCTTTCTGATTTCTGAAAGAATGTCTGAGTCTTCTGTTCCCCAGAGCTCTGAGACAAAAATATCGAACCTGAAACCGACCCAAACTGATTGCTGATAAGGAATTTTTTGTCTTCTGAAGAATTTAATGAAGTCCACGTATGAAATTCTGTTTCCTCTCCTTTTTGTTGTATCTGATTTTGAGCTAAGCAGCTGTTACAAAGTGGGAGTGGAAGGAAAACAGGACAATAATTTGAGTAGTGCTTTAAAGAAAGTAGCATAAATAAGTCTGTCTTCAGTGATTGCTACAATTTATAGCAAAAAATTACTGTTGCAAAAGATATATTTTATTATAGAAATATAAAACCATAAAATATTAACAAAATAAAAATTCTGAAGACTATCTAATGTGCAACATTTATGAAATAAATAAATTTTAAAATCCTCATTTGGGTGTTTGGAGTGTAGGTGTCTGTGTTACTAAAGCTGTGATGTTCAACTGAACTAGCCTTGTTGTTTTGAACTTTTAAAGCCAATATGGCAGCTTGGGTGAAATTTAGGATTTGACTTTTAACAATTACAGGACTATAAAATGTATGGACTTGAAAAGAATGATTGAGTTAATTTACATTTTGAATAAAAAAAAATTCACCTCTATGTTTAAACTATGTAGATATCCCAGTTCTACCCCTGCACCTACTTGATGTGACTAACAGGGCACACACAAGGTATTAGTTGTGGACACCCTTACCATGAAGGGTGCTATCTTTGATGCTTAGAGGATTTTTTTGAAACAGTTGTATGGGCAAGGTCTTCAAAACACATGCAAATTGTTAATTTTCATAATATTGTATGATAATTTTAAGGCTCTTGATTGCAGTCTTTTTCCATGACATCTTTCAAATCTGTATCGGGTTCTACTTGGGGTGAATATTTATCTCTGTAAATATATGTAGTGTGGTCAAGGTGAAGTAAAAAATATTTTCAAACTGTTTTAATACATTTGATTGTATTCAGATGTTTTAGTTTATGCTCTCATAATGGTTCCCACCCTATGAGAAAAATAATGCCTAAAATAAAATAATCACATATGTACCCTGAGACCTTGATCTAAGTGGTATGACAAGTTTTCTCAAACATGCCACTTAGAGGTAATGAATAGTGTTATAGTTCAAGACAACTTCTTCCCATGTCATTTACTCTGTCACATATTGGTAATTAAAGATTACAGGAGAGAACTTCTTTGAGGTAATGCATGGTTTTCATCTCAATTTGAAAGGCTTGCATTGGATGTCCATTGACCTTCCCACATTTAAACTGTTTTATGAAGTTGCTTGTGCTTGCAAGGACCTTGACTAGCTGGTTTTTCAGTCCCGTGTTCAAGTACGTAGCTATTGTTGTTTTGAACTATGATGGCCCAATTGTTCTTTTATTGTTTACAAGGAGAATCAGTTGTCTCTTCTTTAGAACAAATGCTCCTTATATGACAAAAGAAATGGAACCACATCAGGTAAGTTCTTCCCAAAGACAAGGTCACAGTAAATTGTAATACAAAATACATGACTCTTGGAAGAATAGAAAGTTTAATTTAAACAATGTTATAGAATGAACAAACCCCATTTTTTACAAAATACCAAGCTGTTACGGTGAATGCAGAAAGTTAAGCCAAGCACTAGATAAATTCCAGACAAAGAAATGATAAAAGACTGTAGAATGAAAGCAGGAGAACTAAGATAAGAAAAACAGAAGGGACAGACTTGGTGGACAAAGTAATTTTTTCTATTTTGTAAGATTATATTTATGAATAAATGGCTCCCAGAAGGAGAACTGAACCCTGGTGCAGAATATGAAATTAAGATCTCTTTGTGGACATCCTCTGCAAGTTTGATGTCATCCTCCAAATTTTATATACCTTTTGTATTCTAATCTATACTACAAATTGTAAGTAAAATGGAAGAAAATTAATTTAAATAACACTTAAATGGACCAACAATATTTCTGATCCATTGGCCCCAGCTCTGCAATGCTTATACAACTTTTAATTTGGCAAATCTCTAACACTACAACTGGCTTTCTTAATAACATCACAAACTGAATTGTCATGGCTCATTAATGCAGTGGATTAGACATAGTTTATGAATTAATTTATTTTACTGATGTATTTATTAAACAATTTAATTTTTTTCCGGTCAACTGGGAGTCTGCTCTCTGCTGCCTCTCTGGTTTCATTATTATTGGTAATAATTAGGAATTCTTTAGCAGGTAACACTAACGTAACAAATTTTGCTTTTCAGTGCTTTGCACTTTGACATTCACTTCAACTAGCTTTGAATACCTGTTGCCTGATTAGATAGTAATTTTAATCTACTTTGCTAAGAGAGACATTTTGCACAAACAGCTGAATAACAACAGTTCAGTGTAGACAAAAGACATGTAATGGAAGGAAATGTCTAATGGAAATGCACAGCACTCAGCATCTCAGTGAAGTACGTGTCTGAATGCATGAAGAATATTGCTAAGGAAAAACATACTTGTGTAAGGTTTTTTTAGTTATGGCAGTCACAGTTCTGACCCACACCGGAAATTTTAAGAAAATTGTAATTCTTTGATCTTCTTATTATTTTTAATCTTGCATTCTGTGTTGACCTGCTCTCAAGGAGAATGCATGTGTGAAATCTGAAATTAGGTACTTTAACAGGCTTTGAATCACAGTCCTTTTGAAAATCCATTATTTATGCATGCACGTGTGTGTGTGTTTACATTTGGCAGATGGAATCTTGCAGATATAGGAGTTAAAACTGGCAATGGTTTTGCAGTTAAATTTTCAGAGCAGCCTTCATGTATATCAGCTCTGCTTTTAGTTAAAATGAAAAGAACCAGTGTATTTCAATCTTGAATTCTACCATCACAGGTTTTTTCTTAAAAATAATGGTTCCAAGTGGTCTGCTGAGAACAGTAGTGTGTGACAGTTTCTTCTAATATTTTTAAAAGTATTATAAAATTTTTATGACCTTTTGTAATGTTAAACTGAGTAAATTTTTCTTGAACCTTAAATTAATTTTTTACTTCAGCTTACTAGCAACTTTTGAAAATACATTTGCTGCATATTCTTCCATAGGCTAATTTAAGCCAAATGGTCATGGAAAGTCATTATAATTAAATGGCAATCTACATTATTGAATGGATAGGAGTATATGATTCTGATATGCTCACAGCCTGCAGAAGTTTACTAAGAGTGTCACAATCTGTGAGTAACATCTAGTGTTTCTCTTCTAACTGCAAAATTCTGGATTGCACTAAATAAAACTTAAAATTTATGCTTTATCGCATGTGGCATCCTGACAATTAATTTTCTTAGGGGATATGAGAACCCAGGAATATTTAAAGATAGCATTGTAAATGCTACAATCAGGACAGGCTCTGAATTCTATAATTATTCACCATTTGTCCAAATAATTTCATAACGTCAGAGGTGCAAATTTTACTCTATAGTTTGTGTGGATGTTTTTATTAGTTACATGAAATTATTGGCACTAAAAAGACCAAGTGGAAGAGAGACATTAATTTTGGATGCATTTTTTTTGCATGTAATAATTCTGCTAATAATTCACTTCTTCAAAGCATTGTAGACAACATATAGTGCAGATTTAGCAAAGGATTAAGTCTTGTAAAACGAATCCACCACAATTCGCTTTTAATTTATTGAATTTGGTGACTTAGTCTGAGACTCAAAGTCACACAAGACAGAGTGCATCTTGTGCCATTCTCACTTTGATAAGAAACTGTCTGACATTTTGAGAAATTACCTACTCTGTAATCACAATCAGAATATATAAAAGCTCTGTGATACAAAATTGTTTTCTTATTCAAACTGAACTCCCATTCATAAGCTATTAACTGAGTTGTGAATTTCAGCTGATAAAGTCAGGCTGGGGTTTTTTTCATGAACTTGTTTTAAGGTATTGTAGAGAACCATATTGGCAGGGTATTCAGGTACACAGAATGTGAATTCTCTTGGAAAAATATGAACAAAATAAACAGTATTATGATCCTTAAAAGAGCTGGTTTACAAGGGTGATTCAGACAGTTTTCTTAGGAGGTGGTATTTAATATTGATAGTTTCTTGGAAGAAACATATTACAGTAAAATGTGGTTACAGCATATCTCTGCATATCAGTCAATGTAAACAGAGAGCATACTAGTGAGCCTGCAGAAAAGGGAAAGAAAATTCAGTCTGGTATAAAGTTGAGACCTGAACTTACATCTGTTTGATGCAGTCTAAGTTATTCCCTCCCAACTTCAGCAAAATCAGCAGCTTGCTTCTTCGAATAGTTTGACAATGTAAAAAGCTTGCATAATCCAATACAGTGGTCACGTTACAGATTTGAAGGCCAGTGCAACACTGGGAAATGTTAGTGGATGCTGCATAAAAATAAAGGTGCTAGTGCTCCTTTGGCTTCCTGGAGGTGGTTGAGAGTATAGGACAACACTGTCCCCAGGAGATTTATTTGATATCTGTGCTAGATGGCAGTCACTCTGTGTTCATTTCTGACCTCCACAATCCTTTTAGACATGACATACTTCTGATTCTTTTGATAGAATCTTTTTGTTTTTATAGAAATGTGAAAAAATTCTCTTTATTGCTCACTCTTTCATGGGCACATTTGCACTCAGGAACTGCTCTTCTGTGTAGACAGACTCTTTATGCCAATTTCATATTGTAATTTTCTAATGTCTTTCTACTTTTTTAAAATCCATGTCATGATGTGAAACATTAGCAGACTGCAGTAGTTGTGAGCAAAGTCATCAGAGGAATTTTGGCAACGAACAAATTATTCAAAAAAGTAATTTTTAGTAATATATTTATTCTAACTACTTACCTAAGTGTTAACTTTAACATTATTACACTATTTTGACTGATGAGGCTCTCTTAGAAGTGGTACTAAAACTGCAAAGCTGTATCAGCCAATTGAAGGAGTCAATCTTCCATCAGTATTTTGCTGATTTGACGGGAAATAATGCTGAATAGGTAGTGTAAGCAAGACCATCTATGACTGAGAAGGACAATTATGCAATTTATATGACCTAAATAAAAGAATGTGATGGCTCCTTGAGGTGGAAAATTGCTTTAGAGTCATTGTGTGAACTTCGTTTGTTAAATATATATAACCATTCTGGTTTTGGAAGATCTAACTTCAATCTCTGTTAAAAAATGTTTCATATTTATAATACATAATAAACTGAAAATATTTTCAAAGACATCAAAGGAAAGCTTGATTTTTATATTACGTCTTTCTTTAAAATGTAGCTCAAATATCTGTTCTCCAGTTTTCCTTGAGGGCACTGGGTAGGGTCTGTGTACCATGTTTCGATAGCTATACAAAGGTGTGATTATAAAAATGGAAACAGTGATAGATTCCTGTAAGAGACTTAGTTTTTAATAACATCAGCTTTTTAATGTAGAAAATTCTTCCTCATTTCCTCTCTGCAAGAGTAGACTGGTCAAACTGCTGTACTCCTTCAACAGGATTGCTCTTCCATTCTTTATATCTGGGACACAGTTTTGAAACTTTGTGCTGTTTCTTTTATTTGGCATTTATCAGATTAACATTTGTACCTGATGTTTTGCTGAATTATTTTGTACCTATTATCAGATTTTTTTTTATTTGGAAAACAATATTTAATCTGGTACACGTACTATTGATAGATACTCCTTCAAGGGGCATCTACATATTTTTAGGTATTCCAAGCTACATAGTAGGAACGTCTGTAGAAACCTCTTGTAAGTTATGTCAGGACTCTTCTAGTTTAACAGTTTGCTAAGAACTTATCAAAACTCAGTTGAGATGTTTTATCTCCTTGCTCATCTGGAGATGATAATTGGGAGAATTTCTGTGCATGCTATTTTTCTTGTTCTTTTTTTTTTTTTTTTGATTCTACAGAACAAAAACCATGAATAGAATACACTGCCAGTTTCCCCCTGTAATTTCCATTAGGTCTAGGAACTATTATGGATTTGATTGTTGGTTTTGGATTATCCTGGAAACTAGAGATGGAGAATTAGTCATTAATTGGTGAGAGTAATAGTGTATCACTACTTCACTCATATTTCTGCAACAGTTTCAACAATATTGTGTGAAAATTTTCAAAAAAGTAATTCTAAATGACATTTTATCTACAGTAAGACTAGGGAAACATTATTTATTAATTAGCAGTGAATCACACATCAAGTAGAGATTTATGAAGCAGTAAAGGAAAATCTAGACACAACACAATTTTGAAATTCTTTAAAAAGGTCAATTTGACTGTTGAAAAGACAATTGCATTCTTACCAAAGAAAAATTTTGGGAAGAGGCTCTCCTAATCTATTGGATGTTCTAATTTTCAATAGTGAAATTAAAAGTGAAACCTGTGGAGAACATAAAAAAATTACAAAAAGGAATATAAGATGAAAATTCATTTATATACAGCTTGATGTAAGAAATTAATATGGACAACCAAATTTCATGGGACTATAAAAAGAAAATAAAAATAAAAGAGGACATCTTAACACATGAATTCAAAAAATCCCCAACAAACCAGAACAAAAATAGTGCCAAAACTTAAACCCTCAGTAACTTACCAAAAATTGTACATACAGCTCATAAAAATAAATGGTTGAACAGTAAATACAGTTATAAAAATTGGTAGTACCAAGCAAGTATTCCATTCTGCTTTTATAGTGGTCATATTTGTATCAGGTGAGAATGATGGATTTGACTTCCTATTTTCAGCTAAAAGATATGCAGAAAAAATATAGAAGACTGTTCCTAAATGATTCAAAATTCTGAAGAATATGGGTTTACACTGTAAGAAAAGCATCTCCATAGATATGCATTTCTTCCAATGTAAAGGGAATATTGAGTTTTAACGGCCTGTTTAGTTCACTGCTGAAAGATGTCACTAGAACGAATGGGTATTAATGGGTGAGTCACTCAAAATTGTGGTTAACACTGTTTATTCAATAAAGAGTTAGTGTAAGTCTGCTGAGAACAAGTCATACTTCAGTCAAATATAGATTACTGATTTCAGTAGCTGAGACAACCGTGCAAGATTCTTGAGTTTCCAGGTTTACTGTCTCTCATAGCTTTTGTATACCTGTGAAGGATGGAAAAATAGTTGGTTTGAATTATTTAGTCTTCATGTGTTTTTATTTAACCTCTGTATTTTCTCCAGTATCAAGTACATTTTAAAAGATGATTTAAACACATTTACTCACACATCTTCTAGGTTTGTTTTTCTCCAGTACAACCATGCTTTCTTGTGTTTTACAGGCAGCTCTAGGTAAAGCATAGAACAGACAAGCGTTCTGTGGCACTCTAGACATACTGAATGTCTTGCAGTTTACATACAGGGCATCACAATGGTTTAATGTGCAATTCATACATGTCTTTTCTGGGCCTCCCTAGAATCAGCACTGCAAGATTTATTAGTGTCCCTAATTTCGACACAGCTGTTAATCCATCACACATTCAAAACCATGATATTCCTTTTAAAATAATGCATGGATTATATTTGATCTGCACTGGTGTTGTAGATGCTAATAAAACAGTTTTTCTGCTCATGCAAATGACCAAGCATTACCTGTAGGTTGTTAAGCAAGCCCACTGAACAAGTTAAAAAAAAATAGCTTGTTTTGTTTCCATAGGCCTTGGATCAGCTTGGAAATCCACATACTAACATGAAAAGAGGTTAAGCTCAACAAGACTTTGCACTTAGCAGTTTCACACTAGACTTTACAGTATTTATCTGATAACTTTTAATTATAACTACACATGTGTTATTGCCTGAGGGTTTTAAAACATTGCTTGGTTTGAAAGAAATCTGAAGTTCACACAGCATGAAGTAAAACAAATGATTCTCCCCTCATTTTTTTCTTCAATTCTGCACAAGTTGTCTAACCAACAATATATCATTTGTCCTTGGTGTGAATTTAAGAAAAAAATGAATTGCAGACCATTAGGAAAGCTCATCAATTAGGGTTTCAGAGACTAGTCCAATGTACTCTTGCAGTTTGACAGAGTAAGGGGCTACTTTCTAGTTTAATTTATCTGAACAGTCCTTATCCCCATAGTAATGTCAGTTTATTCAATGAATTGTGGAGCCAACTGCTATGCTAGTAAGGAAGGATTATGGAGTAAAAGGGTCAGGAAAAAATGTCTCTAACTGGGGGATTGAAACTCTGTTATGTCATGAACCAAAGCTCCTACTTGCTGCAGAATACATCAGCTATAAACAAGGTTGGAGGATGTCTTATTTTGGTCCCTTCCTGTCATGCACTGTTGGAGACTTTTGTTTTATGTTGCAAGTGTTTTGAAATTGTAGCAGATGATTTTCATTACAGTGCATTCTAAACCATATATTACTGAATATCTTTAAATTTCTTTTCTAATAAATTCCTACCACTGCCATTATGGTTGCAAAGATCTTAGTGTCACTTCAGTTAATTGTGGAAGCTGAATGATGTTGTCTAACTTCCACTGATGCAGAAGAAAATATGCACTTGCATGCCGCTATTATTCAAATTGAATTTTCAAGCTGAACACTAAAAAGTCTTTAGTTCACAGCATATTTTACACATGAATTTAAACAAGGTGCTGAACTGTGACATCCAGATTAAAAAGTTTTATAAGGAGGTTGCTGAGCTTGTTATCTGTAGTGCACTGGGCATTCTGAGGCTATAAAGTGGTGCAATACTATAACTAACCCTTTTATAGTATCAACAAGGTATATTTTTTTTCTTAGTCTTTGAAGTTTCTTGATCCATTGATGAAGTCCTGATTTACTGTATGTTATGAAGGGAGTATGCCAAGAAGATTTTTCTACCTTGCAGCATTAGCCACCTGTGTCAGTTTTCATCCTATTCTCTCTGTGCACTGAAGGAATCAAAAGTAACTTTCAGATGTCATCTGTTATATTTGTTATGATTTCTGACAGTCAGGTTTTATCAAAAC
>JAWWEU010000125.1:44802925-44815298 GCA_035583155.1 Acropternis orthonyx
ATATATATATATATATATATAAAATTGGGGTCAACTGTCCCCTCCCAACTCCTTGTGCATCCCCAGCCTCCTTGCTGGTGGAGAGAGTGAGGAGCAGAAAAGTTCTTGGCCCTGTCTAAGCCCTGCTCAGCAATAATGAAAATATCCCTGTGTTATCAACACTGTTTCCAGCACAAATCCAAAACACAGCCCCATATCAGCTCCTGTGAAGAAAATTAGCTCTACCCCAGCCAAAACCAGCAGAAGTTTTTACAGCTGAAATAAGTTTTGACTGTTAGTGCAAAGGGACCTTGTTCCCCAAGGACAGCACTACTGTGTTCAGCTTCTACATAGCATATGCAATTCTTTTAGTTTTCGTGAGACGTTTGGTTAGGTTTTGTGAGATAGTAGTAAGATGTTCTTACTGAATCTGACACCTTCAGAAGGCTGTATTCATGCTTTGAATAACATAAACTATTTTTGAATTGAGTAAACTCAATTGGTGTGCTTTGGTATGCTGAGTGATATTGCACTGTTACCTCTACAACATTCTTTACTGCCACAGCTGTGATTCAAAAGATTTGTTCAACCCAAGATTTCCCCTTTGTGTAACAGAGAGTGATTTTGTGACTTTTCTATTGTCTGTTATAGATGGAATTTGCAAACCTTCAAGGTATTCTGTATAGCTCACCATCTTGGACACAAGTTTGTGGAGAAGATAAAGGTTGTAACAACACTTTTGTTCATGATTTAATTGTTTACTTATTTGGGTTATGGAGTGTGATAGTTTCAAGTAATTCAGTATAACTGATAGCTACTGCATTTTTAAAAATTGTTGCTGGAGTTATAGAACAATACTATTTTTCTAAATAAAATGTACTTCATTACTGAAGCAAATGAAAAAAAAATCCCCCAACCCGTTATGGAAGAGCAGGGTATGCATATCTTAAGAGTATAGAGACCAAGGACATATTTTATATCATAAACAAAATTATCATGGAAATTCCCCCACATGTATGTTGTGTGTAGATATGAACTGATTCACAGGTAAAATTATGGTACAGACAGTGGAAGGTTGTCTGTGTATGGTAACAAGATGTCTACTACTGTTGTTCTCTAGTGTACATCTGGAGAGGTAGCTGCCAGGTTGGTACTACTTCTGAAATAATTTATTCCATGTGTAAATTGTACATGAGTTATGCAGGATAATGAAGTAGTCTTCTGGCTCCAGAATCAGCTGGAGCTTTTTGCTTTTATTCCTTTGCTATAATCCCAATAATCACTATGGAAAGAAGCTATTTCAAAAGAATAGTGTGAGTTAGCCTTGGTTAATTTCTTACCTACTTTTTTTTTTCCTTCAGAAAACACAGAGTCCTGAACTGTCTCTAAAAGGAAATTAACTGAGTCACGCTTTTTGCCAGCTGGCAGTTTGTCATCAGAAAGACTGTTCTTTGATGCTATATTTAATGTAATGCATTGCCCAGATGCTCTCTCCTTGGTGATGGACAGCTGAAATGCATCATACTGCTGGAATAGATCAAAGCCTTCCTTGCTTTGACAATAGAATCATAGAACGGCTTGGGGTGGAAGGGACCTTAGAGATCATCTTATTCCAAGCCACCTGTTGTGGGTAGGGACACCCTTCATTAGACCAGGTTTCTCAGAGCTCCTTCTAACCTGGCCTTAAACACTTACAGGGATGGGGAATCCACTGCTCTGGGCAACCTTCCCCAGTGCCTCGCCACTGTCACAGTAAAGAATTTTTCCCTAACATTTAATCTAAATCTATTCTCCTTCAGTTTAAAACCATTCCCCCTTGTCCTGTCATTAAATTCCCTTGGAAATAGTTCTTTCCATCCTTCTTGTAGGTTCCCTGCGGGTACTGGAAGACTTCTCTTTTCCAGGTTGAACAGTCCCAAATTCTCTTAGCCTTTCCTCAAAGGAGAGATGTTCCATCCTTCTAATCATCTTGGTGGCCCTCCTCTGGACTCACTCCAACAGCTGGTGTCCTTTGTGTTCTGAGGATCCCAGAGCTGAATGCAGTACTCCAGGTGGGATCTTATGAGACCAGAGCAGAGGGGCACAATTACCTCCCTTAACCTGCTGGCCATGCTGCTTTTGATGCAGCCCAGGATACGATTGGCTTTCTGGGCTGCCAGTGCACACTGCCAGACCATGTTCAGCCTCCCATCCACCAGCACCCCCAAGCCATTCTCAGCAGGGCTGCTCTCCATCTGTTCATCTCCCAGCCTGTATTGATACCCTGATCCAGGAGCAGCATCTTGCGCTTGGTCTTGTTAAACTGCACGAGATTCCCATGGACCCACTTCTTGAGCTTGTCATGATCCCTCTGCCTGGCATCCTGTCCCTCAGGAGTGTCAACAGCACCACTCAGCTTGGTGTCATCTGAAGATTTGCAGGGTGCACTCAATCTTTTCATCTATGTTGTGATGATGTCCTATAACCACCTACTATTTTATTAACACAGCAGTTTTCTGCTAATTTCTGTTTGCCACAGAACTGGCTGAGATGTGCTGCTGCACTGGGCTGTGCCAGTCTGTATTTTTTTGGATACTTTGTTCCAGCATACGCTGTATGCCAGTGAGAAAGCTGTACTTACCTTAAAGTGAGAATATTGTATCTTTTATACTTCTGTGTTCTTACAGCAATCATAACTGGATAATTGCTGCTTCTTAGACATAGTGTTGTAAGATATGTAATCACATCAAATCTGTTGAGTGATTCTGTAATTATTTTTCATTTATTCTTTTTGCTACAATGTAGTATGAATATGCATAATCTTGCTCTCCTTGATTAGCTGTTTAAAAAATGTTGTCAATAGCTAAAATGAGAAGAATTGAAAAGTTTTAAAAGGCAATGGACAATACACTCTTCTTTTGAAAACTGGTATTCCTGTGGTGTAGTAGAGGAAAATGGGATCACAAATTTGCAATGAGCAGCTAGGTACATCTTGCTGTGCAGGTAAAGAAAAAGCAGTGAAAACATATGGTAGGATAAAGCCTTTAAAACACAATTGCTAAAGGCATCTACCATCACAGTATGAGTTCTTAAAGAATAAAATACAAAAATCCCTAAACAAAACCAACATACCTGTATATGAGGAAAAGTAAGAAGAGGAGAGGAGAGAAAGAAGTAACTCCTCACAACTCATCTCTGAGTTTCTGTCAGAAACTTGAGTCTAGATTTCATAAAGTTCTTCAGTTGTTTAGAAGTACCTAAATAAGACATTTCCTGTTTCTGCACTTCTGTCCAGTCTGAAGTCTATCAGAAATAGTAACTGAAGAAATGTTTTCTGATAGTCTTTGATTTTCTCTTTCTATTGGGTCTGTATTAACTTACCTCTGCTGATGTGAGAAACCTGAATTAGAAAGAGTAACGTAGTATTTTAAGACAGCGTTAATGTAAGAAGAGATAGACTTCAGTTGCATGACTGACTGATTGTGGGTTTAAAATTCAGTATGGTGTATTCTAATAGTATTACCTATTAGCAAATCAAGATGATGATGCTTGGAATACCCTCTACATATACACAGAAATCTGTAAGTAGATAAAATAGCTACGCATTTGCATTCTAGTTTGTACATTACAGAGGTGTTCCCTGTTTGCTCCCTGTACAAAACAATATTCTTGGTCTACCAATAGTAGATTCTCTTGGTACTTTTTTTCTAAGATGATGACTCTCCTGCTTTGTTTCAGATTTGTGATATGCTGTTGATTGTTGTTTATAAAACAACATATTTAGTCTTGTTTAGTCTTGCTTCTAAGGCAATTTTCCCCCTCAGTTTTTTATCTATAATAATTAGCTTAAATTCAGACTACTTCTATGAGATCTAAAGTAGGTTTTAATCTAATATAATGACATTTGAAACAATGCAGAAATTCTTTTAACAAGTGGCTTACAATATTATTAAATATGCTTATCACATGTAGCCTATTCCTAAAACTTCCCTATAAGTTGTTGCGAGACTCTCTAAAGGGAACATTAAATGAACCATGGAATGGACACCTCTTTTAGTGTTCTGTTTACACTAAAAAGAAAAGAAAAATAAAATGACTGAGGCAATAGTGGCTCTTTTAATTGGCTTTAAATTCATTCAGATTAGAAACATTATAGTTGCATGACAGTGTTCCTGTACATGACTATTTCTCATCCCTCCACTAAGTAACTGAGACTGTGATTTGTATCCAATTAAACTTGGTCTCTAATAGCTTAAGATGCTATATCTTTGCTGGAATTAATATGTATTTGAACAATCTTTTACAACTCACCTACTTTGAGACCTTATCAAATTTTTAATAGTGAAGAGAAGGAAGAGAAAATGGATTCTTCTGGTGGTAACTACCAGCTTTCTTTGTTTTTCACTCACTGAAGATCATATTATATTTCTTGTATTTTCCATTTAAGTTTCCTGGTGAATATGGAATACAAGAATTAATTTAATTTGTCTTCTAAGCCTTGTTCCTAATTATAAATTTCTATCATCAGATGCTTACAGTTCAGCTGCTTTCCTCATTGATCTCTTCCACTTCAAGTATTCAAATAACCTTGTATTGTTTCCATTCACTTCTGGCACAGTACTATACTCACCGACAGTTTTACATTCCTAATGAGATTTTACACCATTTCTCTTTGGCTTCATCCTTGTCTCTTTAAAATTATGTATACTCAGTCTGTCATTTACTAACTTCTGTGTAATAGAAAATATACTATATCCCAGTAGGACTTCAGTGTTTACAGCATCTGATTTATCTTAAGTAGTTTATTGCTTTTAAATAACTATATACGTCCTGAAACTGAATATGTAATATCTGGTAAATCTCCTATTTGCTGCAAAATCCATACTAGTATTTTCATTACCTTAACCAATTCTTTCCATTAAAGTCAATATCTTTCTGATATTTCCTCTCAGAAATTCTAGTGTTCTCATTTTTTTGTCCCCCTGAAATAATAGTTGTATTTGTTTAGTCATAAAACTTAGTAGTGTTTCTGAGTTCTATTTGCTGGAAAATGAAAGATAATGAACATTATAAAAATACCAAGCTCAAGTACTGTTACATAAAGGTTGCATTGTGGAATAGTTATCTGCAAGTCTGTAAGGTATTAAAATCATATTTAACGGTAAATAATCAGATCATGTGGAGATGAGTCAGGGTCTCACATACAGCTACTGAAAGTTCTAACCTTGAAACTGAGGGCAGAAAAACAAATAACTGTTCTGCTTGATCTCTTTTGTTCAAAAGCAGAAATGTTGACAGAGAGCTTCATTACAATTTCCTCATCATAGAGGTGAGTAACGAGGATAAAACCTGAAGCATTTTTCTAATAAGTGGAGTGCACTTATGTGGTGTCTACAGGAGTCTCCACACTGCTTCTAAGGATTTTATTCTCCTATCTCCCCCTTAAACTGCATATAGTGTGCATGCATGGCTCGTTGGTGATATCAAATCCAAATTATGTTTTCAGACTTAGACTTGGAATTTTATGCTGTGCAGATTTTGTCTAACTGACAGATTGGTTAATTTGTTAATTTGATTTGATACTTTATTTAAGACAAATGATTACTGTTCCTATAACTCAGATTACTCTGTCTTTTCTGCCTATTTTGTGTTCTGCTCTCATAGAGTTACACTGGTTGTCTGACTTCCATGACCTTCCTGCATGTCCAGTATATTAATATATTATTTTGGATCACACATTCCATTTTCTCCATCTTATTTCTTAGGCTTCCAACATTTACCCTGGTAGACGTGCTATTGATTAATTACATTTCTCAGCACTCCTTTAAAATGGCAAACTGTTTGCTTCCTATTTCTAGATTTGACCTATCCTCTTGAGCATACTGAATTTTTGTGTCTTCATCTTCACAATTGTTATCTTAAACCCTGTGTACTTTTTGTGCCTGTCAGCTTTTCCTCCCTCCTGAGTGTGAAGTTCACTGTCACCCCTGCTCATCTTCATCAGCAGCACGTTGGTTACAGCTGAGATCAGGTCTTTTTCTTATGTCCAGAATGCCCTCAGTTCCTGAAAAATTGAATAATCCACCTTTTACAGCATGTTCTGAAACTGCATCTCCATTTCTGTTCCTGGAGATGAGTGGGTACTAACAACACTTCAGAGATGCCAGCAGAGACCCTGGTTGTCTTTTCCAGAACTCTATATTTTGTGCCTGGAATTTTATCTCTTGCCTATTTCATTAATATGCATAGGAAAAAAAAACAATTACAGGACTCTCCCCAGTGTTTCCAAGCTGGTTCCTTTTTTTACAGCTGTACCTTCTTGTCTGGTATCTGGTATACATATATTCCTCTCTTGGGCTCAGAAACCCAGAAGCATACTTTTTTTTTATTTTTGTTTTTATTTATTTTTCTATCAATAATAGATAAATGAATAAGATTAATAAGGACTCTTTTGGAAAGAAAATATGTTTTCATATTTCAAATATTGTGTAGAAAGCAAAATATGCTTTCATAGCTGAGGAATTTTATGCACATATTGATGAATATTCATCCTGTATATAGGATAGAGAGAAACACTGCTTGACGCCCTAAGTAATTTCCAGCATCTGACTGATGGAACTGAGCACCACAAGGAAGTGCACTATCCTTCTTGATTAGGATGTGCAAATTGAGTGCAGACAGTTACAATGTATCCTCATTCTTTTTAGTCTGTCTCACTAGAGCTGGAAGGCAGGTGCTTACAGTTTCTAAAAGAAGTTTACTTCCAGTGTCATTCCCTGGGTCCATCTTTCGAATTTATTCTGCACTTCATCTATTGTCTGGTGATGTCCTTTTCAGTATCTGTTGCAGTATAAAACGTGTCCAGGGTTACTGGTTATCCAAAGCTGAATTCTGAATGACTTTTCTGATGGCATTTCAAATTTCAGCAGACTTCAGCAAAAGTCAGCTTTTAACAACTGCAGTTGTAAACTTATCAGGCTGCTGTAGAAGGCAAACTACATATTGAGTTGCATATCCAGTGATAAAACCATTGATTTCACAGCTGAACTGACTTGGATATTTGTACACGCCAATTTTTCAAGACCAAATTGCTGAAAATTTTTAGATTAATACCTTCTGCCAGTGTTCTCTCTGCTAGGTTTTATAAAGGCTTCTGATACATATCCAGAAATTACACCTGCAAAAGAACTCGTAGGATATAATTGGTCATCTCTCTTTTCTGCTTCTTTTCCTGTCAGCAATACCATACCTATTCCAGCAGTTAAAGTTGCACAGAACTATTTGCAAGAGAATATGAAATAAATCTTTGATATGTCTGATGATCAGCACTTAGCATTAGCAGCACCACTTTTGTGTCCTTTTGGTTACTTCATTCATGAAAAAAATCTGAAAGTTTACAAAGCAGCATGGAAAGATTAAAACCTTCCAACTGGGATTCCTTTATGCCATTTTTTAGAAGGAAAACTTTCCACAAACCTTACTTTTTAATGGACAAATCTATGAAAGAGGCTTCCGACCATGAAAATGTCTAATGAAACAGAGTAATCTTAATTATCCCAAGGATCATTTGTAACAACAGAGAGATGGTGAGGCTTCCTAAAGGGATAGAAATTGAACTGACATTTGGGGTGGTGAAGAAAGAAAGGAGAAAGATTTTGAAATTCCCTGACCCACCCAATTCCCAATTGCTTTTTAGACATTGCTTTTTAGGATTTTGTCAAGTGCTCTAAATTAATCAGCATTTACAGAAGTTAAAACTCAATATTCTAAATGAAATCTTAAAAAAACATTAAAATAATCAGCATGTTAAACCTGGCTGCTGGGTAACATGCTGTTTCTGCATAATTCTGGGGTTGCAGAGCCCTTTAGGAAATTCACTCTACAAGACATTCTGAAAGGTAAGAGAGAAAAAAAATTCAGCTGACAAAACCAACAGCAATTGATTGAAGGTATTTAACCTTTTATGCTCGTTTTAAATTTTGTTTAATAGGAACTGGCTTTACTATCTAAGACTATTGCTTAACTTGTAATAAAAGTGACTTGTATTTCAAAGCAAAGAAAAGCCCCAGTGAACTGTGTTTTTTGTCTTTTTTTTTTTTTTTTAATGAAATTGACTTTATCTTGCAGCTGCAGTCTGGTAGACTGTGAATTTCATTTGTCAATGGAGGACAAGAGAAGAGTGACTGAGTTTAGTTTTATTCTAAGTTTACTCTAACTTTGTCCTTACTAACACTCAGTGTCTCTCACCACTTTAGGAGAAAACTTGATATAGTAACTTGCCCTTTGGGAAAGGGTCTTGTGTAGGAACAAAACAGCTCACTGACATTTGTTTCTCACAAATGCCTTAATTTTTCAGTGCATTTAATTAAAAAATATATAGATTTACAGGGAAAAATACTTTTTTGCCACCCTGCTGTTAGTAGTACTTCTATCAAATTCCTAGTGATGCTTATTAGCATCTTCATGTGTAGATAAGAACAGAGGTAGAAAAAGATTCTTCCAAGAAAACAATTGGAACTTAATTAAGAATTTCAGGTATATGTGTAGACTATGTATGTTACCTTTGCAATGTTCCTGGTATTGCATGTGTATTTTCCTCTGTGTAATTGAAATTCAGCTCCAGAAATGTAAACTCTGGTGTTTTAATCTATCATCTTCCTGGCAAAGCTTCTGAATATCCCTCTCCTTCTTGTGCTTCTGTAGATCTGTTCAGTTATTTGTCTTGTCATTTATTCAATGGGAGTCTGGGTACACTCAGTGACTTCTTGGGCGCATTCTCCTCCCTTGTATTTTAGTCCATTGAATTGCTGTTTTGGGCAGAGCTTATTTAATAAGTGTAAGTTTGAAACTGTCCTGATGAATTGCCTGGTCTGCAAGGAAGAGATGATACCAATTCTGTTATAATTACTGAAATTTCTTGCTACTGAATAAAAGACTTGATGTATTTAAAAGAAAACCACCACAAGGGAATGAGTACAATTTTTCCTCACCAAAAAGTAGTTTCTACTGGCAAAAACCCCTCAAACCCAAACGAAAGAACCCAAACAAAAACTGGTGGCATTGATTGTGAGTGTCCTTTCTACTCCACTTTAGGCCAGGTGGAAGAAAATGTGAGACAACAGCGGAGAGTGGATGGAGGTCTGACCACTGCTTGCCTGCTGGAGCAGATGCTTTGAAGAACTGTTTGTGGACAACTCAAATTACAGTGGAGGTTGTTGAGCCCTTTCTGTGTCCCAGCTCTTGAAATAAAGAGGCTGTCTCCCACAGCCTTCTCCACACCAAATATAGCTCTTTTCCCTGCCCCTGCAGCCTTCTTCCAAGTACTGTTATTTCAAATGTTATCATTTCCCATGTTATTTATTTGTCTGTTTGGTCACCTGTTGGAAAATAAAGCCCAAAGGTATGTGTAATACTTTCAGGACAGACCAAGAATTTTTATTGTTTTGTATTCATTTAAGCCTTCTGCGTGATGACAAGGGAAGAGTGAGGGGAAGCTGTAACTTAAAACAGCTGATACAAGTTACTTGAAATGAAAATAAATTTAAGTCAGATTCTCATGTGTTGCTATGATCTTGGAACTCATTTTGTCAGGGCGAAAAAACAAGAATATATCCATGGAAGACTCCTATCCCTGGAGATATTCAAGACCAGGCTAGATGGGACCCTGAGTAACCTGGTCTAGTGGGTTGCATCTCTGCCCATGACAGGGAGATTGGAAATAGATTAAGATCCCTTCAAGCCCTAACCATTCTATGATTCTATGCTAAATCAGAAAGCTGAAGTACTATATTTTTATTTGAAAAAATCTGACTTTTGCAGGGCTATGCAATTTAGAAGGGAAGGCTAAGGTATCTGTACCAATAAGCGTGGAACAAGGTATAACATAAACTCTGTTTCCTATTTTACCCTCTAAAACAGTTTTAAAACATGAAGTGACCAAAGGAAGACTTCATTTTGCACATAAATGTTGGGGGAAATGGTATGTTATGTTACATTCAGAAAGAAATAGGATTTTAATACTTTCGTTATTTTGCTTGCAGTCTTAACTTCATATTAATAAATTTTGAGAAATGTGGTGCATATCTGCTTTTCCTTCACATAGAACTGTGCCTTTTCAAAAGGAAGGGGAAAATGTACCAATAGAAGTAAACTAAAAAGAAAGAAAAAAATTCTGAAATTATTTGGCTAGCTTGTATGAAAAACCTGTTTCTTGATCCAAAGAGTACTGACTTCAGGAAGTGTCTTTGCTTTTCCCAGACCTATGTATCAATGATTCCAGGAGGTTGCTTCTCTGCAGACTTCTAAGAACACCTAAGAAAGGGCTACAGATAGTAACCTGTGGTGTTGCTTTCTGAAAGTGTAAAAGAAAGTAGGAACTTATTCACTTGGATCTTGGATCATTAAATGGTTTAAATCTTCTTTGCTCAAATAAAGCCACCCAGTGTGGGAAATGTCTTTTATTGTCTTTTATTACCTAATTACATTGCAGAAATCATTTTGAATAAGACATATTTTATCTTCTGGACTATTCCTTCTCTTGATATACTCCCCTGTTCTTTATCTTACTCTGTAAGATTGATTTTTACAGGTGTTTTTTCCCTCCGCTTATGACTTTGATGCATAGAATTTATTTGGCTTTTCAAAAATTGTTTCCAAATCTCTAATGCCTTGAGGTCTTTTTTGGTTTGGTTGGTTTTGCAGTGTTTTTTTGTTTGGTTTTTTGTTTGTTTGTTTTTTGTTTTGTTTTTTGTTTGTTTGATTGGTTTTTTGTTGTTGTTTTCTTGTGGTTTACTTAAAAAAAAAGAAAAGCCAAATGCCTTTCTTACTAAAAATAGAGATTTACCTTAGATTCTAATGCAGTCTAGTGGAAATTAAGTTCTTGTCATTCATGAATGAACATCCAGCAACCTTTTCTAACTTGTTTTCTTTATATTCTCTCCTTTTCCCCTGTCTCTGTTCTTGCTGTTCAAAATTTTTGACCTTAAAGCATATTGTATATAATGTTGGTTAAATAGTTTATCTTGCCTCTACTTTTGCCTGGGAAAACTGGTTCATTACTGCTGACCTAACTTTACCCATGTCCTAGAGAAAAATGTCCAGGATGAGGGTTATGACTATATTTGACCTCAATGAAACAAGTTTAGTGGTTATGCTCTAAAATGCTTGACCCCTCTACTCAGCTCTTGTGAGACGCCACCTCCAGTACCCCACCCAGATCTGGGGTCCCCAGAACAGGAGGGACATCAGTCTTTTGGAATGAGTCCAAAGGACAGACACCACATTGATTAGATTCATGGAGCACCTCTCTTATGAAGAAAGGCAAAGAGAATGGGATCATTCAGCCTAGGAAAAAGAAGGCTTCAGGGTGGCCTAACTATGGCCTTCCAGCACCTACAGGAAATGTGGAGAGAGACTATTTACAATGGTATGTTGTTATAGGACAAGGGGGAAATGGCTTTAAACTAAAAGAGTAGATTTAGATTAGGTATTAGGAAGAAATTCTGTACTGTGAGACACTGGCACAGATTGCCCAGAGAAGTTGTAGATGCCCCACCCCTGACAGTGTTCAAGGCCAGGTTGGATGGAGCTCTCACCTTCTAGTGAAGGGTGTCCCTGCTGATGGCATGGGGATTGGAACTATATGGTCTTTAAGGACCCTCCCAAACCAGACCATTCTATGATTCTGTGAATACAGGCTTCCCAAGAATTTAAAATCAATAAGAAAACAGTAAGTGGTGTGTTGATTGCTGTAAAACAGCTGGATAAATGAAAAATAAACAACTCTGAAAAGCATCTGTAGATGCTATCAGTCTAAGCTTCTGACAGTTCCTGCTTCTAGTGTGAACTGTTATTTTGCCAAGCTGCAGTGGGTTGACCCTGCCTGGATGCCAGGTACTCACCCAAGCTGCTCTCTCACTCACCTCTGCAACTGGACAGAGGGGAGAAATATAACGGAGAGTTCTCCAGCAGCTGGGTGGGAATGCTCCCCCAATCCCCCCGACCATGAGGCTCCATGGGACCCCACAAAGAGTCATGCAGAGACACAAGAAAGGGGCAAGAGAGAGTTCATTACACATAGCTAGGGGTATATATAGACCCTGGAGGGATCAAAATTCCTCGAATAAAGGGCCAGAAGGGATTTGGAGTACTACCAATAACATTCTAGGGTTAACAACCAATGGAAAGGGCTAGTTAAGAACCAATAAAAAGGCTACATGAAGTTTTTACAAGGACAGTGCCTGCACACCTTTGCAAGTGGATAAGGGTCTTCTCAGGGAATTCTTGGAAGAAAAACAGTGACTTTGCAGAAAAAGAACAAGGAATCCATTTTGTAGCATGCATTATACAGCAATAAAAGCCCCTGTTTTTAAGGCATTTGGGTTAGCTTTTTCATCTTCTTCACAAGTAATTTTCT
>JAWWEU010000125.1:44820374-44848386 GCA_035583155.1 Acropternis orthonyx
CAGGTGGAACTCTTTTCTATGGGGCATGCAGTCTCTTTCCAGGTTCCACGGTTGAAGAGGAGACAGAAGGTGATTCCGCTGAGGTGCAGGGTTGGTAGATGAAAGAAAAATTCCAAGATTTTAAACCCATAACAGACATCTATTTCCTTATTGTTATAAGGAGGGAAATTGGTAGAAGCTGAAGTTCTACTGAATGCATTCAGAAACCATATTGGCTCGTGCTTGTCATTCTCTTGTACTAGGAAAGTGTTGTCTTGTTTTCAGATTATGGAAAATAATAATGGCAGACATGGGAGCATGCTCAATAAGAATCCAAGGTGAAGAGAAGGAATATAAGGGAAAAGCTACCTATACTATTGCAAAACACTTGTTATGGGGAACAGTATCACATCTCTGTGGATACTTTCATGGTCTGTTCTGCCTTCAGGAACTGCTGGTGTGGTATCATGTGAGCAAGATGGCTCCTGGACACTAGGCATATGCATTTAGGACAGATCGAAACTATTATATTAACCCTTTTTTTTCTATTCTAAAATTCTTTTCAATTCTAGTCCAACAAATTAACAACCCTTGTTGTGTTGTTATGTGCTAAGTTTCAAATTAGTCATCAGTTTCAGTCTCTCCTGAAAAATCAGCCTTTCTCCGGTTTTACTGCTCTACAGTAGCAAATGATTCATGAATGCTTTCTGAAATGTCATTAAAATGTGGGAGGAACTGCAAGGTTACTTTGCATCCTAGGAAAGACAAAGCCTGTGATAATGCATTAAAAGATACCTCTTTTGCCATCTGTGCAGCCTGACACTTCCTACAGTCTGAAGCTTCACACAGCTAATTTTTCTGCAGTGAAGTACATAAACAGTTGACTGTTCAATGCCTGGGCTTCTATTCCATGTGATGTTATTTCTCCATCAGATTAACTCTGTCCTTCTGGATTGCATAAATCATGGTTGATCAGAAAAGACAATGGAAAAACACTTTGTACAGAAGGAATTTTGTACACAGAAACAATCCTATGCAGACTAAACGATGCATTATATGTTTAGTCACAGGATGTTCCTGATTGAGATTAACAGAATGTAACATACTTACGATGCCAAACATCTGACTAACATTATAGACATTGAGCTGCAGAGTGAAAAGGAAAGTACGTGAGATTGGGAGGTAGCAAAATAGTCAGGAGACACCAACCCTTAGCAGAGGGACTATCAGAAAGGCTAGCTAAAGAGAGTAATCCAAGGTAAGAATAATTTATTTAAAAGCTATAAGTTGATGTATACTACTTCAGTAAGGACAGGACAAGTTTGTTACATGTAAGGCTAAGCTTTTTATGCGATACTGGAAGATCTCACATGCTCGTCTCTGTGCAAGAGACTTCTGTGGCAATAAGTGTGTGGGCTTTAAAAACCCCTATACACTACTTCTCAAAGTTGCACATTTTGAATGTAAATTTTATTTCACTCCTAGCAATATTTTCAAATAAACCCTGGGATGTGTACTGACTGCCTTAAGGGAGCAATACTTACAATCTAAAAAACCCAATAAAAACAAAGAGAAAAGTGAAAAGGTAGGAAATTCAGTGAATAGTTTATTTCAGCTAACACCAGGAAGTTTTAGGAAAAGCATAAACAAACAGCTGGAATGTGAAAAGAAACAGTACAAAGTGTCCACAAGCTTACTTACTTTGCATTTCCTGTCTTTTTTTTTTCTTGTAGGTTTTTTTTTTTTAATGTTTTTTTGTTCTTCAGATGAAGAAATTCTGGAAGAATAAAGTTATTGCTAACATTTTGTTCAGGAACTATACTTTAAACCTGGATAGGTGACTAAGACTTGGGCTGATAGATTCTTTGGGGCTGGGAATAGAAACGGAAGCTTCTATCTTTGACAATTTTTTCATTTTCATTTTAAAAACGAACTCATTTCTCTTAAGAATTGACAAAAGAAGTGTTTTCCACTGACTTAATATAGAAATATTCTCTAAGCAGAATATATTTGACAGGTACTTGGAATTTTTTTCCATCTTTTTAAGTTCCATTTTCTTCTCAGGCACAGTGTAGCTATTGGTTACTGTGCAGGTGTTCTGCCTTTCTCTCACGTCCATCCAGCAACACCAAGGAACATCTCTCTGTCTGCTCTTGTGCCATTTGAAGTGAATGCTGCTATAGTTTGTGTTACCTGTTCTATAAAGAGTTGATATGTTATAACTATGCTGAAAATAAAGTTGCTGTCCACTGAATTGCAGTATCCATGTTAATCTATATCAGGCTTGGGTATACTATTGCTAAAAAAAAATTAGCTTTGAAGATTTCATGTTTGCCACCTTTTTTTTTTTTTTTAATTCACTGAGCATGAAGCATAGCCAATGATGTCCTTGTTATATTTGTTAGAAAATGAGAGTTTTTCTCCCCTCCCAAGTGTCCTTATTCCATTTATTTGTAAACTTTCTGCAGGAAACTTCTGATCTGGAAGACCAATTTGTTCTCCTCCAAGGCCATTTATAATGATTTGATGTTATCATGTGCAGAGTGCTGTAAATCCTCACTTTTGCACAAATCAGAAAGTTTGCAACATTTGACATATATAAGAAATCTCAGACTTTTGTTGAACCTTTGAGATTAAGAATCTGATTTTCATCATGTTAATACAGAAGTTACTAGTGGAGCAAGAAGTTGGAAGAAATTGTTTTGTTGCCTCTCTTAACAAAGTGCATAGGTTTTCTGCTTGTATTGGCCATTTCAGGCTTGGCCACCTATTGGGTCCTTAACTTTTTTTGATCACAGACTATTGGCAAATGTGTTTCTGTGTCTAAAGTTGGTACCATAGGTTGTTTCTTATTTGAATTTTATATTTGAATGAAAGAGTTAGTGGGAACAAATTTCTGAAAGACAGACAAGGCAATATGGAATGATGGCACTATTTATGCTGCTCTAAATAACTCCATGGGGCAGCAAGTACAGTGCAAATTGCTTATTTGGAATAACAAGAAAAGATAATATTTTTCCAAGGAAGACTTTGCATGTGCATCTCATGGACTAGGAGTTTGCAATCAACTTACTGTGGCACTTGAATGAAAGCCAAAATGAGGTAGTTTAAGTAAATTTCATTAATCTCTTTTATCCAAGAGGAGATGAACTATTTATCATAAGTTATCTACTGAGTTTTCACTCTAATATTTCAAGTTAATCAGAAGCTAATGGAAGAGAATGTCAGCTCCTACATTTGACTGATAAATAGCAAGCCACTTCACTCCTGGAAGTTCATAAAAGTTTGCCTTCATGCTGAAAATAAATTCTTCAGGTTTATTGTAATCGGGATTTTAGAAACTGTTGGTAGAGACTATCAATTGACATCTTTGGTTGCAACAGTCTCTGTAAAGGATGGTTATGTTCTGGAGGTCACCTTGCTTAACCTAAGTTTTTTATAAATTACTTTTGAATAAACAAGAAAAGCTATTTCTTTGAGACTTAATGCAAAACCTACTGGGTAAAACCATCAGTTTTTGTTGAATCTCTTGATTTAGTGTCTTACAGGAATTATACATGGAAAAGAATAATAGGACACTCCATGAAATTATTGTGACAGCTGAAATCAAAATAGCAATAACTTTGAAAAATACGATTTTTGAAAAATACTTTTTCTTTTCAGAGCTGAGTGCATATAGTGAATGAAACATGAAGTTTCATAATTTTCAGTGTGTAATCAGTGAACTATTTTAATTCAGCACCATTCTTATTTGCAGAGAGAATACCACTAATTAGAGACAGTCTAATTAAACAGCTTAATTAGCATTAAGGTTTCGGCAAAGATTGAATAGTTTTTATTGTGTGCTTATTTCTGCCAAGCCACGGACAGCTTTTTATTTCTCCTTTACGGTCCTAAGGTTATGACCAAAGCCACTAGAAAGCTATAAGAAAACAAGAGAGGGAAAATACACAATTTTTGACCCCTCTGGAAATTAGGGCTTTGCATTTCAGTGCAGCCTGAGATGAGAATTGCAGATTTATGAAGATCAGGTTTTTCTTCTGAACTCAAAGCTCTTTTCCCTGGAGATGGGTGCTGCTTCAGGCTCCTAAAAGGAAGTGTCTCACCCTCGAGAGAACAGATTTCCTTCTGAACTTCCATGAATTTTGATCCAGTCATACACCTCTGCGTGCTCAGAGAGGCTTTCAAGGCAGGAAAAAATACTGATAAGAAGGTCAGGTCCTCCTTCTCTTTGTCTGTGGGGAGATGTTGAAATTGCTTTGAGACAGGAGGAGCCACTGCCTCGAGGTGCTCATGCAGAAACAAGGATATGCAGGTCTCCTGCCTGATCAAAGTCCAGGGGCTGGGGTTGCTGTGCATTTCCCCATGCTCTGGTAAGATTTACAAGGGTATTTTGACTACCCTAGCCCCAATGTACACTATGCTAGGGCAGGTAGCAGCCACTTACGTGACATGGAACCTTATTTCACTATGCTTACGTATTTCTAAATGACCCCATACAAAGCCAGAAGCTTTGAATGTTAAGTTGAAGATTTTTTTTCCCCCAAATTTTTGCTACTATTTCCATCATCAGTACTGAAGAAAAGAATAAGAATGATCAGGTTAAACAATTCTATTCCTGACAGTAGGGGGTTATTTTATACCCTTATTTGCAAAATGACTGAGAGCATTGTTGCTTTTTGCCTAACAAAAAGTGGCCTGAAACACACGTTCATCTGGTTTGCTTAGTATGATTGACTCCAAGAGTTTGAACTGAGTGGTGAGGCTGTGAATGTTTGGACCTTCCTCTGCAGCTCCTTTGATACAGGGGAACAGAAAAATATTATGCAGGGTACTGATCCTGCTTTATATTTGAACACAGAATAAAGTCCTTTTGTTTAAGCATAAAGTACCAATGTTTACCTTGGAGCCTTGTATAATTTTAATTAAAACACAAAGCATGCCTTTTAACCTCTACCTCTGAGTTGTATAAAACGAAATCTCAAAATTAAAATTTCTGTGAATAGTAGTTTGTTTTGCTCTACTGCTAATCTTAATAAACACACTGCAGGTTAGTCCCATTTATAGTTTTCTGTCTGATCTTAAAACTCATTTTGTGATCGGTTTTGGTCATGTTTCAACATCTAGCTAATTCTGATTAGCATTACAATCCAGTACAATAAAGGCAGTTTAATCAGAAATTGCAAATGAACCTCAACCAGATCTAGTATAATCAGCTATTTTGCTGACATTGCTTCAGCACCAGGATTGTCAAGCACAGAATGAATTAGCTGTATTTATGAATGCTTTAGGACATGTTTGATACTGATTTAGAGGAGAATTTGCATAAAGAGCAGTTAAAACTTAATTAAAAGTAAAAACCCTGTCTTATGCTTCTAAGGTTGAGCAATTTTTGCTAAATTTAATAATGAAGAAGTCTGTCCTCAACTAATTCTTTCCACTTTCTCAATCTGTCATAAGAAAAATCTGTTGTATTGATTAGGTAGGCAGTTGCTATAGGTTCTAAGTATCACAATAATTTAAAGTAAGTCTCACTACTAAATGTCCGTGGTTCTGCACTTCATTAATTTTTATTTTTTTTTTTAGTGATTTTAGGACTGACAAGTTTAATTCTGTTTGGAGCATTTTCTCCTAGATAGCATTGATGACGTTACAAGAATCAAATGCTTTATGACACTCAGGAGCCTGTATGAGGAACAGCAGGGAGAAATTTTAATTTATTTACCTTAACAGACTTAAAAACCCAGAATGTTAAGCATTAAAAATAATGACTTGAGACTAAAATATTTTACATTGAGGATATTCTCCTTAAATATAAGAAGGTTAATAAATAGGCATTTTAATAGAAATTCTAATATTCTAAAATACAGTAATAAACAGACTTTTTTCAAAGAGAATAGGGTTTAATTTTTTTTATAACACAATGTATACTGAATGTATGCTATACATATTTAATTGGAAAAGGTTTCAGCTCTGCAGGTGGATTTCAAAATTTACAAAAAAGTGTAATACAGAATTGTACTGAAGATGTGTATTTGGATGATATAACTAAGTTACTAAGCAATTGCCTGGTTTACAAAAAAGTGTAATACAGAATTGAACTGGAGATGTGTATTTGGATGATATAACTAAGTTACTAAGCAATTGCCTGGTTAAATCGAGTCAAGAAAAAAAATAACTTCTCCAGATCTATAAGCTTATAATATCAAGTACTGTCTTAACTAATGGATAAATAGATAAAAGAAATGGGAATAATGTTTATTGGAATGGTAATAAGTTCTTTAGTTTTTCTTTCTGGTTTCTTGCTTTTGATGTGGAAAAAAGAGGGTTGGGGTTTGTTCTGTTGGTTCTTCTCACTCTGTCTGTTTTTACTTTTGGGATATAGAAACACCATGTAATTTGGCACCAAGAAAAATGTCTGCAGAAAAATTGTATACCTTCATTTTATTGCTGTATTATTCTAAAACTATCCTGTATCACTGCTTCGCAAACATCAATATCTATGTAATATAAATTGCAATCTTGTATATTCTTTTTGAAACAAGGTTAATATTGTTATACATTATTATTCTTCAGTCTTTGTCATTACATTTGATCTCTTAGGC
Organism: Acropternis orthonyx; assembly: GCA_035583155.1. Classification (NCBI taxonomy): domain Eukaryota; kingdom Metazoa; phylum Chordata; class Aves; order Passeriformes; family Rhinocryptidae; genus Acropternis; species Acropternis orthonyx. The sequence continues at coordinate 44,826,959 of JAWWEU010000125.1, forward strand.
AAAGAATACCAAAAAAACAGAGATACTAATTTTTTTTTCTCCTGTATTGTAACACAACTTAGATAAAAAATAACCAGAAAAAAAATTTGTCTCCTTGAATCATATGCACATATCAGGACTGAGAAAAAACAAAGGCTCTATATAGGTAGAGTAGAAACTGTTTAGACTATTTCCAATATATATATGAACAGTTTGAAAATTGCACTTGTATTGGGAGGTTTTTTGACTTGCAAGACTTTCTGTGTGATTTTTTTAGTGGTTCTTGCATTTCATCCTTTTGCACTCAGAAAGTTTAACCATTTATGTATTTTCTGTCCTTGTGCTCCAACATGAAATCTTTTGACTCAATTAAATTTAGTATCCTGTAGGTCTTGAAAATACCTCTGACATAGCAGCTTAGTACTCACAACACTTTTCATTTTAAAGCAGGAAAAAAGCCTGAATTGCACATCCAGTCTTTTTGGATGTTGAAGTCTTTGTTGTTTTGCTTATTTTGTTTTTGTCGTAAGATATCTTTTACCAGAATCTAATTATTCAGTGTTTATCCTCACTTTCTCTAAGCTTTTTTTCTCATAGTCTATACCAACAGAGTTTTAGTAATAGTACCTATAATTTTCTTGTTATTTTCTCTCAGCTTTTTTCATTGTCCTTTTTCTTAGAAATTTTCTAGTGAAATACCTACACAGACATACACTCTTGTAATGGTTTTAAACTGAACAACTCCATAAAAAATATTTTTTTCTAAGGCAGGATATGGACTTTTCTGATAGTAGTGGAGTGGGAAGGGGGAATAGAAAGAAAGGGAATAAACTTGCTATGCCGCCTACCAACTATACCAAAAAGAGGATAATTCTTTTGTTCTTATACTGAGCTAACAGTAGCTGGCCAGGCTCCTGCTTTCCATGTGCACATTTTCCATGAAGTTTGACACAACCAGAGCAGTATCAGCTGGTATGCCAGTAACATAAAGCAGTACAAATCATAATGTTGATATGTAGTACCATGAACAAAGAAAGTATTTGGGTACTGATAGACTCACCCACCTAAGCTATTAATACTTGTGTGAATTTTTTCCCATCTTTTAATTTCACTCTGCTAGATAATAGAACTTTGGACTTCATTCCTTTTTTGTTATATAAAGCAATCCAATTTCTGAGGTTTAGAGAGCATTTCCTGCTAATAACAGTAGATAGATAATTTTCCTATTTCTATCTCTAGTATTTATAACTGAATGTTCTTATCTCAGTCTGAGTCTTCCATCAGGCCTATACTAAAACTAAAAAACTGTTATTTTGTTAGTTTATATATATATAATATGACTTGAGATACTTGCAGAGCAGTTTTGGTCATGTGGCTTGATTGTTGTTTTTTTTTTTAAATCATGCAAAAACTCTCTAGAGGTGGTACAGTTAGATACTGTTCTTAATAGACAATTTATTTGAAAGTCTGAATAAAAAACATTAAAATGCTGCCATAAGCAAGAAATATTTTTTCTCATCTACTTCTGACCAGTAAAATTGGAAATTATAATTACTAAATTTTAAAGTATTTGATAATACTGTGTGTTACTTGTTCATAGCATGAAAAGTATATGTAAAAAATAATTTTTTGTTTCTCTCCAACAGGTTTATGATGTCATAATAAATATAAGCACTCATAAATATCAAAAGGGTTTCTTGAGGGAAATGTATGTAATTACAAGCTTGCCATTCCTAAGGAAAAATACAAATGTTTATGGGTTTTTAAGTTAGATTTAGTTTTGATTATCCATGTGAATGTGGAGGTTCTGAAGTAGTTAGAATTTGTTAAATAAGGTCTACTGAGGAAAAAGCCTTGAAAAAATGTGAATTGTCTAAACAGATAAATAATTTTTATAACTGTAATTTTTTGTACTGACCATTTAAATCCAGAGGAAAATAGAAAGAGCAAATAACTTTTGACTGTCTGACTGTTTTGTTACAAAACTGTCTGCCAATTAATGCAGAGAGCTGAATGTAAAACTACATTTAAGAACTGTTCATTGAGGCTAATATTTTTAACTGATCTCTTTCTCAGAGAGATTTTTAATTTAAAAAGTCTCCTGATAAATAAAACTGTATGTGATTAGATAATCTATGCATATTTTACTTTAATTGATCTTCTAAAAATAGTAATTTGAAGCTCAGAACAGGGATTTGCTATTAATCTAATCAGTCAGTAAGTAAAGGCACTAAGTTCATAAATTTCCTGGAAAGGTGGTTATTATTGCAGTAGACTGAATTGTTTTCTGTGTTTTGTTTTTTTTTTTTTTTAATTGTAGGCAGGTACTGACTGTTACATTCTTGTTTCTTATTTCCATGTATTTATTAAACAGATGAAGGCACCAATGAAGCATGTGCTTATGTACTCTGCTTTATGTGAGGCAGCACCAGACCATGAACACACAAGCAGCAGCCCCACAAGGACCCAGGGGCCCTTGGCAGCCAACCAGGCAAGGAGAGAGTAACTGTGGTACTCTTAAATGGTTCTAGGTAACTTGAGTGACCTGGAGTCAGGAGAACAGGTTTGGACAAACAGAGACATGGCACATCAGCGAGGGCACAGCATGGCAGTTCGCAGGGCGGTTCATGCAGGCTGAGAGAGCAGGAAGGGCTACTCTCTGACCATCCAAAAGCAACCAATAGAGGCTGCAAACAGAGGTCAGTGTCTGGTAAAGAAGAGCTAAGACATCCTTTCAGCCCAAGTAGTATTAGCATACTAGTTTAAGCTTCCCCAGTTATGGTGTTGACTCGCCATAAACTTTGATCCCCTGAAGCTGCAGAAGTCACTGTACTAGCCATGTCAGAGGCCTCCAGCCAGACAGACCTGCTGATCGCAGACACAGCTCTCCAGATGACAGGTTGCCAGGAGTGCCTGATGCCTCTTCATGAGGCTGGGGCTGGCAAAGAGTTATTTTGGAGAAGGTGTGCCATAGGTGAAGAGCTGTGTATTCAGATGACGGAACCTTGGGAAGAAGTGGTCAGGCTGCACAGTATTCAAGCAAATGAGCAGGAGACTGACCAGTTATTTTCAAAGATGTTAAAGGCTTTTGAGAGTCTCAAACCTCCACTGTAGTGGAGAAGGAGATGAACTCATAACCCTACAGGGGAATTAGTCAAAGGAATGTTAAGTCAAGGGTCTGTTAAAGATGAAGGCTGGAAGCTTGGTCACTGCATATACTAAGAGTAAGGTACTTGAGCAGAAGGACATTGTTGAGTGACTAACGCAGTGTACTGCAAAAGGCATCTGGGGTCAGATTCAGCTCTCACTAACTTTTGACTAAAAAACTGTCATGTGAATGATCTCATCTCTATCTTATGGTCTCAGGCCTTTCTTCTCAGATTTTTTTTTTCTTGAGGTAATCATGCATGTCTTTTTTGCCTCTCCAACTTTTTTTATCATCTACTTGCTGTAGTAGTAGAAATAGCTTTATCTGATATATATCGAGATCTTAATACCTCAATATCATCTATTTTGTATAAATACAATTGTTTTCTTTGCGTACTAATTTAATTCACATGAACATGAACTCTCATGCTTTCATCTGCACCATGTATTACCTGAATATTTAGCTGTTCCTCTAGAACACATGACTATATTAACTCTGACAGCCTTGGAGGCACAAAAAACACACAATTATTAGCAGTACCAAGATACGAAGAAGAGAAGTTTGAGGTGTTTTGTGGGACAAAATAGGAATAGGATTAAATAATACGTTTATGTAGAAAACTGCACAAGTTTTTACAAAGAAAAGCTGTGCTGGCCTTTATACTATCATGTTTCTCAAAAATCGTAGAGTATATTAGTAAAAAGAATGTGTAACTGGTCTCACTATGATGGCCCACAATTGTGACCTTAAAAAATGAGTTGTCCACCATCCCTACAAGAAAGACACAGAGGAGCTTCCACACCACTATTTCCTATCTGACTTAACATATATACACCTTCAGCAGAACTAAACTCTCAGTACAGTTAGTGAAGGTAACACACTCAGCACTACTTCAGATGATGAGGACTTCAATAAATTCAATAACTTCCTAATGAAGAATTTATGAGGCAACAACGAAATTGATCATCTCTGAGTTTACTGTGTTATATGTTGTTTTGGCACTGCCAATAAATAACTTTTTATTGTAAGTAATTTTGCTGCCAGAAAAAGAAACATTTTGTTTAAAAATGGCTCACAGAACACAGAGGAATAAGAGGTTTTTAGATATAGCATTTAACAATGTTAAAGGATTATTGCTTTAAGAGAATTTCTAAAAAATCCTGATGTTGAACTCAGCTGGCATTAGAAAAATGAAGCTTTTAAATGTAAGAAAATGCTTTGCCTTCAAGGAAACCAAAAAACAGAGTGAGTCAGTCTTACAATAAAGAAAAAGGGCTGATAGCCGAACAGAAAAACCATCTTTGTAAAGAATTTTTGCTTTTAGACTTGAACTTTCATTACTGAATTTCTCTTTCTGAATTTTTGAAAATTATTTACTGAATTTCATTTGAACCTAATCTCTGACCAAAATTATTTAATGTACCATTTTGATGATACTACAGCAGATGCTGGTGATTCTATAATACTAAAATAGTACTAAAAGTATTATTTTGATGATACTACTGATGTGACTTGAATATATATTCAATGTGACAGTTATTTTAATACTGGAATGGAATATTTAGAAAGGAAAATGCTAGATATATCTGTGAGTTTGCATTTATTTAAATATTATTTACTTTTCATTATGGTCATGAATTGCAGATAAAATGACCATAACATTTTTGTACACCTATTTCTAGCTGTTTCAGTGCTACATGCTAGGATGAGGAAATTTAACTTCACTAAGTTTAGGAAACTATGTCTGAATACATTATCCTTTTCAAGGACCGTAAATTTAACTCTTTCAGGACCCTGATACATATTATGATGTTATTGCTTAAGTAGTACCATGGTGTCAAAAGGATGACTTGTATACAGAAAAGGACCTGTCCTCAGAAATTCTAGAGTTGAAATCTGAAATTTAGGCTTAGAGAAAAAGCTTTTTTACATCTTATTCTGTCATATAAATTCCTTCATAAATTAATTAATAAAATAATGTTTAACCCACATTTTTCTAAATGTATGTTTTCAATATTTAATATAATTTTGCTGACTTTTTTTCCCTCACTTCAAAACATTACTGGGTAGCCAGTACATGTCGTTCCTATATAGCCTAATAGAAAGTGCGCAGTAACAGCATTATGTTTCCTTTTATTGTAGTCTATCCATCTACACATTCACAGTAATGTTTTGTTTGCCTTTTTTACTGCGACTGTGCTTTGTGTTTCTGGTTAAAATGATTTTCTGTAATAACCTTCAAATTGTTTTCCTGATCAGTGTACTAAATTATTGGGCCATTTGCCACATATTGTATAGCTTGCTTTCTTGCTCCAAGCCTAATTATTTTGCAACTTTCTGTACAACAAAATGCCTTTACCATCTGCTATGTTGTTCATATAAACAATCAAAATCTGACTTAGTTTGCACCATTCACCATTATTTGTTCAATCTTCTAATCCTTGTATCATCTGCAATTCTTGAACATAAATGACCTTATTTCCCCGTATCTCTGGAACAGATTCAGGCACCAGATAGTAACAGAATCCTACAACCAGACTGCCACTGTTATGCTTAATTTTTACAATTAGGAAGAAGTACAAGTTGATTACTTTTGTTGTTGGGTTTTTTTGTTTAGTTTTTTGCTTCTTATCCTTTCAGAACTAGGTTTTCAATCATTACCACAATGTATTTATACCATAAACCTTAATGTGGACTATTTCTCCTATTACCCTCTGGATTCAAATCCTAGGATATATGCTTTGTATATATGAACACATGTTTTGCTTTATTCGTCATGATAATAAGAACATAATGGCTGGACTTCCTAGCAGACCTTTAAACTGGGTTTTGTGGAGGGAAAGAGATATTCTTCTAAACATCAGTCAGGAACAAGGAAACAACAACATTTGAGGAAAGAGCAGGGAACTACCTCTAAATCATCCCAAAGGAATTAGATAGGTGTCTGCTCAAAAGGCAAAGAGGTTGGTAGGCCAGCTGAACTGCCTCGACATCACAATGTATGCAACTATGGGTAACAAGCAAGAGGAGTTGGAAACCACGGTGCAATTAGAAATCTATGACTTAATTGCTATCACAGAAACATGATGGGGTGAGTTACACATCTAGAACACTGCAGTTGAGGCATACAAGCTTTTTAGAAGAGATAGGCTGGGAAGCAGGGGCAGGGGTGTTGTGCTCTATGTTAAGGACTTAAGATTTTGAAGAGCTGCCTTTGAGTAACAGCTCTGAATAGGCTGAGAGCTTGTGGGTAAAAGTGAAGGTCAGGACCAAGAGAGGACACCTGATGATGGGGGTCTACTATAGGTGCTTGACCAGGGGGAGCCTGTTAATGCTGTTAATGAGACCTTTTTGCTTCAGATACTGGAAGAATGGCACTTGCAAACTCTCATCCTGATGGTGTGTTTCAACCACCTGGGTGTCTATTAAGAAATAAATACTGCTGGCTGCAAGCAATTCAGAAGACTCCCAGAGAAGTTTTGGATTCCCTATCTCTGGGAGTGTTCAAGGCCAGGTTGGATGGGGCTCTGAGCAACCTGTTCTAGTGGGTGGTGTCCGTGCTCATGGCAGGGGAGGTTTGGAACTAAGTGATCTTTAAGGACCCTTCTAACCCTAACCATTCTATGGGTTTATAATCATCAGAGGTCAGCATAAGGCAGTTATGAATGGGTCCTGACATCCTTTTTCTCTCCAATATTTTGCATCAAGAAAGTAAAGATTGAAACTATTTACCTCTTCTACCTGCATATTTGCACTTGTGTCTTACACGATTGTAATACTGTACCAATGGTGTTAAGATAGCTTGACTTCATGAGTCCATGCCCAGCTACACTTGCTCCCTGGGGTGTATTTTAAATACTTTATTAAGTTTATCTATGTTAATGATACTATTTATCCAATGTCATGCACACATTGCAGACATAAGGAATACTTCAAATGTTTATTCTTCAAACCATGTAAAATTTAAATACAAACTTGTATTTTGTACTACCCTGAACTTTCCAAGTGCCATTTCAGATATTAGAGTAAGCATATTTAGTATAGTTCTGAGTAGACTGTAACACTTTTACATTAGAAAGAACAAAATTTTACATTCTCATGCAAATACACTGAAGAAGAGCAATGTTATAATAGCATCTTGTGGTACTTACAAAGAGGAAATAATGTCACCATAGCACTTAATCTGTCACCATGTTATGTTTCTTTATACCTGCTCTGCAACTCCAGTAAGGAAAAAAAGCCTATGCTTTTACTTTGTGATATCTGTAGGCTTATAGTTCACCTTGCCTGAGAAATGAAAGCCCTGGTTTATGTGGGTTTGGTAACAGAAATTTCATTTTAGGCAGTCAGATTCCATTCTATGCTCTAGATCTGCCTGTTGTATAAGCTGTAACAGTAGTTTCCTGTTGCATATTTTAAAAGACTGTAGGAATAGAGGGTTTGTTACTTAGTGATGAGGTTGTAAGTGAAGTTACAGTACAAGGATTTAGAAATGTTTACCATTTTTTTACAAGATTATTTTATCCATTGCTTAGTTTTGTTTTTAACTCTATCGAAAACAGGTAATTGTATACTGTTTATCAACATATCTAACAAATTGTGACTGACATAATTAGTTTCCCTTCTGGTTCATCTTTCCTTTCCTTCCTCTGAATTATGTATTCTCTTTATATGTTGACAAATGTAGTTGTTTAGGTTTTCTGCATTTAAAGTTAAACAAAAAACCAGTAATACTTATAACTGCCATTGACAGATGCAAAACAGTACACTGAAGGATGTCAAGTTGAAGAGAAAAGACAAGTAGTTATAATGTCAAACTCAATTAATCTAGTACAAAAAGAAGTTGCTGTCTACTTGTGCAGTGCCACTGAAAAAAGGAAATTATTCTTAACTAATATGAAGAAGTCAGTGTGCTCAGACAGAGATAAGACAACAGAGATGAAAATTCATGGATAAGAGGAATCATGTTTTATAGGCTGACAAGCTATCTACTTAAAATTATAGATGTGTGGCAAGAAAGAGAATGAGGTGTGCACAAAATACAAGAGAATTCCCATTTACAGAAGAAAGGTTCTATCTAGATGCCAATGCTGCAGTCTTCTGCCACCGACAGATGACAAAGAAATGTTTCATTTTCACTTCATTCAAGGGAGAGGGAGAATGAATCTCTTAAGGCTTTAACCATGGGTCCAAAAAGGAGAGCTGCAGAATTCTCCAGCAAATTAGCTGAGCACATCCTTATCTGAAGCATGACGAAGTCTAATAAAGATAGAATATTATTGTGCCTAACAGTAAGAATGTGCCTGAGAGCTTTACAGCTTTGTGGAGTAAGTCAATATCTTATGAGGAAAAAGCCTAAGTATTTAGAAGAACTCTTCTCTTTTTTCTTTTTGTTTCATATATTGCAGTGCTCCACAGGATGAAACACCATAGCAAAAAACAAGAACTTAAATGTTGTACTACTTTTAGGAATAAAGACTAATTTTCCTGGGTCAGGAGAGAACAATCCTTTTACACATGACCTTTGGTTCTGTAGATTACAGGGTTTCTGGATCTGGATGCTCCTTTAAGTATATTAATCCCTAATGCTAAATCCTGTTCATGGCTGTGTTCTATGCATCCTAAATATTTACTCATGACGTTAATGACATAAAACAGAAAATTATCTGTTTCAGTTTTAACAAAATGTTATTCGAACTCCGTGGTAATAGTCAAATTGTTATTTGTAGTATTAGTCCACTCTCACAGTGATAATATTAACTGCAAGGGTAATTTTCTGTTAGACATAATTAACTGTCATTTAATATTGATTCTTTGGCAAAGTTTTTGACTTACGAGAAGCTATGGTTTTGCTCACATTTGCCCGTGGGTTCAAAATATCACTGAGGGATCTATTTGTGAACATTGACAGCTCTGTATGAGCTACCACCTGCTTCTGCACATCCTCAACAGGCCAACACAAAGCCATTTACAAAGTGGCATAACTCTTGCAGAGGGAATTCCTGGGGGTTTCTTTCTGTGGCACAGTATTTTGAAAAAAGGTCTGCTTTTTAATAAATACCTGAGGCAGAAACATATTCTTCAGAAAATCAGGAAGAGTTATTTTCTACTTCTTCTTATATCCTGTGCTTTTCCCTTGATATTTGCATTGATTAACCCTTCTGCAAGGCAGGAAATCTTACCTAAATCTTTCTTTCCTTTTTTTTTTTTTTTTTTTCACCTTAGGGATGGAACTTAGTACAAGGCTAAGTTATGTGTGATAAGAAATGTTCCCTTCTTTATCTATGATACCTAGCCAAAATAATAAAATGGGGTTTCTGGAAAAAAAAAAAAAAAATATATATATATATATATAAGTGGTTGGGATTTTATCAGCTTGTTTCTCAGCTACCTCAGAGGACAAACTGCCTCAGACTACAGAAACAGTGAAAAGATCCCTTAACAATTCTCTAAAAGCCTCAACATTTCTCAAAAAACCCTCCACACATTCTCAGTGTCCCTCAGCCTTCAAGAACTCTCCAGAGGAAATGTTCAAGGGACTAACAGTAATTAAATATTTAATTCTAAGTTGATGGGAATTAGTTGTCTGTCTGCATTCTGCACTTAAACATTTAACTCTCATATAGGATGTGGTTTCTACCTCTTTGCATTTTGGTCCCTTCACTTTTGCCCTTTTTTTTGGACTTTTAATGGGAACTACTCATAAAATATGTTTCAAATATTCTCCTGGACTGTCTTTGCTAGAACTCAATGTTGTTTGAAAACCAATGGAGTGAGGCTGAGATCTGTTTCAGATCGCACCCCAGCTTTTTAAGGTACCTTGGGATGGGAGGTGCTATTGATTCAGAGAAGTGAAGTATACATGGTAGCAAATAGCTGCAATGAATGGGCTCATCTCTTAGCTGAAAAGGGCTAAATTTATGCTTTTAAATTTAAGCTGTTGGTCACATTTTGGAGCTCAAATGCATTAGTGTGACTCACCAAAGACAGTGTTACTGGTGTTATATTGAAGTCTTCATGTCAACCTTACAAGTAAAAATGAAAATAATGGTGCTTCTAAAATTAGAATTCTCTATAGTTTAAAGAAATTTAGACAGTGTTCTAAGGTTTTAAGTTTTTTTGCAGGGAAAGTATCAAAAGCTGTCTAAATCACGTATGATAATTAAAACATAGGAGAATTGCTACATACAGAAACCAAAATGCCAAATAATGTGTAACACTGTTCAACCATGAACAATGTTCACAGCATTGTGAGAGAACAGAAAACCAAATTCATGCACAGAAGTATTTCAGGAAAAGATAGTGAAACATTTGTCTTTTGAAACCAGCCAAGGACAATAAGAGAGATTGGTTCATAGTAGTTCAAAGCATATCCCATAACTTTGAAGCATGAAAAGCAAAAGCCATTTTACGAAAATTGGTAGGTAGCCTATGTAATCAGTTTAGGTCAGGGTCACTTCTGATTTCCTGGAAGTGAACACTTTTGTGAATAGTAAGACTTCTACAGAAATTTTGAGAAAATTTATAAAGTATTAAGAGAATGAAATAGCAGCCTTCAGTGTCTGCTGGTCCAGAAGAGTCACTTTAACAAATCACAGTGTGCAAGTGACATGTGCTGGAACTGCATTTTGATTCTACTGTAGTATCAAGGTAAAATACAACACCAGAGATGAGGCAAAGCGTAAGTGTCACATACGTAAAGCAGAAAAACCCCTGGAGTTTCTAGAATATATGACCTGTCATTTTTCCACACAACTTTAGTCTGAAGGTTCAGCTTCAAAAGTGACTTGAGGAACTGCAAAATATTTTGTCCTTTATTTTTCTTTACTGTGTTTGAGTGGGTAAATCCCTATCATCATGGATGTTCTTTGCCTGTTTTGTTCCTTCACTTGAAGTTGTTCCTAAAGGAAACTCATTAGTTAACAAATGTGCCCAGGACCTCCCCAATTTTCAGGTCACTTTGTTTACTTCACAGTGCTTATTTGTTGTGAATTTCTTCACTAAGTCCCTCGACAGATGTAGACCTTGGAACCTGACCAAAAAATCAACTTTATTCTGGCTCTGAAGCACAGATTTCTCAAAAATGCTACATCTTTCTTACTGCTTTGGGAACTGTTTATGGCAAATCATTGATTTCAGTTTCTGAGCCCCTTTTTTTGGAGCCCTTTTGATCCTAAACCTACACGCTGACCAAAATGACCACATTTCATCACCTTATCTTTCAGTTTTGCAGGAGGGGTCACCAGTTCCCTCCAGGGGCCTAGGCTTGCTGTAGTACTTAAGACCAACTGAGATAGTGAAATGTGAGAAAAAGAGAAAGTCTGGAGCAAAGTGGCTAAAATATCCCAAAATAGGAAAATAGCTAAATAAGCCATTGCTAGGGATTTTCAAATGTCAGAAGCAGGACTGTTGTGGTATCCTGAGAACATCCCCAGGAGGGATGTGTCTCTTTTTTCACTTTTGGTTTGATTAAATATGACTTTTTAAAGAAATCAGTATTATAATATTAGACCTGTTAATAGTTTCCTCTATATTGAGAAAGCTTACTTAGTAGAATAAAAATATTGCTGCTATTCAGTTTCTGAAATGTAGAAGTCATATTTTTAATTATATTTATGATGAAAACCTCAATTTTTTTCTTTTTGTAATTTCAATTTATTTCAGTTTTTACAGTTCTGAGTTTTTTCCCTTCTGAATAATTCAGTCAATATATTTCCAGGATTTGACATGAATTTCTCAAATATATTAACCCTGATAACACAGCACTCATAAGTTTCTCTTTTTGTAATATTAACTCATACTTCAAGATTTAGAACTACACAGTGCTATGGTGCTGGACCATATTGATACATTAGACTTTTAAGTGAATTTGTTTCATTTACATGCAGACTAGCACTGGTGACACTGTTATGTGTGTTTATTACAACCACTTGATCAGGTGGAGGCCTTCTACAGGCAGCTGGAAGTACCCTTACAGTCACAGACTTCAACCACCCTTACAACCACCAGAGGAACAACACGAGGCACAAGCAGTCCAGAAGATTCCTGAAAAACATTCATAACTTTCTGATACAGGTGATCATGAAGCTGAGTAGGAAAGGTGTGGTGTTGGACCTTATGATCAAAAACAAAGAAGGTCTGGCCAAAGATATGAAGGTTGGGCCTAGCCTTGGCTACTGTGACCATGATTTCAGAGTTCTGCAAGGGGGAACCAAGGCAATGAGTAAGATTGCAACTCTGGACTTCAGGAGACCTTTGGTCTCTTCAGGGAACTTCTTGGAAGATTCCCATGGGAATGTGCCCTAGGTGGAAGAGGGGTCCAAGAAAGCTGCAGGTTCACTTCCTCCAGGCTCAAGAATGGTGCATCCCTCTGGGAAAGAAACTGAAAAAAAGGGGCAGGAGACCTACATGGATCACCTAGGAACTCATGTCAGCAGATACACATGAAGCAGGGACAGGGATGAATAATGTGAGGTTGTCAGAGTATTCAGAAATGCAACAAAGAAGACTAAGATTCCACCTTCTGGCTAAGGATGTTAAGGATAACAAGAGTAGCTTCTTCAAATACACTAATAACAAAAGCAATACTAGGGAAAATGTGGACCTCCTACTGAAGAGAATAGCAACTGTTGCAGCGGAGGCTGCAGAGAAGGCTGAGATGCTGAATATCTTCTTTGATTCAGTCTTCACTGCCAAGGCCAGTCCTCAGGAATCATTGAGCCAAGAGACTAGGGACAAAGCTGGCAGAAAATAAGACCTTCCCTTGAATGAGGAGGATTAGGCTAAGAGACCATTTTGTCAAACTTGACATCCACAGATCCATGGACTCTGGTGGGATGCACCACGAGTGCTAAAGAAAGTGGCAGACATCATTGCTAGGCTACTCTCAATGATCTTTGGAAACTCATGGTAGTTGGTAGAGGTGCCTTAGGACTGGAAGAAAGCAAATGACACTCCAGTCTTCAAAAAGGACAAAAAGGAGGACACAGAGAACTACAGACCAATCAGACTCACTTCAGTCCCTGGAAAGGTGATGAACAGTTCACCCTAGGGGCCATCTATAAACACATGGAAGATAAGAAGATAGTCAGAAGTAGCCAGCATGGATTCACCAAAAGGAAACCATGCTTATCTAACCTTACTGCCTTCTATGATCCAGAACTGACTGGATAGATGAGCAGCGGATGCTGTCTACCTAGACTTCAGCAAGAGTTTTGACACTGACTCCCATGATATCCTCATAGGCAATCTCAGGAAGTTCAGACTGGATGAGTGGATGGTGAGACGGCTTTAGAATTGGATGAATGGCAGGTCTCAGTGTTGTGGTCAGTGGCACGGAGTCTAGTTTGAGGCTTGTTACTAATGGTGTCCCCCAAGGTTCAATACTGGGCCCAGTGTTGTTTAACTTATTCATCAATGACTTGGATGAAGAGGCAGATGATTCCTCAGCAAGTTTGCTGATGACACAAAGCTGAGAGGAGTGGCTGATACCCCAGAGCACTGTGCAGCCGTTCAGAAGGACCTCAGCAGTCTGGAGGGATGGGTAGAGGGGAACGTCCTGAAATTCAAAAAGGCAAGTGAAGGGTCCTGCACCTGGGGAAGAATAACCTCACGCAGCAGTACAGGCTGGGAGCTGACCTGCTGAAAAGCAGCTCTGCAGAGAAGGACCTGAGGGACAACAAGCTGCCCATGAGCCATCTGTGTGCCTCTGTGGCCAAGAAGGACAATGGAATCCTGGGGTGCATTAGGAAGAGCATTGCCAGCAGGTTGAGGGAGGTGAACCTGCCCATCTGCTCAGCCCTAGTGAGGTGTATTTGGAGTGCTGTGTCCAATTCTGGGCTCCTCAGGATAAGAGAAACATGGAGCTCTTGTAGCACATCCAGAGAAGGGCAACAAAGATGGACTGGAATGTCTCACTTATGAGAACAAGCTGAGAGCGCTGTGGCTGTTCAGCCTTGAGAAGAGACAACTGAGGGAGGACCTCACCAATGTCTCTAAGTATCTGAAGGAAGGGAGTCAAGAAGATGGAACCAGGCTTTTCTAGGTGGTGCCAAGGAATAGGACAAGAGGCAACACACAGGAATTTCCATTTGAATATAAGGCAGTACTTCTTTACCATGAGACTGATTGAGCTCTGGAACAGGTTTCCCAGAAAAGTTTGTGGATTGTCCTTCTCTGGAGATATTCAAAAGCTGTCTGGACATAATTCTGAATAATGTAGTGTAGGTGACCCTGCTTGAGCAGTGAGCTTGGGCTAGATGACCTCCAGTAGTCCCTTCCAACTTTCCCCATTCTGTGATTCTGTGATAAAAAGGTCCATTGAGTCAGATGCCAGAATGGCATTTCTCTTCTGAAAACTACATTTAGATTTTCAGAAGAAAACCTCTCTTTTGTGGAAATTAATGACAGTAGCTGATCTGAGACTACGCTCCATAGAGATAAGTCTGGAAGTGCCTTAGATATCTCCATGGTCACTGTAAATTTATCACACAGAGAACAAACTACTGAGTGCTTCCATTATTCATGGCTATCCTTGTTCTTTACACACCCAGAGGGAAAAGGGGATACCATGTTTTTCTAGTGGGCATGTTATGTTACTTTGATGAAAAATGGTTTTGTAAACTTCTTTCTGTTACTCTCACTATATTTGAAAGATTTATGTCAGCATTTTCCAGTGAAGGACAGAGAAGACACTCTGAAAGATATGTGTGTTCAGCATGCAAAATTACAATTTTTTAACTACTGTAGCTTCTGATTCAGTGAAATAAAATTCCCTCTTAGGCCATAAAACCAGTATTGCACTGTACTTTAGATAAGCACAATATACAGAAAAAATCAAAGAGGTAAATAATCTTTTCATGGATTCATAAATACAACAGAAGTAAGAGAACTGTTGTTTACTAAGGGGAAGTTTTATAAAGGCTTACATACAAAATGGAACTTAATCCCTTTTCATCCACCCCACATTCTGTAGATAGATCTTCATATGTGTCTCAAAAAGTACCAAGTAATCTCTTTTTAATTCACAGATAACCCACTGCCTCCTACAAAAAAACCCACTTTCTACAGCAGTTGTTTTAAAGCACTGTGCTTTAGATATTATAGGTCATTGCGAGGAAGAAATACACATATGTTACTTTCAAATATGCATGCAGGAGAGTGAGAAATAAGAATGATCTCTTTACAGGTATTTTAAGAATTTTTACATTTACACTGATATTTACAAAGAAATATATTCATGGTGATTCTGCCTGGAATATTTTATTTATCTTTACTTTTCTATTTATTCCAGTCATACTTTACACTAATAAGTTGCTTCCCCACCCCCCCCCCCCACCCCCCTCGCCCAGTACTGAGAAAAAATAAACTGCTTTGCAATTTGTGCAAAAGGCAAACTTAATATATGTTGGAGTAAAATTTAAATTGCTATGTTCACTTCTGTGGTATCAAATGTTTATTGACAGCATTCTAGAACTTTAGGAACTTTTTTATCTGAGCCAAGAAACGAAATAGCAAGTTTGCTTCTGAAGATAAAAATTGAATTATGCCATATATACTTAATAATTGATATATTCTATATACTAGCTGCTTAGAATAACTCAAATGCTCTATGAGATCCAAATGTGATTTTTATTACAACTGAATGAGTCAGCAATGTGTACCCTGTCAGTAATATGTAGAACCTTCTGATATTTAGAATTGCTTTTTGCTTAGCTGTATTTTAGGTTTACGTAGCCCCAATGGTAAAATAAACATGAAAAAACATCTGGTCAAATAAATTCAGAATCACTAAATGACTTACTCTCAAATGACACCAGAAAGAAGGCTCACAGGAAATGTTAACAAACAGTAATGTCGCATTACAGCTTCTATAACTTTGTCCCAGCAGGTATGCCACAGACCAAGCTGTCTGCCAGTTTCATGAAATTATTTGGAAATAGCTTTGCTTAATGCACTAGGGTGTATTTTCAGAAAATATTATTTTGCTGTTAATGTTGAAAACTATTTTTATTGTCAGTTTACAGTGTATTACTTTTAGGGAATGATGAGCTATGAGAAACTGGAATTCCTGCATGATGCTAACCTGACTCCATCAATGCTTCCACACAAATGTCCCTTTAAAAGCTTCCTTTGCAATGAAAAACTAAATGCTGAGAGGAGTAATGGAAAGTTGTAAATTTCAGGAAAACATGCAAGCTGTTAATTATATTGATGGAAACTCTAAAACCAGGATTCCATTTTTATTTAAGACTTTGTATTACTACAATACTTTTCATTTCTTATGCTCTGTGAATATTTCAATGATTAATTCCTCTTTTTAATTTATCAGCTGTTATTCTTGATCTTTTTAATGACCCATTGGAGACTAATGCTGCCATATGCATACTGCTGTTACTTCTAACATTATAGCAGTGCAAGCAACTGCATCTTCCCCCCTAGTGAAAACCAAGGTGTAAAACAGGAAGACCTAAACTCATTACATGCAACAAAATAAGAGAGTTAAAGGAACACAGAGATCTTGAAAAGAAACGCATCATGGGTAGTCAATGCAGTTGGATGATTAATTTCTGACATTTTATGTATTTGTAACCCTCAACATGTGGCAAAATTAATGTCTGCAGGCTCCTTCTGGTTCTGTTCTCCTCTACTGCAAGGCCATTTAGTACTGTTACCTGTCCGATTTGCATGGATACCTTCTCAGAGGTAAGGATCTACATGTTGTCATCCTTTTTTTTTTTTTTCTTGTGGGAGAGAGAACAGGACAGAGGGGAAGATGTGCAACTCAGTCAGCTTATGTGGGATGCTAAGACAGCTGGCTTGAAATATAGATTTTGCTTTGAAGCTAAAATTATCTTGTCACTCAAAGTCACTTCTTGGTGTCATAAAAAGAGGGAGAAATCCTTGCCAAGATGTTACTGAAAGATCTTTGTGTTCATTATTATTATAGTCAAGGACCTATTCCAGATACTACAAGTCCTATTTCCTGACTTCCAAAAGACCAGAAAACTTGAATTCTTTACTTTCCATCACTGTTGTGGTCTTCCTTCTTCCAGATTGTACTAAGTGGACAACTGAGTGTTTCAACCATAAGTAGCCACGTCTTCTGCAGTCAGTGCCTCTGGAATACACTTGAGAATACCAATCTGCAGGAAGAATTTCACTCACAGATAATACCATCCCATTTATATATCAGGACTTCTATTTCTCAGGACAGACTTAGCTGGATTTAAAGAAAAAAAAATGAATCTTTCAAGATACATATTTGAGTTCCAGTGATGTTTCACATGGGCTAAAACGGATAGGTGATATGAAGACATTTTTCTTTGTCTAAATGTATATCTTGTTGGTTATAGTTCAATTTTTACTATATTTAATTGTATTCAAGTCTGACTATTGTACTCTGCTGGTATACAAATTGTTCTTCTATTAGCTGGAGATAGAACCATTTGTTTTTATCAATCAGAAGGGCTTGTTATTTTTGTCACACTGTAGTCATTGATTTTGTGGGAAAAAAAATTCCTGAAAGCCTTATAGTTCTTGTGGGCAATGTGTGTTGTAGGGGAAAAAGGAAAAGGCTCTGTCTGAGGTAGGAGGAATGTGGAGATGAGAGGGTGCGGTCCTGCTCCAGGCTGGGGGAGTGGGGGGATGCAGAGGTGGGCTGGTGAGTGGGGAGAGCCTGGGGCCCCATGAGAGAGAGGGCTCACTGGAAAGGTTGGAAGGATGTTGGGCTATTTCCCTGATGTTAAACTGTTAACAAAACTTCTGTAGCCTGTTTGTTGCATTAAGAGCATAGAAATTTAGCATTGCAGACACCCTTCAGTTAAGCCTTTCTTGAGCCCAGTGCAAGATGAGGGAGGGTCTCAGCCCGTGTTCTTCTCAACCAACCTTATCAGTTCTGCACTAAATGACAGAAACACTGTACAGTTTTGACCATTTCCCACACTGCTGGAGACAGACAGTGACTGACATGAAGCAGTGTGCCCATCTCTCCAGGCTGTTGAGACCCCTCAGAATGGCTGGACAGTGCTCAGGGGAATCAGGTACTCCTCCCAGCTTTGTGTCCTCAGCAAACTTGCTGAGAAGGCACTCTATTCTTTCATTCAAGTTGATCATCACTGAATGATAAGCTAAACAATACTGAACCCAGTATAGACCCTTGGGAGGCACCACTAGTGACAGGCCTTCAGCTAGACTCTACTGCTGGGGACAACCCTCTGAGACCTGCCATTCAGCCATTTATTTGTTTATAAGCAATTTATAGCACATGTACACCAGGACTGTTTGCATATGCAAAAGCCCTGCATCAGAGGTCTACCTGAAATCTTGATTCTTCAAATAAGCTTTCTTATTTTTCAAATACAGAATTACTGTCAGCCTTGAGTTTGTCATAACTTTAATTAGCACTGAAATAGCAGCTTTGAACAAAAAGAAAGTACTAAAGAAGGAAGTGATTCATGGTCACAGTATTCAGTTTCATTATCTAGTCTAACATACTCCAAATAGCATAATGACAGGTATTAAAAAGTATGGGATTTCTTTTCACTTCAGTTAGAAAAAGTTGCAGATATAAAGAAGTTAACCCTTTACATCTTTCACACCTTCTTCTTACTCTATTGTTTGAGATATTATTATGTTGTCAGCTGCTTACTTAGAATGTAATCTATTCAATCTTCTGAAAGAAGCAAGAGGAAGTGAAAAATGCTTGCTGTGAAAGTTGTAGCTTAATGCTTACACAGGAACAAACTTTCATTTTTGGACTCTATGTATAATTTTTATTTATTAGTGTTTGATTATTATTACATGGACACTGGAGTTGCAGAGATAATCATTGCTTGTAGTTTCTGACAGTTAAAAAGCAAACGAGTTCTTTACCATTTGGATGTTGCAGATCAGCCAAAAAAATATATCTCCTTTTATATTGCACAATATAATTACTTTTTTATTTTACCTTAACTCAGCAGGATGATAAAAATTTCTAAGGAGACACTGCTTCAAGTCCTTTTATAATTTCTAAGTACTGTTATTAAAATGACTCATTTTATAGAATTTTTTTTTGACTGGAGAGGTTTGTTTTAAGATAGACAAAGAGATTAAAAGAGTTTGGCATCAAACCTGGATGAAAAAAAAAGGAAAAAATCTCAGAATAGTCCAAGTTCTGTAGAAAATTTTTCTTGATAACCAACAATGTGAGCTTTTGAGATTTAACATAACAAAGATAGTTAAAGAAACAATAAATTTATCTACTTACATTCTCTTAATTGTTTCCTTGTGATAATAGCAGGGCATTGGTTTCCTCTTTTACCAATTGTTTTTTGTTTTGTAGAGCAAAACCAGTGCCATATAAAAGACATTTTATGCAACTCTGAAATATTATTGGAAATGCATTAAAATATCTGATTTTTTTTAATTATAAGAGAAATTACATTTAAAATGTTAAAATAATATTTTTATTACAGAAGCTTCTTTCTAAGGGACAACATAAGAGTTCTTCTTAGTATCTGTAACATATGAATAATGCAGCAGTTTTAATTAGTTGTTATAGAGAAGGAGGTTAAGTCATACATTTTAATATTAAGTTGGAAGAAGCCCATTTAAAGCCAGGGTATATATATTTCATATGTTAATAAAGTTATTTTTTTAGGGTAGATGTCAAAATTATAACAGAATATTTATTATTTTTTGGTCATTACTGAAGTGTTTCATGAATATTTATTTCCACTGCTTACATTAATATTCTGAAAATTGATGTATTCTCACATAATGGGGAAAGAGTAACTGCTGTGGATGCTCGGATATGAAGCCAGATTTAAGTTTTCAAAGAGATGCCTGGGTGTGGATTAGCATATGTTGAAAAAAAATTGTTGCATAAAACCTTTCATTTTACTGAGGCATTGTTTTGGTAACACTTTGCGAATATGACTGACTGGAGGATACCTCATTTTTAAATAAAGTAGGACATGTAAGTAGCTAAGATTAATCCTTTTGTGAATTGAAAACCAACAGATTTTCAAATCTTATAAAGTATACTGCAAACAAAAAAAAAATCCACAGTGGTCTGCAGGAGGAAATAACTGTCTTGAAATTTCATTTTGTAATGATGGAAATGTCTGAAGGATCATTGATTTGTTTTTCTTTCTCATATTCAGAAAAAAATAACATTAACAGTCCTCCAAGGGTAAGACAGAAATTTTATTTGCGGAAGGAAAGGATCACAGGACTCAGTAACTAGTCCTGCCTCCTTCTCAGCCATCTTCACTGATGAGGAAACAATGCTAGCCGGGCAGATCTCAGCTCCATGTATCAGGACTTATTTTCTGTGAAATGAGTAAGATCATGAGAGATGAAGAATTTTTTTCCTTCCCCCCCCCCAAAATATTAGGTACTGGTACATGAAATTCTTCAGTCTGAATTACTTTTCTCTTTTTGTCTTTATGAGAGAAGATACAGTCAAGAGATATCCATTCTCTAACTGGAAATATGTACAATTTTACCTTAAACCAGAAATACTAGGTTTTGTTTAGTATTGGTTTAGTTTGTTTTTTTTTTTTTTAATTTTGAAGGGGGTTTATTTGGTCATTGACATTATCTAATACAAAAAAAAAAAATCATTAAAGGAATCACCCTTGTTTGGGAAAGTATCCCTGGTCAAGTCTGAATGTAAGCATTTGCTTGACCATAACTATATTACTTAGAACAGGGAATGAATATTCCTAATCCGTGTCCTACAGTAAAATAGGAGTAGATGTCATTGGGACTGCTGATGTGAGAAGTAAATCAGTACATTAGGATGGCTCTGTGATGCTTGTTATAACTCTTAACCACTGCAAAAATTTTTTGATTGACTAAATGAAGGAACTATCAAGAACATGATTTTAACCATCCGATATGTTTTCTCTGCTAAGTTACAAATATCTAGATATTGTGTGCCTGAATCACTTACCAAACCTTTAAAAAGTATTAAGGTCAATGATGTAGTTGAATATCTTTCTGTCTGTTTTTTTGAAAAATGAAATACTTTCAACTGATATAAAATTATTGCTCTGGAGTACAAAAGCTTTTAGGTACAGGGCAAGGGTAAATGAAATGAAAATGGAAATGTAAGCTTTGTTCAGCATGAGTGAAAGGATTTTAGAGGTGATATGAAGGATATATCAACATCTCATGGGACTGATGATTCAGTCTTGAGGTCCATTCGACCTGTAGTCATTTTATTTGGGTTATACTGTTTTGGTTTGACCTTGGCAAAATGCCAAGCCTCTCAGAGCCATGCAGAGTTTCAACAAAGGAGTGAAGGAAAAAA
>JAWWEU010000125.1:44848486-44861064 GCA_035583155.1 Acropternis orthonyx
GGATATCTTGGCACAGGAGCGGTGAGGCCTGTCGCTTAGAAAGCAGCAACAGCGTGTCCTCTCACATCACACCAGGGTGGGAGAAGAAGGGGAGGAGAACACATCTCTCTATTTGTTTTATACTTAACCTGATGTCATATGATATGAAATACCTAGTTGGTCACTTAGGTCAGGTGATCCCTGTCCCTCTGGATCTACAGAGAGCCCTATAGCCCAAAACTCAGGCTTGCTGAAGACATATACTAAAGCCTTAATCTGAGTTTTTTTGGGGTTTATTAAACCCATCACATATACTTTTGTAGTTCCAGTCAAATAGTACAAGATAATTCCGAATAGAATTATGTTTTATTATTAGATTTATCAGCTTTTCAACTTTCATCTTTTCTGTGGAATAAAAGTAATTTACCTTTGGTAGCAGTATTTTTTTTTCCTAATGGTGGATTTCAGCCTTTAATTAAAGCACTTCTTGCTTTCTTTTGTCAACTGCTAAGAACCTCATATCCCCCTACCTGTGCTATTTCTTATGTACTGCTCTTGAATCACAATTTTGCATCTTAACTAAGAGGAGAAAGACATAGTTATTTAATGTCTTAAAAATAATATCTTAAATTTATTTATATTATTGAATATTACCTTCTTTTCCTATTAAAAGGATTATTTTCGGGAATATGTATTCAAGCTCCAGAGCAATAATACATCCGGGCTGAAAGGAAGTGGTTTCATTTACTTTTATGTCTATACTTTTGAAGAGTATTTCATTCATTGTTCCTATAATTTATAATCTGAGCACTCTGGATGTTTGACTAGATTGTGTCTGAGACTAAAGTAGATAGAGGCAAAACACAATTAACATCAGAAACTCATAAATGAAGTCAAAATCCAACAGCTCCTATCTTATTTGAAGGAGCAGCATAACATTTGCTAAACCTCAATAATACATAACATCTACATTTTGTTTAAAGCTGAAGGACAGGCTTTTTCTTAGTTTTGTATCTTATTATATAAAATGTAGAAACCTACACAGTCTTATGGTGCTTTTTGAAAACCATTAATGAAACATCAAAGATACAATGTATCAGATTGATTCAACTCCACAGCAGTGGAATAATCAGAAATTGTATGTAGTAAGAGTGCCACAATCACCTTTTGCACTATAGGCTACATGATCATTCAAATGCTTACACTGATAATAACTTTTTCCTAATATCTCCTAGACTTTTCTTAGCCTCAGGGCATTGTTCTTTGTCTGTCATTTCTTTAGACTGTGACTGAGATTTTTGTCATGTAAACTGTCACTGTGAGGGCATTTGTAGACCACTGAAAACACACAATATCCTCTTAGTATTCATCATTCTAAATTACATACATTGAACTCTCTCAATCCCTATCACAAGATTTATCCTCCAGCCTTTGTGTCAGCCTCATTTCCTTTGTAATTTCTCTGTTTTTTTTTTTTTTTTTTTTCTAGTACCTTTTGGGGACAGCAATTTGTAACCAAAGAGATGAGTAACCCGTAGCTTGGCCAGACAGAAAAATGCTAGTACTACATTAGTGCAGTAAATAAATGTTCATATAGTCATAAGGGCATTTTTCCATGTTATTTTTCATCAGTCTAATACTGTCTAGCTCATGGGAACCTACTTCTGTTTCTTTCTTTTAATGTTTTGTCTTGAAATGTTTCAGTTTTATAAAAGCTACATAGAAATTTGAAAGTAAACTTGATGATGCTAAAATAGCTCTTCATCAAAGTAAATACTTCTTCAACCACAATAGTAATTGAAATCACTTTCTGATTATTCCACTGCTGTGGAGTTGAATCAATCTGATACATTGTATCTTTGATGTTTCATTAATGGTTTTCAAAAAGCACCATAAGACTGTGTAGGTTTCTACATTTTATATAATAAGATACAAAACTAAGAAAAAGCCTGTCCTTCAGCTTTAAACAAAATGTAGATGTTATGTATTATTGAGGTTTAGCAAATGTTATGCTGCTCCTTCAAATAAGATAGGAGCTGTTGGATTTTGACTTCGTTTATGAGTTTCTGATATTAACTGTGTTTTGCCTCTATCTACTTTAGTCTCAAACACCATCTATTCAAACCTCCAGAATGCAAAAATTATTGTTCCGACATGCATACAAAAGCACAGAAACAAACATACAACAGAGAATGAGAAAGAAGCTGAGTAATATTTATTGTAGAAGTGTAAACATAGAAACATATTTGCAGATTTATATTGACTCATAGAGTCAACAGTAACTGTCCCTGAGTACTCACCAAATATATTTATGCAGTGAAAACCACACGTGTGCACTATTACTATTGCTGCTGCTGAATATAGTACTTGAGTGTTGGTTTAAGTGCAAGTTTCTAAAAACATCACTTTGGGAAAGAAATAATAAACTAAACATCTTTGGGCATGACTTCATCTGACAGTTTAGAAGCAGTTCAGAGCCAGTTCTGGGAGAGCTACCAAGGTAACTGCAATGTTAGACACTAAAGCACACCTTGGCTGTGCTCCACCACAGCAGGATAGTTGGCATCCAGTGCATAGGAGAAAGGAAACAGGAGCTCGCAGAATAGCCTCTGCCTGCTGACATCAATAGATATAAAAAATGAAAGTGTTGCTAAATTAAATAATCTGACCGACACAATGCAGACTCTTCTGCTTTTCTGAATTACATTTTTGTTTTGAATCCAACATTGCTGTTGAAACAGAGTGATCCTGTTAACAAAGAATCCATTCTCTGCCACTCTGATAGGAAAAAATCTTGCATAAACATTATTGTGATCTTGATTTTAAAATTTTTATTGGAAACAGATTTATCTTTGATAAAGTGTTTTACTGGTAGATTACGCTCTGTGCTGGTTTTGGTTGAGGTAGAGTTAATTTTCTTCAAAGTCACTAGTATGGGACTATGTTTTGGATTTATGCTGAATAGAGTGATGGTAATGTAGAGATGTTTTTGTTATTGCTGGGCAGTGCTTACACAGAGCAAAGGACCGTTCTGCTTTTTTTACTGCCACACTGGCAAGGATGTTGGGGTTGCATGGGAAATGGGAGGAGACACAGCTGGGACAGGTGACCCAAACTGACCGAAGGGATATTCCATACCATATGACATCATGCTTGGTATATAAAGTGGGAGGGAGAAGGAGGAGGAATGGGGGGACGTTTTGAGTGATGTCATTTTTCTTCCCAAGTAACCATTACATGTGATGGGGCCCTGCTCTCCTGAGGGTGGCTGAGCAGCTGCCTGCCCATGGGAAGGAGTGATTTAAATTCTTGTTTTGCTTTTCTTGCATGCATAGCTTTTGCTTTCCCTATTAAACTGTCTTTATCTCAAGCCACAAATTTTCTTGCTTTTACCCTTCTAATTCTCTCCGCTATCCTACTGGTAGGAGAGTGAGTAAACAGCTGTGTGGGGCTTGGTTGCTGGCTGGGGTTAAATCATGACACGCTTACACATTTCCTTTGTCTTATTGCTAATCTGAATGTTAGTTTCTGCCTGCACATGCTGGATTTTATTGCAGCTTCCTTCCACCTTCCCCCACTCCCATCCCCCATTAACTATTGTGCTGAACAAATTGCACTGTTTCATTATGTTAGCATCATTTGCTTTATCTCTGATCCTCTCTGAAAAAACTTATGTGCTACTTGAAGGCATTGTTTGTAGCATAGTTTAGTACCTCTTTTAGAGGTGACAAATCCTGGAAACGTTGAGGGCAATACTTAGCCTGACCCTGGAAAGGTAGATTGGATTCTTTTGTTTCTTTGATAGACAGTTAAAGGGCAGAAGTCTGAGCATCTTGCAATGTCACCATGACAGAAATTTCCTGCCTGACTTTTCTGAACATCCATTTTACTCACAAGCAAATGACTTGAGCATCACCAGGTTTTCAAGGGACACCACAAGAGTTCCACACAGCCACACTAGTGACATTTAGAGTAGACAGTCATACAGTGGGTGAATGGACCAGATATACTTTAGGATGTATGGTTATTTCAGAATAAATTCATTTTCCTGACTCTTAGGTCCTTAACTGTAGACACATTATTGTTTTGCATGTACTGTTCTGTAGCAGAGAAAGTCAACTATCCAGACTATAATACTGTGCCATTATATTAGCATCTGAGTGCCTAAAATAGCCTAGACTGGCATTTGACAATTCCTCTGGGTCTTCGTGGAGACACCATGTTCTCTTCTGTCTTGATTGCAGAGAGCTCTGAATTAGTTTTCAGTCTGCATTGTCAGGATAGCTGTCCTTTTTAAAGTTACCATATATTCTTGTGGATCTTATTTTTTTCGTAACTACAGAGTAAAATTTATGTACAAAAGAGAAGCTACCAAATACAACATTGTAAGTGATAAACTATTTCAATTGCATCCCATTAAAATTCAGGAGGCAATGTAATTAATTTTCTATGAGTAAGAACTTATACCTACTGACATCAGGCTAGATTTGGATTTGTATGCAGATGCTCCTACCATGTTAATGGCAATGATTTCTCAGTCTGCCAGGAGCTTTAATTTTATACAGAAATTAGTTTGATGCTCATGACATTTCCTCCTATATTATTTCACTGTAGTTAAGAATACATAACTGCTCCTATCCTAAACGGTTTTCAGCTACAGATAGAATTCTATTTAATGTACAATTAAAAGCACTTGAGACATCAAGCACATAAAAGACTAAAAGTTTCATTTTTCCATCTGAAATAAATTTTGAGATTGTTTATCATTAATGCTCTAAAATAAAAATACAACAAAACAAACCACTGTTAAAACCTTGAGTACAGCCCTGCAATACTGAAAACCCATTAAATCAATTTTATGGGTTCTCACAATCAAAGTAACCTAACACAGAGTTTAACACAGATTAACAATTCTACATATATGTTATAGCAAGACACAGAAATGGAAGTTTTTGTTGCTCACTAACTCTCTTCTTTCAGATTTCTTGCATTTTCTTATGTGATTGTCACAGAAAGGCATGGACACACATAAGGCTTGTATATAAGAGCAGTCCTCTTCCTTTGGGGAAGCATCTGTGCATTTAAGCTTAATAAAAGTAATAAAAGTATTATTAAACCATTAGAATCCATATGGCAGAGATTTTATAAGTAGAGGCACTCAAGAGGAAAATAAAAAAAGTCTGCAGATTTTAATGGTGGGAATCTGGTGGAAATAAACTTTTATGTCTGTGAATGTCAAAACTCTGTGAAAAGAAAAAGTTTTGGTCAGGATGAGCTGAATCATGACTATTCCCACGGTTGTATGGTAGGGACAAAGCAGAGAAGGAAGAAAACCATTTTGTCTTCTCTGTTAATATTTTAGTTTGCATCCTCTAAGTCAGGAAGCCAATGCGCATCAAGCAGCTGGTATCTATGACTTGAGCTGGTTCTTAAGCACACCCCAAATATGACACACAGGACATTAAAGAATGCTCTTTCATTAACAATTCCCACTGTGTCCAGTTTCTGTCATCATTTCTGTACTGTAAGTAAAGTTAACATAAATAGTTTCCAAATATTCCCTAAGATACATATAAATGTACATATAAATGCATGAGCAAAGTATTAGATGGAGATGTTTAAACTGAAAAAGCTTCTTTCCTCATCCCATCTAGTATTATAGGTAAAACTGAAAACGTTTCATAAGTCTCCAGGAACTACTAACTGTTTTTAAGTGTTAGGCATACAAAATAAGAGTCCAAACAAGTGATTTGAAATGCATTTGGAAAAAAGCAGAACCTGTTCCTTTTTAAATAGCCAGGTATTGTAACTTGTTATTGCATAGTATGGGCAAAGGATCTTGAAAATGATGTCCTCTCTGAATGGTACTTGAGCAACTCAGCAATTACAATAAGGTATTAAATACATAAACAGTTCACCTTAGCTTTGTTATTTATTTATGTAGATGCCAATCTTCTGGCCTTTTTTGAGACAAAATTACTCTGGGTGAATGACAGTACAGAAATAGGAGGTTCAGTGAAGATGTGTCTTTGTGTACATCAATTTGCCTGTTAATAATTTAATATCTCAACAGTACCAATGAATGGTTCAATTGGTATAGAAGTTAACTACTGGACTACTTGGAAAAAAACAGTTAACATGACAATGCATCATATCTTTACCAAGAATTTGTTCTAAATCTAATTTTGCTTTTGAAATAATTAGAGACAGAAAATAAAAAATAATCTGAGATATTGTTTGAAATGGTGCATACTGTGTCACTGGAGTATATGAATTGTTTCCTTGGTCATTAAAAAAATGAAACTGAACCAGCTGAAGGAGAAAGAGAATTCTTAATGCACCCACCTGCAAAAATGAGGACAGTAGTTTATGTACAAAGACGCAGTACAAAGTTGTAGATAACTTATACTAAAGGACTATTTGCAAACACATCTGTTCAGAGAAAAGCTCTATTTTCACTTCTATCTGCTGATCAAAGCACTGGCCTCAAACACAGTTCTGGGGCATAGCTTTCGTTTAACAATACCTGAATGACCCTTAGGCAATCTGTGCAACACTCAATGCAATGGGTAAAGACCAACAATTGTCTTTCATAGTATTTTTCTAACTTGCCTCCTGTCAGCACCTGAAAATATTCAGAAATATTCAAAGTAATTGAAGGGTCAAAACATGACCTTCCAGGATCTCTTTCAGTCATTTCACAGAATACAGGTTCAGATCACATAATGATATAGAGATTATATCTTCTATGACATGAATGTTAGCCTGGAAAATAAATAAACTTTGCAGCTGAAGGTGATCCTTTCTGCTTCCTGGCTGTAACCCAGTGCCAGCATGCAAGGTTCCTAATATTTTGACTTCAGAACAAAGCATTAAATATTAAACTAAAACTGTATATAAAATATAGGGTCCAAGTAGAAATAAGAAATTTCTTTATTCCCTAAGATGAGAAACACCAATAAAGCTTGTCTGGTGAATAAGGATAATAGCATGTACTTTTTAATTCACACAATATTGATTTATCAGTCTCAGTATCTTTCATCCTAATTGCTTTTGGATGATCAGCATGTTTACATTTACTGTATGCCATTAGTGGACCTCATGATTTGCATTCAGCAGAAAATGAGTAGATGTAGAGTTGTCCTTCAGACCAAAGGAAAAGCATATTTTACTTGACACAAATACACATATAGCTCTTAAAAATGTCAGTTTATGGGCGAAAAAATGTTCAAATATTTCCTTCCATAATCTGTTACCTAAAAAGCACGGAACAAGTAGATTCATGGTAAGATTTACTGATTAAAACTGAGAAAAGACCATGGAAAAAGATTTATGAACTTAGTGAGATTACATTTGAATTGCTAACTGGTTTCATTTTTATAAAAATATGAACTTCCACATAGCCTGTGAAATTGGTGTTATACCAGTGTAAATGACACCTGTACCAAACTTCCTCTGTGCTGGTCACTAAATCTTCCCTATAACTCTCGTGGGACATTACATTTATGAGTTTCCTAAATCTGGATTACTTTGCAACACCAAATGGTTCTTCAAACCTTCTACAGTTCCTAAACCATCCTGAGAACCATTTTCATTTTACAGTTTCACTTTGAGAATCAACTGCCACAGGATATAACATATAGTATTGGGTTATTGCCATTTCAGTAATTTCTTACGTAGCCTGTACAAAAGATTCAGATTTCATCAAAATGAAGGAAGGTCTTTAACCTTCATGATTAAGAAATTGATGTATAGCTTGGGATGCTGACTGAATTTTCTCGTATGTAAAATAATGCCTAACTGCCTGTTTGAAAAAAAAAAAAAAACCAGGACATGAAGGAAAATAATCATAATTTTAAAAGGTACATCTCACAACTTTCATCAGCAAATGCACACCTGATACAATCAATTCACTTCTGGTTTAAAAGCACTGTTCTGTCTTAATTATTTTTTTAAATTGTTTACTGGTATTAAAGATATAGCTGTGCCTGCATTATCATTTTAGTGGTGCAGTCCGTGCATAGATTCTAGGATTATCGATATTATTCAGCAAACTTAGATGGTATTCTTTTGTCTTTTGTACCCTAAACTTTAACTCTTCTTCAGGGTACAAGACAATCCAAACAAGGGGTTGGCTTAGTTTAGGCTCTGTCTGGCTTTGAAAAGCTGTCATTGTGGAGATCTGTTATGGAAACTGGTATATAGCTAAAAAATTGTTGGCAGGAGGTAATAGAGTTTCCTGTTGATGTTGTAGGATGGAGGAATTTCCATAGTGCTTGAGAAAAATCAGAGGAAAAATGTGTCTCAAGAAGGTGTCACAGGTGACAAAAGCCCCTAAACTGAATTAGAGAGAAAAATAA
Organism: Acropternis orthonyx; assembly: GCA_035583155.1. Classification (NCBI taxonomy): domain Eukaryota; kingdom Metazoa; phylum Chordata; class Aves; order Passeriformes; family Rhinocryptidae; genus Acropternis; species Acropternis orthonyx. Next base: position 44,856,826 of record JAWWEU010000125.1, read on the forward strand.
AGGAGTGTTTCTAATAAATGTTTCATTGAAAAACAAACCACTAAGAACTAGTTAGAGAATATCAATTTTTCTTCAGTGAAACAGAAGACCTGTATTTTTGACTGGAGTGTTACTGAAAATATACAGTCATAGAATCATAAAATGGTTTGGGTTGGAAGGGACCTTAAAGATCACCTAGTTCCAACCCTTCTACCATGGGCAGGGATGCCACTCACTAGATCAGGTTATTCAGGACTGCATCCAACCTGGCATTGAACACCCCCAGGGATGGGACATCCACAAGCTCTCTGGGCAACCTGTCCCAGTGCTGCACCACTCTTTGAGTAAATAATTTTTTCCTAACATCTAATCTAAAATATATCTATTCACTTAACCATTATCTGATCTTGCAAAAGAACATATTTATGTTCTTGCCTGTAATACAGCTTCACAGAGTTACTGTAATGTCTACAGAAATGTGATAACTGACTCTCAGTGGACATGATTGCATTTTTATGAAGTTCTGGATAAAGTTCTTGTTGTTGAGAAACTCATGATTTTCCTTGGTGGGCACCTGAATAGTGCAACAGAAGTGGTTGAGTGGTGTAAAAAGAAACTTATTTTAATTTTTTTTTTTTGGTAGGATGTATAGAGAGCATTTAAAGGGACACCTTGTAAAATAATTTCTCATTAAAGCTGATTCTTTGGATCTTCTCTAATTGCCTACTTAGCTGAACTTAACTTTCCTTCTCATAAAACTACTTAATATGATTTTCTTTTCTCAGTTAAAATTATCTGAGTGATGGAATGCGGATATTGCAATGCATAGTAATTGGAGTAGACAGGGATTTTTTTTGGACCAAATTTTGCATTTTTGTTTCTTTTAAATAAAAAAATAATATTATCATACATCTCTCTCTCTATATATATATATCTCATACTAATTTCCATAAAGATTTCATTGAGTAAAAAAAAAATCATAATTACTAATATAAAAATTAATTCTAGCTTGTCTAAGAACATCCCCAGAAGGATAAAACAGACAAAAATAAGAGACTGGAAAAGCCTGAGTCCTACCCCTCTGCTTCCTGCTATTCTCAAAGGTAGGTGCACGAGACCCCTATCTCATAGCCTACTGCACCACCCCCCACAATGAGTGACCACATAAGGGTTTCCATGTATTGCAAAGCATAGTCCTAGAGGTTTGGTTTACAGAATTACAGAATCACAGAATCTGCTGGATTGGAACGGACCCACAAGGATCGTCGAGTCCAACTCTTAGACCTGCAAAGGGCCATCCCCAAGAGTCACTCCATGTGCCTGAGAGTATCATCCAAACATTTCTTGAACTCAGACAGGCTTGGTGCTGTGACCATTTCCCTGGGGAGCCTGTTCCAGTGACCAATCACCCTCTGGGAGAAGAAACTTTTTCTAATATCCAACCTAAACCTCCCCTGACAGAACTTCAAGCCATTGCCTCAGGTCCTGTCACTGGTCACCACAGAGAAGAGATCAGTGCCTACCCCTTTTCTTCCCCTCACAAGGAAGTTGTAACTGCAATGAGGTCTCCCCTGTCTCCTCTTCTCCAGGCTGAATAGACCAAGTGCCTTCAGTCACTCCTCATATGGCTTCCCCTCAAGGTCCTTCACCATCCTCATTGCCTTTCTTTGGACACTTTCTAACAGCTTAATATCTTATATTGCAGTGCCGAAAACTGCCCACAATATTCAAGGTGAGGCCACCCCAGTGCAGAGCAGAGCAGGACAATCTCCTCCCTTGACCAGTTGTTGATTCTTTGCCTGATGGTTCCTGTTTTTTGACTGATACTGAAGGGGAAAAACTCTTCAAAGGCAATACATTTTTTCTTTGTGGAAACCATCCCCTGATCACTGAGAAAGCCTGAAATCATAGCATGTATTGTGTCACCTTTAATCATTCTCCATTGAGGACTGGAACATTAGAGATGCTACCCTGCTGACGGTGAGAATTGGTTGTCTCCTCAGAGGCAGCACTTTGTGTTTACAATTCAATCCGGTACAGCCACTGTGATGACACTGGAGCCAAAGCCAATTTTCTTATCATGAAAAGTAGGTGATGGAAGTGGTCAGGTGTGGAGAACCAGGCATAAGCATATTTTGCCTCAAACTGTTGTGACACGAAAGCGGTGATTGGAAGAGGCGATCCAATAGAGGTGGGGCAGTGCTATTCTGAGCTGTTCCTTTTATGCCTGGAGACTCATGATCAATGTGCCTGTGTCAACTTCCCCCCTTCCCGCACTCTGAACTCACTTCCTAGAGAGCTCAAAATGGCTGTCTGTGCATGGGTGAATGGAATGGTGTGAAAATATAGTTTATATAAGAGACATGTAACATGTTAAATATAATAGGAAGTGGATTGGTCTCCCTCCCTCTCTTTTTCATCTTGCTCTCTTTGTCTTGCTCTCTTTGTTGGCCTGAGATCTGGACTCTCCATGTGACAGGACCAACACAGAATATAAGGACTGGTGATGTTCTTCCCTTTCTCTCCTTTCTGCCTTTATTTCTCCCCTCCCTTGCTTCATCTTGACAAAATGTTGTTGTCATAATGTACCCCTTACTCTGTACTGAGGTTTGTTGTGAGGACTGGGGGCTTGTTGAAGTGTGTTGTAAAATAAAGGGCTTTTTAGTCCATATCTTTGAGAAGTCTGTTGTGAGGAGTGGGAAGATGTTGAAGTGTGTTGCAAAAATTAAGAGCTTTGTTAGCCACTATTTTTGAGACTAAATAATGGGCTAGTTGATGGAGTTAAGGTGGCTATCCAATAAAGGCATATGAGTTCCCTGACACTTTGATGGATGTCTTTGTTCATCCTGATGAAAATTTGTTACAAACATCATGCTTCTCTATGCCCTCCTACTGAATAAGTTATGACAGAAAAAAGGGTGCTAAGTAAGATGATGAGATCTAGCAGAAACTTAAAGTGTCTGAGGCACTTGCTGGGATGTAAACAAACCTTTTGAACCCCTCTTCAGTCTATTGGACCTTGATAGATCTTGTGTGATACTTTCAGCATATTTAAAGATTTTAACTTTGTGGAACGGGAAATGTTCAGAGGATGACTGCTGCTCAGTTCTCAATAGTTTCTGCTCCAGTGAGCCTCCAGTGCTTCATATATTAGTACTATAAGAAACACTGTTCGTATGAACTGAATAATCACTGACAGTCAAAGCACTGAAAGCATAATGAATAAAGCAATCTGGTAGATTTTCAGGACGTCTAAATAGTCCAGAAATTTGATGATGATTTTTATACGTAATTTTATCTTCATGCATTTTGTGCGTACATGTGCCCAACTTTACAGAAACTGGTATAAATAATATTTTTCTGTAATAGCTTTTGTTTATCTACATCCTATTATTAAAAAAATAAATTTTTTTAGGTATTTTTAAAATATCCCCTGAGGGTAGGCAAATGCTTGTTTTAATTAAATTGTTGGCATTTCTTACCTTTTACAGTGGAGCTGGGAGAGTTTACAAGTATCTGAGCATCTTCAGTAATAGATTCTGACGTTTCTTACTTCTAGCCAGCAAGGTTTAGAAAGAAGCCACTGCCATCTCTGTAACAGAGCAGATGGTACACTGCACAAAATGCATATACCAAGGCTTCTTTTCCAATGTGAAACTTAAAATGAGATATGTCTGGAGGGCAGGAACATGTGGTTGCTCCATGAAGTCGTTTATAGGAGACACTTCCTTTTCCTATCACATCTGTGGCACTATCATATGGTCTTTTTTATGTATAATTTACTCAGCCAGAAGAATTTACTGCCTATATAATATGATCCCAACCAAGTATTTCTAGTTTCCAGGAGAGCCAGCTCTGACATGCCAGAGGACAAGCACAAGAAAGAGCAGACTTTTTTCCATTTTATAATTCTATGGGACTCCTAGGATAATTGTCCATTAAGGATCGCAATTTTAATATAAAAAATTACAAACCAAAGATAATCCTTTTCAAAAACAGTTTTTGTTGGGAGGTGTGCCCTATTCAATACACCATTTTCTTTAAATCATGATACCTTTAAAAGGAGGTAAAACAATTGTGACTTATAAAGCTAATTGAAAAATTAAAGTACAAAATATTACATTATAATTGCAATAGGTAAAGTAAGATATAAGCAGGTGTCCTGGTTATAGTGGTCAGGACTAGTTTGTCACTGTGTGGGTGTGGCCAGGGCTGTGTATTCTACACCCTCTATGTAATTTCTCATGAACTGCTAACAAT
>JAWWEU010000125.1:44861164-44889108 GCA_035583155.1 Acropternis orthonyx
CTTTTACTTTGTACTCAGGGGGGCCAGGTGGTGCTCAGCACAGGGGCTGATGAACACCATTCTGTTTGTGCCCCAGGATGCTGGGTTACACACCTGTTTTTTGTGGGTCAAATGGGCTTTTTCCTCTGTACCCTTGTACTTATTGTGATCTTTTTATTAAACTGTAATTCTGACTTGTGATCTGTTTGTGAGTTGGATTCATTCCTCTTGCTAGTTTACCTTAAACCAGCACAACAGGTGTTCCCCGAAATGCCACAGCAGTGAATATATTTAAAAAGGTTTATTTGAAAGCAACACTAAAAATCTTACAAAGCAAAAACTGTTAATGCTTCCTGAGCATGGGGCCTCAGAAAAGGCAAAAACCTCTTTTAACTCCTGGGCTTTATCATTGCCTCTGGCCTCCCTCCCCCCAGGCTCACTGCTGACATTGTAACACTGTGAGGGTTTATGTCTCCTAGACCAGAGAGATGCTGCAATTTTTCTCTGGTATGCAAAGGAAAAGTGAAAGCATCCAACTATTTCTGAGAAAAGTTGTCTTAGGCAGGAAAGGCTTCCTAAGTGAAAATGAGGTCCAGCTTCCCATTACAAATTCTTCCAAGAAGGATACCTATCCTCACAAACATATTTCTTCAACTTCACATACTATTTTACAGTTACAGCAGGATTTTTTTTGTTGGGTTTTTTTTTTTTTTTGTTGTTTGGTTTTTTTGTTTTTTGTTTTTAGGTGGGAGTGACCGGTGAATTAAGATATTGATTCCTGCAAGTGAATACTTTTTATGTGGTTCTGGTGAAGGCACTTGAGCTTTCTATGAATAAGTGAAACATCTCCCACAAGAAACTTGAATTCCAGTGATTTGTTATAAAACCCACACACAACCAAAGCAATTTCTGGTAAGAACTGATTGTAAGGGAAAATATGACCTCTGAGAGATGACGTTGACTGAACAAACTCTTTTGTGCAGAAAGAGTTTATTAAAAACTGAATTGGTATTAAAATCATGGCCAAAATATTAGGTATACAAACCAATTTTTTCTCCAGTAATGGAAAATTTAGTAAAAACCCCTAAAGTTCAAATATTTTCAAAGGAAGAAAAGGTTCCTTCCACTTTCTCATTTTCCCTTCTTTTGCTTTTTAAATACAAACACATTTTGAAAATCATTCTAGCCATTTCTGGTGCTCACATGCAGGTACAAATATTCCTGCTCATACTTCATCAGCAAAGATTTATCTGAGAGAGAGAGTCCTTCTTGTTGTGGTAAGATATTAATCTTTTTCCTGTGAGTGTTAAAATAGGTAACTGTATTCTCTGCCAGGGAGAAGTTTATAACCTGGTAGCTGTATTTCTGATCTTCCTTGTTCTTCTGATTTTATCTACCTTTGATTTTCTTGATTTAAAAACCATTTTGCTATCTTCCTGTCTGCATTTCTCCCTGATATGAGGCAGAATATGTGACTTCCTCAGTGTGTTGCCTATATAAAAAGATTCTTTCCAATAAATAAACTCTGTTAGGTGTCCCTTTGCTGAGCAAGGAAATCTCCACTTAAAACTATGAGATTTCTTTTGAACAAGAAAAGGAGTTGTTGTAGTTTTCTTTTTCCCCCAGATGGTTTCAGTAACACAAACAAAATGGTCTGGAACGACAGAACAATTGTCCTATATATCTAATAAGTATATTTGTAAACAGACTCTGGTGGTCATAGCTATGAAGTGCTGGGTCATAGTTGTGAGTATGCTTGCAATCCCTTTTCGCCATTTGGGAAATTAAGGCCATTATTATAGGGATGAGAGATATCTGTGTCATATCCACACTGGAAAATTTACAGCTGGATCTTTCAGACCAGCATTTGGAATGGAGGAAGGGAAAGATTTTTGCTGCAGGTCAGTGTGACAACTACTGTGCAAATGCAGGATTTTTGTAAATTTAGTTTTATTATATACCTCCACGTGTCTCTCTGTTCCCTCAGGAAAGTCAAAACTTGTGTGCCTAATGTAGAAAACCATCCTTCTAGTATGTATACAGTGTCTTTATGTTTTTGTAGTTTGAAATGTTTTAAGTGCAAAAACACCTAAACACAAATGCTATCCTTGGTATTATGAAGAATTATCAATACACTAATATATCCATGATCAAAACACAAGTTGGTACATCTTGTAGAAGTAGTAGAAATGTGGTCTCTTCAAGAGGGCAAAAAGGAAAAAAACCAAGCATTGTTAAAGAAGTGCTTTAACATTGGGAGGTGCTAATTTTTGTATTTCCAAAAGTAAATGGGAATCAGTCAAGGTTATGTCATGTGTGGTATTACTGATCTTAGAAAGCTCACAGGTGCACTTACATTTGCATGCAAAATAGTTGATGAAAAAATATATGTGGCTTGCACATGTATGGTTCCTTTCTGTGTTTTTAAGTTGCTTTTCCCCAAAATGAGCACAGTTTTTGGTAAATTGTGTGTTTGCTTTAAATCACTTCTGGTCTGATTTCAGTAAATCAGTTGTCTGATGTCTTGTTTGTTTCTGAACAACAGCCAAACTGAAGTAATATAAGTTCCTGGAGTATAAACTAACCTCATCTATCCATAAGAAGCATGAAGCTTCATAGCTTAACTTTGGCTATGGGCAATGTAGTGACTGAGAGCCAGATCCTCTATGGTGTAAATTAAATTAATTCTCCTCCTCTGCCTTCAGTGACTCACACAAATTTACAGCAGCTGAGCACATGACCTTACACTCAGAGTCAATTTGTCCATAAGAGATACAGACAGTGTTGTGAAATTAAATGCATTTAGATTTTTCATTTTTCCTCCTGATGTTTTTACTCATTCATTTCCTTTTTGTCTCCCAGTGCCTTTGGGAGTGAGGCAAGAGGAACAGCAGTTAAGCTTTGTTCAGTGAAAAGGTATGCTACAATGGTATATTAGATTCACATATTACAAATCTGTAGCATTTTTGTATATATTATGCTTGTAATATGGGGCTAAATTATGCCCCAACATCCCTGTACTTTTATATCAATTTGCATTGCAGATGTAGACCTCTATTTGAAAATAAAATATGATTTTAGCATATTTTTCCAATATCTCTTAAATTTATATATATATCAGTGATCACAATTCATCCATGAATTTATCAACCTTTTCTTTATTTTAATATATGATGTCACCCTGACTTAAAGGCTGAAGATATGACTTATTTTTCATATTTTTTATGTTTTTAAAATGGATTCAGTATTCATTCAATTGTGCAAGTAGGGAAATTATCTTCCTTTACGTTATATTTGTTTTACAGATGTTGGTATAGCAACTTTAAACAGCAAGAAGATGTCAGTGAACATAACAAGTGACATTATTTTTCACCATCTGTATTCAAAGAATTTCACCAAACCAGTGTTTGTATCCTTCTCTCTAAGGAATGCTTATTATCAGTTGAATTAAATGTGTTTAATCCAGATACTTTCTTCTGAATTTTAGGGAACAGATGCTCTGCCTTTCTGCAGAATCTGTGTAAGAGCACAGGCTGATGAAAAGGTGTGTCTGTGAGGCAGGAACATTGGACAAGTTTTTCCAAAGTGTATTGTTAGAGCACTTATTATATATATATCTGTCTTGCTCTAAAAGTAGGCAACTTCCAAAAGGCTTATTTGCTTTTCTGATTATGCTACTAGACAAATTATTCTTGGCTAGATTTTTATGCAAAATTTTTAATTGAACTATTTTGGTAATAACATGAATGTGTTTATCTAACCTGATGAAAAGGTAAACCAGTTTTTAGTCAAACTGGCTATAATTATATTTTTATTCATAGGAGGCTTTTTCACTATATCTTAGCTAGAAAATCAATTTGATTAAACTCAAAGTTCCTCAAAACAACCCTACCTTCTTCCCACTGAGTACATCCTAGAAGGCAATTACAATCTAGCAGTTATAGCTTTTTATAAACAAGACCAAAATTCCATAAGATTTCTTTATAGGAAATAATACACACAAAGCAGGTTACAGTATTTAATCAACTATAGTTAAACAGTCCTCACTCAGCCACTCTGCTGGAACTGATAATAATAACTAATTACAACTGTTTCATACCAGGATATCTTTTAGCTCCTGATAATTTCTTTTTTCAACCACAGAAAAGGAATGTTAACAAAATGTTAGCTGTCAATATTATTGTAATGCAAAATTTCATACACGTGAACAAGCTATTGAGAAACTGAGAGTATTCATTCAGTTTCTGCATAACTCTGTGCTACTGAGGCCTCTGTAGGTACAAAGTAGCTGCACCATAGTTGCTAGGAGACAGTAAAGCTATTAGTTTTGGCTACAACATGACCTGGGTCTGCTTCTCTTAGGGCATCCTTGCGCTGTGAGCAAATCCTGCATGGAAAGCTCAAAAAGCAGTAAAAAAATTCAGCAAACTACTGGTCTCAACTAAATAAGTTCTAAATGGAGAGTATCAAAAGACTCAAAAGTTTAGCATAGAGAACCAGGGATTTAAGGGAAAGAAATTATTTTCTCTCAAAATTACCAGCTTGATAATCTTAGAATACTCAAATTCATAGTATTTTAAAAAACATAACTTTCCAGTACGCAAAGATGCTTTATTAATTTTACTTATAAAAGAGTAGTGCTCTTATTCTTGTGTGTCTTTAGTCCTTTTTCTAGAAGAGTTTACTAATTTTCAAATAGACAGGTTTCTTATTGCAGATCCAGCATCTTTTATGAAAGAAAATCATATCTTAATTAATCCAAGTCATGTATAAAACACAGTGTACATTTCAGGTGAAATATTGATAATAATTGTTGCTACTGAAAGTCATAAACTGGTTTTTGTTTCTCTAGAAAAAAAAATTTGCTGTTAAGATACTAGAACAGGACTCAGTAGATCACAGGTTTTAAGGAAAGGATTATGCTGGACATCTCTTATAATCTCTTACATTGTGCTGCCCATTGCATTCTTCAAATTTTTCTGAAATATGCCTATAACTTTTGATACATTTGGAAGACAACTGTAAGTTTATTCTTGATTGTGTCATATAAATTTTTGCAATTTATTCTATGTATCTGTGCTTTTGTTGTGTCATCTATGTACAATGGAATATATTCTTCTACATAGAATAGAGGTTTATTAATAGTTGAGAATTGTTCGGATACAATGGAGATTGAAAGTAAGAAGGAAAAAAATGAGAGATTCCTTATTAAGTGGTAATAGTTATTGGAACTAAGACAGAAGAACAGAACAGCAGTTCAAGGCTCTTTCTGGTACTTTGAGGCCACAACAAAAATGGATGATACCATTTCTCTTTGCTCCTTGAATTTTTGGAACATTTTAGGAAATGTAATCTATCAATGTAGTATAAATATTTACCCAAAGTTTGAAAATATAATTTAGAACTAAGGATATAAAAATATTAAAATCTGCCTTCATGTAGAATCAGGCAGAGGGTACTCTGAGTGCCCAAGTAGTGATTTATGATTTAATCAAGACACAGGGCTTAGATTTATGATGGCTCTTTCAGAGGCTTGGTTCTTTTGGTACAAAACTAAGTGAAGGCATTGTTGTTGAGTGGATTGTTTCTGGGAAGGAGGAAGGAAGTAAAATGAGGTTTTTCAATGAGCAGGGAGACAGTAATGCTAATGTCTCATTTCTATGATTCAGCACTAAATGAATGATGACATCACATCCCATGACATTCTCTTTCAAAACTCAGCTGAATTCAGAAACACATCCATGTTTAGCAAAGTGAATAACCAAGGCAGACTTCTATAGGAAGGAGTGCAGACATCTGACTTAGCCTATTATGGCAGCATTGTACTTTAAGAACCTCAGAAAATCAGAGCTAATCACAGTGTCCAACATTTGTGTTATTTGAAAATCTCACAACATTTTACAATCTTGGCCAAACATTAATGTCCTTTATTTTACATAAACATAAACAGCATTTTGGATTAGGGCTTCTGATTCTGAGTGCATAAGAAAAGAGCCAATCAATCATTCTATTTAAAAAAATTATGAAGACACTGGATTAACATAAAAATTTTGTCCTACTAACTTTTTCAGATCCTAAACTAACTTTCTGAAGTACAGTAAAATTAGGAATCAAATTAATTTTTCTTACTGCAATATGAAAAAATATTCTTTATGTTACTGTAGCTTTAAAGTCAGAAGGCAGAGAAATTACAGTGAGACTAAGACAATTTAATCTGCTTCATCTTCATGAAGCACCCTCTTTACATACTGTGTAAAACTAGAAGGTTCAAGATATGCAGTCAACTATGTAATGCAACAGACTTGTCAAATTTAAGTGTATTTTAACAATACAGTTTATTTTAAGTAGATTATGAAAATCAACATTTAAATAGAATTTGATAATAAATTTAATCTCTAGTTCACAGAGATTGTCAGATCTACACAGAAATAAATGGAATGTAGTTGTTTCAACACTACTCAAGTGAGGGTAAGTTAATATTGTGGCTGCCTCACTTTATAGAAGATAGGAAAGTGCTGATTTTAAGTTCCTAGCAGTCTTTCATAGATTTAAAAGTCTTTGCTACTGTACTACTAGTAAGATGAGGTCTTAATTTTTTGACTTTTTCTGAACAGATTTTTTCCCCAGTATTCCATGTCTACTTTTGATAACTAAGAGCAGTCAATGCATGCAGATTTTTTGCCACTTATAATAGAGAAACTCATCTCAATGTGTGTAGAAAATATATTTAGTCTATATATTGTCCAATTTCTAAGATACAGTCTAAAATATTAAAGTACACTTGGGCAGTATCAAAATGATTTATGCTAATAAAATATTAATGGCTATTTACACATGGTGATCAAATTCTATTATTCTATGTCTAAAAAGCTATATATCTAGGTAGGATGTTCTCTGTTACAGTAGGACAGATATAATTAAAATCTCTCAGGCTTGCCTGAATTGCCCCAGGAAAGAAGTTCCAAAAGAGGATTTTTAATGTGCTGAATTATGCAGTTTTGTGACAGAAAAATCCCCAAACCAACACTCATGGCATGGGAAGATTCCTGGTGCAGGCCCATTCTTGCTCTATTCTTTATGGATGTTATATTCTGTTCCTCATACAAAAATTGTGTCTGTATTTTCATGTCATCTCACCTTTATTACCATGTTGGGGTGAGGAAGGACAAACAGGCTATGTGAACAGATATTTTTACTTCCTAAGACTAGATTACAAGTAGGTCTTTTAACACTTATCCTTACTAAAACTGCTTTGGAATTGATGGAGATGCTTTTCTTTTCAACTTTAGAGACAAAAGTCTCCAGGTTTTCTCATTGGAGAAATGAGGATATTGAACAGTATTACACAATGTTATAATGCAGTTGTGGGGTTCTGTCAACAAGAAACTTAACATATTTTTCTTTTTAAGCTTCAACAATTTTTTTTTTGTTGCTCTCTTTCAAATGCTGTAAAACAAAGAAGTCCTGTGGTGTAAAGGAGAGCACTCTGGACTCTGAATCCCAAGGGCCTGAGTTCGAGTCTCAGTGGGGACCGTCCCCTGGGGCAGTTAAATGCCTCCCTGCCATTCGATCCCGTCAGATCTCCGATGCTCAGCAGGGTCAGCCCTGGTTTAGTACAGGGCACTGTAGACAGTCCCGAGGATTTCACTGTCACTGTCTGAGCTCGCTTGGCCGTGGCAAATGGACCTCAGGACTTAAACGGTGGGGCCAGTTCTGTGCACGCTGTGCCTCACCTGAAAAATCCACTGCGCAGGCTGGAAGGGCATACCCACGTGGGGAGAGCCCTTCCCAAATCTTCGTTTGTGAAGTCAGGCCATACACCAGTGGAAAATCCTTTTCAGGTCCTATCATTAAATGTTGCTGCTATATCTAGTTTATTGTAACTACAGTTAGGCCAAACTAGGCTTCATTAACCTCAGTTTCTTCACAGTTAGGATATAAAATGTCTTTGAATTGTCTGGCTTTAGTATTTGTTTGACCAGTTATTTGTGTTGTGTGACTGGTAAATAACAATGCATGTGAAGAGTATCCATTTGGATGCATACCACCTTGTGGTGAGAATCAACCCCTTATTCCCACAAAAACTGCTGTATGTACTACCTTTGACAGGTAGTGTTTGTGGTAGTGATGGTGATGATAATAAAGGATACAGAGATGAAAGGGTTTTGCTTTAAAAACTTGAAGAACTGTTTTTCAGCAATAAGATGAAAGCACATTTTGTTAGCCCAGTAGAAAAGGATGAAAAACAGTCATAAGGTGGAAAAAATCCTGTGCATTGTAGCTCAAGGAATGTGATAAATGAATTAATTTATGATCTTCTGTGAAAATGGAAATAATATTTTCCTCTTTTAAATACAGAAACATGTGAACAACCCATTATACCAAATGGGCTGTAACATTAGCAATGTTGCAGCCTGCTTGACAGTTTCAGAAATCAATATTTGTATTAATTTCCTAGATGTAAAATACAGTAAGTAGTCTGATGAGATGAAAGAGATTCTCAGAGAAAACAACATATGTGAGACAAATGCCTATAGGCCACTGGTTTGTGAGGATCCTTGAGGGGAAAATATCTTTGACAATAAAATATGGCTTGCTGTGTTACAGAAATTTGTAACTGAGTTGGTTGTCATATTGTCTTTCTGCTCTCTACCTCATTTAAACCACTGGACACCTGAAAATTCCTTTCAAAGATATATATATATATATAATCTTGTTTTCCTTATTGTCCCTTATTAACCTTTGTAAAACATTCATTCTCCTTGTTCTAATACATAAATCTTCATCTGTATATAATGGACCATTTTAGTATAGTAACTGGTAATAAGATTGAGAAGTTGCCTGGGCTTTGTTTATGATTTATAACTAAAAAATATTTTATAATATATGACCTTTTCATAACTGTGTAGCAGAGTTTAAGTTGTGCAGGTGTTTCTGGATCCTCAGGGTGGAGCGAGGTACAGCAGAACTGTGATGAAAAAAACCAAACAGTGATCTAAATATTATCATCATCTCACCACACAAATGTATCCGTGGGTGGATGGTAGGTTTAATAGCTTCACGAAGTTTTGTGGAAATTTCTGGGGCTGTTAGAGCTGCAATTCAAAAAGCAGAATTTATGACTGCTTATCATTGAAATCTAAGCTGGTTGTTATCAGTAGTACATGAAAAGTGATTTACATATAGCATGTCATCTTTTGCTACTAAGGTACTTGTAAAGCACTCAGGTCCCTTAAAAATAAAGAAAAGATGTGAGACTCATATATTAGTGAAGGAAAGAATTTTCTGTTATGCTTTTCTGAAGTGGTCTTCCTCCATGAAAGTTCCTCTGTAGTAAATCTACCCCTTTAGGCATTTAATCCCTTTAGGTGAATGTCTTGTAAATGTCTGTGCCTCATGCTGGGAGCCAAGTGATCTTACAGTAAATATCATGGCAATAAGATGATGAATCTTTGTGTCTTCATAAAATGATGACTTGGATTACTTGATTACCACTTAGGAAAGACATCATACAAAAAGCCAAGACACTGGGAATATTTATATTGACAAAAGGAAGAAGAGTAGGTAAAATACATATCAACTTGTCCTGACTTGAAAATAGAAACTCTAAAAGGTACATTTAAGACAACTATCTAGGCCTTGTAAAAACATCAACATAAATACATACATTGTGGAAATGTGCAACCATACCTATTAATGGTCTTTCATTCCAGAGTACTCCTGCATTTCTTTAAAATGGCATTGGGATAAATATTTCAAATAAATATTTGGAATATGTTGGATTAAATATAGTGTATTCAGTGAAAAACAATTACTTAAGCAAACAGAGATATAGACTGCACCCCTTTAAGAGGAGAAAAAAAAAGATCTGTCTTTGTAGACTGGCAGACTACAACTGCAGGAAGTGGAGTATCAGTAGTTTAAAAAGTTTTTGAATATCAGAATTGTCAAATCTTAGCAACTGTCTTAGTAACATACTATATTAATAAATTATTTAAACAGCTCTATAGTTGGAGAAAAAAAAAGTTTTTTCAGAATTCTAGAACTAGTGTTGAACGTTAAATGTTTAGTATGCATCAGACAGCCGTTGCTAGTCACACACTTTTTTGTGTGTACTATTCTGACAGTCATGAAGTTTTCATGGTTGAGGTCTTAACTGATGAACAGATTCCCTAGAGACTAATGTAGAAATGTGGATGATCAAATTGGGATCCTTTATTCACCCTCTGAGGGATTGGGCCTGAATCACTGTAAGACTCCAAGCTTGCCCCACAAGTTCATTTAAGGGGTTTTATGGCAAAAAGATGTAAGGCCCCAAAACCCACCTGATAGATTTGTTGAAGGGGGCTGTAAGATCTTTTATTCCCTGAGGCTGAGCATGGGAAAAATGTGATGATGTTTTTCAGGAGGTCAAAATAAAACACTTCTACTAACAAACTTTGGAAAAAAAGGAAACATGGCAAAAATTTAAAGCAAACAATCAACATAAAGCATTTTGCAATGCATTAACTTCACAAATTTCAATCCATCCAGATTTAAGTTACCAAAATATCAAGAAAAGGAAAGTAGAAGAATAGATAGAGAGACAGAGAGAGAGAGAATCATAGCTACCACCTTAGATCCAGTATAGAACCAGTTATGACAAATCCAAGAATGATAGGGCCATGAGTTGTGGGAGACCTTGTGGCTCTGGACTCCTATGGCTACCCCGGCCAGGTGAGGCTTTTGACTTGCCAGCTATTTGGGTTCTGGGTTAGGAGCTCCAGGGGCTGTGGTGTGGGGTTTCAGGTGTGCCAAAAGCTAATAGCCATTCTGGGCTGGACTAGTGGCTTCAGTGCTAGGGGGTATCCCCCATGCACTGTCCCAGTTTGGCTGAACTTGCCCTGCCCCTGCCATTGATAATTTCTTTCAGTCTCTCACAGTTACAAATTAAGTACTTTGGGCTACAGCCTTCTAAAGTCTGCTAGCTTCAGAGCTTTGCTTCAGGCTTCTTGCTGCTTCAAGGAAATTCTTAGGAAATTGTCAGAATGAGGTTAACTTTTGGGAGGGGAAAAAATAAAATAGCAAGTTTAAAATTCCATAAAATTTCCATGCCTATGGAAAAATGAAGAAGGAAACAACAACAACAAAACTGATGGAAGTCTGGCAGTGCTAGCAGTAAACAAAGGTGATGATCTTGCAATGTTGGACAGCAGAAAAAGACCAGTATGAGCCTAGTCTGTTTACAAAACATAGGCATCAGGAAGTCATTATCTATGTGGTCTGTCTCTGAGCTACTGACCTTAGACAAGGTATTTTTCATAAATATATTTCCTTTCTCTGCTTTAAAACTGAAACAAAATTTTCTTTAGTGCTCTAAAAAACCCCTTGAGATTGGATAAAGTTTTTTGTTGCTCCTCAGGCCAATTTAGCAGTACCAGCAGCTACAATGGGCTACTCAGCCATACTTTTTGTTCTTTAAAAAAAGTTAAATAAGAGGAAAGAAGGCTTTGATATCAAGTTTAAACAGTTTTATCACCTGCAATCAGATAGTTACCTAAATAAAACATAATTTTTAACTCCCTGTTATAATTCTTGTCAGTGGATGATTTCTCCCTATAAATCACAGATCTTTTTCAGTGCAAGCTTATAAGTCATAGAACATCCTGAGTTGGAAAGGACTCACAAGGGTCACTGAGTCCAACTCTTGGCCCTGCACAGGATCATCCCCAAGGGTCACACCATATATGGGTGAGAGTATCGTCCAAAAAAATGCTCCTGTACCAATTGCAATTCAGCACTTTGATGTAATTATGATTGATTGTAGAAATCTTAAAATGAAATAAGGGAAGACCAGGTACTAGCTGATGTGTAAAGTAAAATACTAGTTCTTTTTGAACTTCTTCAGTTAAGACATTCTACTAACTGACAAATTCAGTTTACTAAATGATTTCAAAGTGGGCAGTTGTTGAATCTTAGACACAGTTCAAGATAGTCACAGCGATGTCAGGAAAACTCATGTTGTTAATTTATTAGAGCTAAACGATCATCACCAGGACAAATATTTCAAAAAGATGGCTAGGACAAGATGATGAGATGCCAATGAATCAAAATTTAGCATTTCCTTGATGTTGTCTTTATGAATGCCTTTCCATAGCTCGGAGTCTGTTGCTTGATTGCTGTGTCATGCAATTTGCTCATCTGATTAACAGTTAATACCAGGCTGGATGTCACCATCAGACACCAAACACTTGCAACACATAAGGTAAATGTGTTATCCTGAAAAGTTGAAAGCAGCTGTTAGCAAGCTGCCAGAGGCTATTTTATATAAACAGTTGCATTTAGCAAGTGGCTGAGAGATAGGAAAATGACACATTGCGAAGATTTTCTCAAGAGAATTGGGAGCAGCGTCTTCTCAGAAGAAAGGACATCTTTTGGTGTCAGCAAATATTCTGTGTGACATCAAAGCTCATCAACTAAACAGTAACAGTGAACAGAACAGACAGTGTGAAAGACGTCTGTGCTGTGACGTCTGTGAAGACTGGACTAACTCCTCATGCATAGTTACACTCTGATCTGCTGAATTATTTGGAAAACCTACAGCCCCATTTCAAGTACACTGGAGAAGACATTGTATAAAGTATCATTGCACTGAATTTACTGCACATTGAAAATTTTTTCCATAAGTAGGGTGATTTACTTGATAATATCCTTGCAGTGTTTCAATACAATACTTCCCCCAGAAAATTAAATTACTAGATCTTATTCACAGAGGTGCTAGCTTAATATTTAAAAAAATGAGACACAATAAGGCTAAAATGTTTTCCACAGACTTGAAGAGTATCATGTGTAAGGAAAGTTGTTATTGCTTTGGTTAAAAAAACCCCAAAAAAATATTTTCTGCGGACTTTAATATTCTGTAGTTGTGTGTAGAATGTAGGGTTCTTTCCATTTCACTGCCCTTTGGTATACAACAAACAATATTGTTTCTAAATGCAATGACTGAACTGCAATTGCATTAACAATTGAACTATAATTATCTTAGTATTTGTGCAACACTCTTTGGAACCAAAAATGAAACATTACCATCTTGACTGGCTACCTAGCATATTTCTGAAATGATTGTTACAGAAGCTAAACCACTGTTAATCTTCAAAACACTGCATAACTCTAAAATATTAAAAACTGCAAAAAAATATCACTCTGCCAATATTTGTTTTCATTCCAGGATCAGTAAATATGCACAAGCACATTAGAAATAACTCATCAGCAGAAAAATTTTTCATGTCTCTTTTTTTCCCCTCTTTTTTTTTTTTTTTTTTTGGTGTCAGCTTTTCAAAGGATAGAAGCTGTGTTTTATGCATTAAAGAGAAGTGGTGAGAATAGGTTCCTTAGCTGGATAAATGCACGTTTATGCTTATGTTGCCAAATCTATGTTGTATGCACTAAGAGCTGAACACAGACCCATTTTTAAACTGAAATAAATACACGGCCAGATAGAGGACAGGGAGGGAATGCTTTGTCATCCAGGGAACTGGGAATCTATGACTTCCAGTAAGTTATTACTAAGGTGTATGACAAGAAGATGGAACAAAACTTTATCATCCATTACAACTTACTTGATTTTAGAAGTTACTCACACATATGAATGATGATTTGAATTTAAGTTTAAAGCTAGTTTGGTACTAAGTTCCTTGGTAGTGTGGATGCCCAATGGTCTGGGAGCCAAAGAAGATGAGCAGGATTGAACAGAATGTGCATTGAAGGTTTTCAGAGCCTAAACACTCAGTGAACACCTAGAGGAAAATAGTTAATGTTCTGGAAATTTTTTTGCATAACAAAGAATTCAAATGCTGAATACATAAAATGATGTTACATATAGTGCATAATATATGTTATGAAGGGAAGAAAGATTATAGTAATGTTACATGGGGTTTTTTTGTAGTTTTGTGTTTTAATTTTTTTCCCTTGGGTAAGAACTGATTAGGAGGACACCTAAAGAGTGAAAAGACAGTATGTAGGAGAGAAGGAGAGGAAAGGCTATCCAGGAGAAAAAGTGATGGGATGAAAGAGCCACTGTGAAGTAGAGTGTGGAGTTAATGTGAAAAGACGTAAAAAGGTATGAGGTATAACTAAAGTCCACAGCCCATCAGTAGATGGCGGAGAAAAGCCAGTCAAAGTCAATGACATTTTCACTCACTCATTAGAAGCCTTTGAAGCTGCCATAAGCACCTAAATTTCTTCTCCCCAGAGAGTTTTTTCTCGATGGTGTACTGGGTGTGAATGTGTCACATTTAATCTAACATCTCCTGAGGGAATCTTTCCAGTGGTTTCCTGTGACCACAAAATTTAAAGTGAGAGATTACCATGTTTAGTTGCCATTTCATATCTTCCATCTCATCCTACCTTGTTCTGTTTCCTATCGTATGTGGAAGATGGGCTATTTGCAGTGCATAATGATTGCAAATTTTGCCATGTCTCTCCTCATACATTATTCAGCAAAAACTATTCTGATTGTATAAACATATTTATTTTGGAATGAACACTTTGGACTGAACACATATACAGACACATCAAGGTATGCATTATTCATGAACTATTTGTTTTGATTTTGAAGTCTTCTGTCTTTGTAGCTCAACTGCAGTGGATGCTACTGTATGATTATTGCTTACTGTTCTGTTCTTAACAGGTTAAACAAGACGTTGTGTTAGCCATATGGAGAATTATGAACTAGGTACACAGCAATGGCAAGGCTATATTTTTCTGACAAGAGAAATAAAATAACTATTTAGATATTTTTAAAAATGGAAAGGTTCTCAAAAGTGTTAAATTAAATTCATAGGTTTTATTCAAATGATTGCATATAAGCATTTTTTTCTCAGTACTTATTCATATTGAATAGTACTGATAGTTATCCTCAAAGGAGAAAACAGTGTTATAACTTACCCATGGATATAATATCTTGAGTAAAAGTAACAACTGTGGTTTCACTGTCCTGCAATTTTTGTCTGTGTTTGGAAAATACAGTGATCTATTGTCCTCTCCCCAGAGGCTGTCCACCCTGCAATAGAGCATGGCAGTGGATCACAGGTTTTTACAGACAGAGAAGGTTGTAACAGCCCAGTGAAGGGATTGGTTTGCTAATCCTAAACCAAATAAGTGTTTGTGTTACTCTAGTTCTGAAGAGTTCTGCATGTGAGACAAACCATGAGAAATTTTGCTGTCTTCCACTAATCTGCTTGGTGTCTTTTTTAATCAGAGGCAAGACTTAGATTTCTGTTAAAATAGAAGAGTTGTTTGTTATAAGTATTTTTGTTTTAAATTAGTGAGTGAATCTAACATCCACGATGTCTGCCTCAGAATTACTTGGCTGATATATTTTGCACAGAGCAAGCTGAACAGAGACTGAACAAAGGTAGTCTTGTAAAGGAAAATAGAAGAATAGGCTTTTTAAGTGAGTAAAACTCAAAGTGAAACATGCCAAAAATAAATCTATTTGGAAAATTGACCAAATGAGAGCATAGGTTTGCTTTTTGAAACCTTCTCTGTTACTGAAAATAATTTTAAAATGATTTTATAAAGAAAGACATAACAAGTGTATTGCCTGAAACTTAGAGACAAATTAGAAATAGGTACAAATATTGCATGGGAATGATGATAAAGCATTTAAAAAAACTATCAAGAAAAATGATGAATTCTATATATTTTCTAAATCAGAACTGGAAATTACCTTTTAGCTACATTCAAGTTGTTGGCTTCAGAACAGATGGTTGTGTATCTTTGTATGCATTGCCAGAAGAGGCAGAGTATGTGATTTAATGGTACTTTC
The DNA here is from genome assembly GCA_035583155.1 of Acropternis orthonyx. Lineage (NCBI taxonomy): Eukaryota > Metazoa > Chordata > Aves > Passeriformes > Rhinocryptidae > Acropternis > Acropternis orthonyx. Next base: position 44,876,952 of record JAWWEU010000125.1, read on the forward strand.
TAGCTTCAAAATCAATTCTGCTGTTGCAGGTTTTCCAACAGGATGAACAGAGGGGAAGGGGAACAACCGTGATGTACCTGTGCATCCATGACAGCTACAGTATCTTTTATTACTTATTTGGTAGCCAGAAGGTTGCTCTACAACCACTTCTCTCTTCTTCCTGCTCTAGGAAGTCCCTGTCTCTTGAGCCATGGGAGAATTTGTGTGTATCTGTGGCTCATTTTATTTACAGAATAGGTAATAGAGAGGAGGCTACACTCGCAAGCCTTTTTATGATAGGAAGCAATCTTTTCCCGTAATGCTGCCCTTTCACATATGAAGCAGTGGCAAGATTTACATAAATAAAACTAGTATGTATTAAATAGATATACCATGTTTAGAATATTTGAAAGCTAGCCAGCATAAAATTTTATCTTATTCGACTAAACCCATACACTTTCTGCAATGCAATTCCAATTTGCAGCAAATATATCAATTGACAGGCAGAGTTGAAAGAGTTGGAGACAAACAATGTTTTCTACAGACAGATGAATGCTAGTATTGTGAGAAAATGTCAGTTTATTTAAAAATGTGAACTTTCAAAAATCTCTTTGTGACATCCTACTTCCATTTTTCTGTGTTATGAACATGACAATATATATTAGCACAGGGTAATGTAACAATGCAATCAATATATGAAAATTAGGACAATTGCTGCAGACAAGTTAGAATCAAAGTGCTACTGTTTATAGCAACTTTACTACTTAAAATGGATATTTTAGTTATGCAGATTGGCTAAATGTGTTCCAAACAGCTGTTAAATTCACTGGTCAATGCCCTGAAAATCCATCTGTGTGCTAAGCTTTACCACAGACCTTTGCACAACCACCTTCAGGTGAAGAAACAAATGGAATTTTAAATAGAGAAGTTGGGCCAAGTATCTTCTTCTGTATGAATTTAATTTAAAATAATTATAAAGTTATATTTTAGTATTACAAGTCAAGAACTCCATCACTTTTATTCTCTGTGGTTTTTTGATTCTTTTGAATTGTTATGTTATCCAACTGTGGGTTTAATACTTTATTAAAACACACTTCTGAAAGTTGAATAAACAATGGATTGTTTATTGCTAATGGATTGCACATATAATTCATTGCACTTATTAAAATAAGAAAACCAAACAGAACAGTTTGTCTATTTACTGAATATTTGTCTCCAGAGAAAATTTGCAAAGTATTAACCATGCAAGTTTTAACAATTTTACTAATCCACTACTTTTATTCACACGTGATAGTTGACTGTGTTAAGATAGAAATGCAGTGAAAAAATTAGACTAAGGAGAAAGAAAGGGGTCAAGGGCAGATGTTATAAAATCGATTAATCCTATCAGCTGCTTTTAGATATCTTTGAATATCAGATATATAGCAAACATGTGTCATTAAAAATTAAATGTAATTATTCTAATTCTAATGAGTTATGTTTTAATCCTGAAATATTGTTCTTATACTCAATTTTCATATTTATTTTTGGTTTAGTGGAATGCATATTTAGATTATGCTGTATAAGGTACAGAAACAGATCTGGGAACAGAGATCAGAATGGAAGATTATTTTTACTGGTACCACTTGGAAACTCTTTTGGTTTTTTACCTGTTAGTCAGCTCAATGTTGAAAATTTCTGACAAGGAAATTTTTGCAGTTGAATAGCATCTAGCCCAAAGAAAATTTCAGATGCTGATGATCAAGCAACAAGACTCAAATGAGCTAAACAAAAAACAATGTGGTGAAACCCTGCAGGTACAGTAGGGCATAGAAGTAATAATGAATATTAAAAGCAGAAAAAAAAAGACACTTTTGCTTGCAACTTCTCTGCTCCTAACCTATAAACCTTCCCCTCAAAACAAGGAGAGAAAGAGAAAGCATCAGGATTGATGTTACTTTGTGATGTCACAGTTTTATAGCAAATCCATACTCAACTTGTCTTTAAAACAGCAGGAGTTAATTAACAGCTTTTGAAGCATAATAGGATGACATAAATCACTGACTTAATTCTTTCATAGGATGTCTTTTAAAGTCTAGTTTATAACAATATAAATTAGTTTTGAACCATCAATAAGGCAGCCAAAGGTACACACTCTGACTGCAGTCATGCCTCTGGGGTAGTTGAAGGCACTATCTCACTATTCAGGCAGAATATCCCTTAACTGTATTTCATTTTTATGCTTCAGTCTTGAGCTTCAAAAGTTAAAATAACTATGAATTAACCTAACCTACTCTGCTATATACTACTAGCATTCAGTCCAAAGAATGGTGTTTGCCAAGGTTTAATTTTTACTTGCAGGCTCTGCAAGGAATTTGTGGGCTATGTTCACTCATTAATATGAGTACTAGGAAAACGAAAATTAATTCAGTAATGTAGTAAAAAAATACTTTTGATTTTATCGTAACCACATCATTATATTTGAGGAGATTATGGTTGTTCTTGTAGTAAAAAATACGATATCTAATAAACTCTGTAATAACAATATACTAAGTTCTCTGTTACACAGAGAAAAAATAGGCCGTGATATATGATTACAATATGTGAAACATGCCATGTTTATCCTGGAACGTTAAAAAATGAAAAGGTGTGGCTTATTTTGAGACATAGTTATTTACAGATAAAACCATGTATTAAAATATTCTGTCACAACATCAAGAAAGAGAGAAATTAATTTCTAAAAGAAAACTCCGTTTTAGGACCAAGCCCATATTGCAGTTTTGGAAGGCCGGCTTCAGTGGCACCTTCATGAGTTTCAGGTAATTGTCTCACTCTCTTGCTACTTATTCATTTGAACAAGTATTTAATTTCATTCTGCTTCACTTTCCTGCTAGTAGCATATTCCCTGTTGCTTTACTAATATCTGTGATATGATGTGCAGCAGTAACAATAGGAAACTCTCTTCCATGTCCACCTGCCTTCTGTCTACTAAACACACCATTGGAAATCAACCAGTCCACATCCCTTAGCATCATCACCTCTTTTCCATCCTATGAGATGAAAAGCACAGGAAAAATGTTCTTCCTCTCATTAAGATCAGCATTTACTCATGTGTTGCTCCTAGCAGAACTGTAAATGAGTACCTCTTTCTTTTTGTTCTTTCCACCGGAAGAAAAGAGGGCTGAAAGGATTTGAGTAAGCGTGTGTATGCATTTGTTACCTGTAACACTTTGATTAGCTTGCTGCCTCCATGTATTCCTGTATATTATTTATAATAATAACTTTGTGAAGCTAGATAAGCTTAGACACCTGAACAGTGGGTGGTAAATCTAAGATTTCCTTGTCCACTTTTGAGCTCTTAGGTAACTCAAGTTTTTTGGTCCTGATGTCTTCTAGTGGATGGTCATAATTCTAGAATGTGAAAACCACTGTCCCACTCTCAAAATTTAGCTTGTTTTAATCCTGTTCTGGAAATCTGGGCAAGTGTGGCACATGACTGCAGCAGTGTGCCTTTCTGAATTCAGGCAATTACCCACTGCGGTGTAGTGTTGATATGAGCAGGAACATGTTGGATGACTCATCGTTGCAAATCCTGATACAGTATTTCTTCCTGCTTCAGCGAATGCTTCAAATGATTTGGTTATTTTCATAGAGTGTTTGCAGCACTTGCTTCACCTTGGCTATCTAATTGTCACTGCTCCTTGGCAGCCTGAAGGCTTTGCTGGAGTTTCAGAGATGATATCAGTCATGGGTCTTTTTTCTTAAAAGAAAAGAGAAACTCTGCCATTCTATTCAAGCTCCACATTTCTCCTCACAAAATGACAGAGCAAAATAGGGAATACCACCCATGGACTTCAAAGCAGGTTACACTGTTATTTTTCACAAGGCAGAAATTTATGAGAAGGAGATACAGGCAAGGCAACATAGGCAGTTGACAAGTTGAGTCCAAGCTAGCTCAGAAATAATGAGCTTGATGCAGAAATTACTTCATTAATTAACATGGAGTTTCTTATGCTGCAGGTCAGAAATGATCACTGTGTCATTCCTTCAGACCTCAAAATCTATTAGCTCAATTTAAATTAATTAGAGGCACCCATCCAGATTTGTAAGAAGTCAACTTACTACCAGTTTAATGAAGAAATTTTATAGTATTTAATTGGGATGAATCTGTATAGTGTTGTACATATTTAATAAGATTACGCACATATAATAATTATAAGAAACTGAGATAATGGAAAACCACATGACTTTCTGAATTTAATACTGTGCATTGCTATGAAGTTTTCTGCTAGGTTTTACTGGGTTGCTTTAAAAAGCTATGAAAAAACCACAACTTTCTTACTCATATCATAGGTATTCTATAATCTTACGTGATATTTGCTTCAGTAAAAGAAGTATTTAATTTTGTCTTAAATTGGTTCTATGTACTGTGTGTAGAGTTTTAATTTTGTTACATGGTGCATGTGTTACATAGGTTAAGACAGTGATATACAGGCCTGAAGTCTACTTAGAGGTGTGTAACTGAAGAAAGAGGTTTGACAATAGCTCTAGATCAAAGGACAAATACATGTATGTGTTCTTCTAAAGGATTAACTGAAATCTGCATGAATCAGTTTGGAAGTCTGTGCAGACTCTGGTTTTCCCAGATTCATTGCACATAGGCTATGTTATGTGATGGTAAAGTTCGGTACTTATAGGTGTGTAGTACTTAGGAAGAGCATGCCTGCTTATTAAAATTCTCAATAGATACTTTGTAGAAAACTACTAATTGGTAAAAATACGTAAAGTAGTATCCAAAGAACTAATTAAAGTTACACAGAAGGCAGTTATACTTCCGTTCCTTGGTATGACAGCTGGATTTTGATCCTTCAGGAGTCTGACAATTTGAGCGTCCTATACCACTGTGATCACCCCTACACACTGTTCTACTGGCTGCCTGCCATACTACCTGAGTACCAGGGAAACCACGTCTTCAATTCTTCAGACCTGGACTCCTGATGATGGGAGAGGCAGACTGGAGTGATCTAATGTGCCTATAAAAAAAAAAGAAATCCCCTAAAACTGGAGCAAGTTGGTCCGGTTTCTGGAATGCTAGTAATTCGCTGTGAAATTGTAATAAACTGATCTGGGTCATACATAATAAAAATAATATTTTCTACAATCATTTAGTCTTTCTATTAAGTATGTGTGAGTAGTTTACTGAGTAGGTCAATGCCTAAAATACAGCAATGCTTTAGGACTTTAGAGGTCATTAATATTCATCAGAAGTGCATCTATAATAGTCCTATGATTTGAACCTTGCAAAAATAATGATGTTTTCTACTTGACTACATTACAAAATTAGTCTCGAGTTTTTAAATTTTTTTTGCTGTATTGTGCTTTTGGAAGAACCCATAAAAATATATAAGAACTGTATTTGCAGTTAGTGTTCAATATATGCAGCATATGCTGATTTTTAAATCTATGCCCTAAAGAGCACCTCTGTATTTATTAAATTGATTGTATTGTTTTTATCTTAATCAGAATCAAACTTTAGCATCCAAAAAACTGATATGCTGAAAGAAAGGGAAGTTTTTATATGTGTTATCTTTCCCAGGAAACTGTATATTTGCTTGCTTGCTGATAATTCAAATTAATTGTGAACAGGCTTTTAAAGTAGATTGGTTTTTTCTCTTCATTATATTTTAATCAAAATTTTTGGAGAGTTCCCTTTTAATATGGCAGGGATGTATCCTCTGGTTGCCACAGAATTAGATTTTTATGTCTGAAATTATGCGGAGACTGATTTAAGATGTGATGAAACCTCTTCAAGTTACAGTTGTCTGGTGTACATTGTGGTAAATTTTGACCTTGTCAGGTGAAGACAGTTGAATTATGATCCAGTCTATGTGAGAAATGATATGTCTACCATATTAGATTAATTTCCTGTAAACTTCACCATTTTGCATTACCAAACCTTGTAAATGTCATCTTTATCCATCATCATGCAATATTTTGATGCTGCTTATGGAACAGTTCTCATTTAATTTTCAGCTTTTCTAGAGTTCTATTTCACTTTTAAATTATGCTTTTCAAGTTCTGTATTTTTGTTTTTGTCTAAGTCTGCATGGTAGCCTCTAAAAGGTTAATTAATGTGGCTTAGGTTCTCTGTAAATTATTTGACAGAACTTCTCTTTGAGAAAGACTGGATTTTTTTCCCCCTTTTTTTTCATATTTTCTGTGAAGAAAAAAGGAATGCCCAAATTATTGTTGTAATTAAAGCAAGGACTGAAATAAGAAAGTCAAAGATTTATTCTCATTTTCAATATTCTTTCTAACTAGCTGTCTGTCTTTAACTTAATTTGTAGCAATACTCTCTAATGATCTATAGCTCTCTAATGATCTAATAGATCTATGAAAGGAAAATAGAATAATTTATGGAAATCTGAAAATCCAAAGACATATATTAAAAGGAAAACTGAGACCCTAAAGACATGACTTTAAATCTGTGCTCAAAGTGCTTCCTTTTCTTCTGTGAAAACCATGTGTAAAAAGTAATGATGAGCAGGGTTTTCTGATAAATTACATAGACTTAGCCAATCAAAATTACAAAACAAATATCCTATTTCCCAAGGCTTATATGCGGTGGAAATTCTTGTCCATCTGCTTAAATCCCTCAGCTATTAACACTCTTGAGGAATTACATTCTTAATGAGAATGCAATGTTGTAGTTCAAGCTACTTTATATAGCAAATTTATCTTATTAAGCTGAATTCAGGAGGTGGATTTTATTTCCTTTGTTTTTATTCCACTATTAAATGATTTTTATCTGTCATGGGATATCCATATAATATGGCCTTTCACTTAAACCATGTAAATGGGTAGTTTGGGGGTTTTTTATGTTCAGTTTACCTTTTCAGCTCCTCATAATCAAAGGTGAGAATGTAAAGGTGTTGTCTTTAAAAGAGATTGCTCTAAGTCCTATCCTGTTGATTGTATCCATCCTCAAATATACTGCACACAAACAGATTTTCTACCTCAGTTTTTCAACAAAAATGTCTTTTGGAGTATATTGATCAAACTGTTTAAACTTGGAAATAAACAGTTTGTTCAAAAGGAACTGTTCTGTCACACCTGAAAAAAAAAGTAATTTTTTTTTGGTTCTTGTAAAGGCTTTTCATTGCATTTTAATTAAAACATAAAAAATATGGTGTTTTATATAGGAGAAGTATTTCTAAGTTAATTTTTTTCCAGTTCATGCTATTAACATACTCTTGTATTTTAAACCATTTTTTTACTTTCGCAGTCCTTACAAATATGGGTCACATTGATCTCTTATTCTGCCAGTAATGGCAAACACCTCTCCACTCTTCTGAGCTGCATTAGGTCAATATCTGGTTTCTTTAATCTACTCAAACATTTTTCCATTTTAGTTCCAATCTGTTCCATCATCTTTTTTGTTCAGTTTCTTAAAGATTATTTGACGCCACTGGTCCAGTTGTGGTAAGAAATAAAGAACAATTAAGGAGACTGTATATTTCTGACAACAATGTGTATGATGTCTTTGTTCTCAACATTTTTGTGGCTGTAATTATATGCTCAAGGTAAAATACTCATGAAATGTAAAAATAAAAGAAATTTGGAAAAGATTAAGAAGGAAAATGACAGGTTTGATTAAATAATACATTACTTTAAAATGCCCTTTTTTCCAAGTAATTTTGCTCCTCCTATGCCGTTCTTTATTATAATTATTTTCCTTCATGTCTAAATGGGTAGGTTCTTATTTTGTGTGTGAATTGTCCAGAAGAGGGAGCCATGGACATGTACACTTAAACTGTATACTGCAAACTCAGAGTCATTAAAGAATAAACTTAATGTTTTTGTGAGATTTATAATGCAGTTCTCCAAACTAGTGGTTGCTAGGTGACCTGTGGCCAACATATTGTAACCTAGAAGGAAGCACTGGAACAGCATGGAAACAACCTTGTCAGGACACTGTAAACATCTGATGTTCATGGCAGTCTTAGAAATAATTAGGATATTTTTGTGTTGGGGAACTTAGCATATATAAGGAGTACATTTGATGCCATTTCTGCATCACAGATGTTGAACTAACTTTTTATTTGAACTAACTATTTATTTGTGTGGTCAAGCCTGTAAGAAATAATGTAAGAACATTGCATGCTATTTACTGTATTTTATAGATCTACAATATATTCAGGAATAAGTTAAATTTTAAAGACTTTATGACACACTTCACTTTTAAGATGAACACTAAGTTCAGAGGAAAGGAAGGGTAATAGCTGGGGTTCATCACAGAGGCTGAAGACCATGGAGGAACTTCCTATTTAACCCTCTGGAAATGCAGAAACCTGGAGTTCTGTGTTTATGATAAGAGATTTCTTAACCTTGGAAGACCATGGTGGAGCTATTTCCCCTGTTCATCCATACATAATTGTGGTTTCCTTTCCTCTGCTGACATGAAGAAAATCCAACAAGCAGGTAGATTCCCTGAAACCTAAGGTTTTTTATAAGGCACAATACCATACCAGGGGTTTGATATCCGTGATAGGTATAGAAAACTACAGTTAAAGTCTGTGATTTCCTTTATAAATAACTATGTGTGTGGTTATATAGCTCATGCAATCAACTCCTGCTCAGATGAGCATTCATATTGAGATTTACATTTTCATCAAGCTTGACAACACTATTTTAATAGTTCTTCAATATATTTCAATCACTAGAATCCACTGACTTAAAATCACTGCTTTATCTGCTAGGCACTAGATAGCAACAGGCAATAGCCCACATGTGCAGACTCCTTGCTTCCTGAAGCATGCTTGGCTAGGGCCACTACAGGCTGAAACCCATGGCTGCTTCTGTAGTGATATGCCAACATGCTGGGCAAGGTGATTCAGCTGACTGTACAAATCCTTTGCTTACAGATCGTATCACACATCAGAACAGTTTCGCTTTTGAAAAAGCCCTGTTTGGAGCCTGACAATGAAGCTGAGCAGTGTGGTTAAAGACCAGAGAGTGGCAGTGCATCTGTCACCACTGAGAATTATTCATCAGGGCTTGTTTCTGAGAATTTACATCTGCAGTGACAACCATGATTCCTAACAATGCTAATGTGTATCAAAAAATCTCCATTTGTGCAATCTCAAATTATCTTGGAGTGCCATCTTGACTGTGGCATCAGGTAAAAGGGCTATTGAAATTACAGTACAGAACAGAAGAAACGAAACCTATTGATATGTTGTACTGTTCTAAGGCTGAAATCTAACAATAGTTTACAATGACCAGTGAATGTTAAAAATACCAAATAAGTTTTTGGAAATATTAGGGGCAGTCTTCGGATTTCCCTCTTCCTGACTCAATTCTCCTTCATTCTCTATGTGAAAATGTTGTAAGTAAAATACTTAAGGTACAATGCCTGCTTTAATGTTTCATTCAAGTCTTGTGTGCATTTAGTTGATGTGTCTTGTGAATACTCGCCCTTTACATCTTGCATTGTGGTAATGGACACTATATAGATAGACAGAGTTATATTAGACCAGATGTCCTCGTAAATGTTTTCTATTTAACAGATTGTAAAATGCTTCCAGAGACTGTGCATCTTAATTAGGCAAACCACTTTTTAAATCCATCCTTAGCCAAATAAAAAGGTAAGCATGCTCTGTGTTCCCCTCATTTTCAGATTCTGAATGGCAGCTTAATCCATTCTGTCAGAAATGTTTTCTGAAGATGAATGCTATTAAAGGTCTCATTTTACTCTGTGGCCAGCTTAAAACTGAAAGCCTAGATGATAGCAGCAGCACAGAACAAAAGATTCAAAGAATACTTCTGATTTTGTATTAATTTATGCATAATGTGGAAATAATTATTCATCATGAGCTGAGTGAAGTATGAAATCTGGTAACATTCTAAATAGCAACAGATTTGAAATTCTATCAAGTCTTTAGATATCATAAGATGACTTCTTAATGGCTAACTGTATTCTTTATGTAGCAGTAAATATATATTATATATATATATATATACAAATCTCTTACTATGACATATGAAGTAACAAAGGGAGAATCCATTTCCAGCTTCTTCTAGTTATGTTCAGTCCTTTAGAAAATCTATATAACAGTCTCTGTCTGAAATGATTAAAAAATCAATAACACACTTCTTTTTTGAGAACTGTGTTTTGATAACCTTTCTACAAGTACTGTTCTAGACATCCTTTACCACTTGCCTGGCTGCATTATCTGTAATTGTCTTTTAATAGACTGAGACTAAATTATTAGAAAAGAATTGCATCACCAGGGAGTAAGGGTTGTCAGATACCAGTGAGATGTAATACATCAAATGCTGTTGTGTACAGCCTTATCTCATATGCTTTTTGTTTGTTTGGTTTGGTTTTTTGGTTGGTGTTATTTTTTTTTTTTCTTAATAGTGCTTTTGACCCTTGAAACCTATTCTAGTTCAGAACAGGCGAAATAATGAATGCAAAACTACATGCAGCTCCATAGAATTAATGAATCAATTAGAACAACATACTGAATAAAAAGTTGATGACCTGAAAAGCAGATACTGCAAAGTTTCTTTTTAGCAGAGCATATACTTTCTTTCCTCCTAAAAGACAGAGTTCTTTAGGAAAGCATGGAGAGGTTTGCTTTGCCACCACAAGTTATTTACTGTGTTCCTCCAAAGTACTCTTCTAATTCATTGTGAAAGCATTTGAACAATAGCTAGACAAGGCCTTGACAAGTTCTTGAATGCCTGGGTTTTAAGACTGGCTAAGCAATTTACTTTGTCATTTTGAGTAAATATTGAACTATATATACACACACACACACATATAGAGAGAGTGAGTTATCACTTACATAAAGATATTAGCAGTTAACAACTTCTTATAGGTTGACAACATTTAATTAGATGCAGCATTTGCATAGTGTTTTGGTATCCACCAGCATGTGTTTGTTTATGTAATTTTTGAAATTATTTTCGTTCTAATAACTGCCTCAACAAATGACCAAAAAAAAAAAAACAAAAAAAAACAAACCTGGTTGAAAATGACCCCCAAATTTACTGTCAGGACAAGGTAACTTGCATTATGATTACTGAACACCAAAGACAGGAGTGGTGCCATTGGTCAGATGAATGCCTGGATAATAGAAAGAGTCTTCCTCCATAGGTTAGTACTGGCTAAGGTGAAGGTCTCCTACACCATCATGGTTATTGTCAGAAACCTGAGCGTGAGAGAGGGGAAACTCAACCTTCATATGTGAGATATGTTTTGCATGTAGAGCTAACATGCTGAAGTGCAGAGGTGGGTGGCAGTGCAGAGTGGCTGCTCTCACTGTGACAAGGCTTCCTTTTTTTATGGGTAGAGGAACTCACAGTAAGAAAATATATGTGATGGAGAAGCAAAGGTGCATTAGAACAAAGTCATTTCTTGTTTAGTGAAAAGAGGAGTACATATTTGCTTCACAGGTTAGGGAACCTGCTAGGAGTGAGATAGTTAGGTTTTCTAGGCAGTTAGGTTTTCTAGGCAGTAGCCTGATCATTTCCTTTGCTGACACAAGAAGCTAAGCTTTTTTCTTACTACTCTCCAGTGTACTTGCATGTTTCAGGACAAACAGGAATGTGTTTTGGCACTACTTTATATGGGTGCACTGGAGGGGAAAGCCTCTGTATAATATCACCATTCCCCAGTACACCTATGCACAGGATAGAGTTTAGCCACATGAGTTTATTTTAGGCCTCCTGATATTTTTTTTTATTTTAAATTTATTGTGATGCCCATCACTCTCTGTTTTACTGATGTTACACTCTGTAATTATTTCCCTTAATACTTAGGCTGTTCTTGATTTTTAGGAAAGAAATAACATGAGAAAAGGTTTCTTGAAAGGACAATCTGTCTGTGCCACAATCAAAAATCAAAAATACAGTGGAAGATTCTTTGTGATTTTGTCTGAGAAGGGAGTGTAAATTTCAGAAGCTGAGGTCTCAGATGCTTAAGGTACGAATCTGAGGGAAAATATATTTATTCAGATGTTTCAGAGGAAAAAATATTCAATAGGCACACTACTTTTTGTCAAGCACCATGAATAAATTTAACACTGTTTTGACTTTTTTGGGGCCGAGATGTTTGTACGATCAAGTTCATTATTTATATAATCCTGAAAAAAATAATGGTTTTAGACACATTACTACATGAAATATTGCT
>JAWWEU010000125.1:44889208-44902198 GCA_035583155.1 Acropternis orthonyx
TGTACGATCAAGTTCATTATTTATATAATCCTGAAAAAAATAATGGTTTTAGACACATTACTACATGAAATATTGCTGTTTATCCTCAAGGGCAGAGGATGTAATGTGGATTCTGCCATTGATCTCGGTAGTTCTAGGACCTGTCTTCTGGAGTCTTTGAGAAATGAAAGTCAGAAGATGAGCTTCTCTGACGGTTTTGGAAAAGCATAATTAACTAAAAGTACCTTTTTGTATTTAACTTAATAAGATAGTAGTTCTTGAAAGGCATTAATGACAATCTGAGACCTGTTGTAATCAGGGAGAGTTCTGTGATTCACTGTGTTAGGGCCAAGATTTCATCAGCTGTGAAATTCCCTACATGTTGGTTTTGCAAGTACTTTAAAGAGAAAGAAAACAAACCTGAAAACTGAATGACATAATGACATGCTGGAACATTGGGCCTGGTGAAAACCACCTTGCAAAGCTAACGCAAAATATAATTGCTGTGCTGATTTTGAAAGACATTAAGAGATGTGTACAGCTTTTGCATTTTATCTGATTTGGTAATTTACAGCCCTGGAAAATCATGGTGCAAAAAATATTTTATAGAACTCAGTTATTTGTTTCAATAAATTGGGAATATCTCAGAGGAGGAAGTGGAAGGTTATTTTTGTATCAGAAGACAGAAACAGTTATCAGTTACCCATGTTATCCACATTGTACCTGTACAGTAGAACTCAGCTTGGAAACTGAAAAAACCTAGCTCAAAGCTCAAAACCAAGTTTGAATAACCTTGAGAAATCTGTATTTTGCCTTTTCTCTAGATATTAGGCCCAAGAAAAATGAGAGAGATTTGTAGTACAAGTTTGATTTATGTTTCCATTTATTTTAGAGATGGAAAGGAGAGAATGAAGCTTATAATAGAATAAAATTTACAGAATTAAGTCTGAGGTTGGTCCTGAAGCCAGCTACTTTGAAAACTCTCTCCTCTAGATGACCACTTGATCTGGTTGCTGAAACGTCTGTGAATATTCCATGGCCAGCAGCAGTTAAAGAATTTATCTTGCAAGAACTTTCTGAAGAAAACCCCATTGTATTCATGCATTTGAAACAGCTCTGGTATTAATAGGCATTTGATTTTCTCATCCAAATAAATAAATAAATTAATTGTTTGATCAAGTTAAAAGATGTCCTGTGTATCTTATGCATGGTGAATTGCATTGAAATATATTACTTTTAGTCAATTGCTAGTTTGTTGTTCCTTGAACTCTTCATGATTATGGCTGCTAGGTGTGGACCAGCATATTTTTTGCATTTTTAGAGGAAAGATACACCTGAAGTTTTTGAAGTAAAAGACACAGTCAATAATTTCATAGTGTAATGGCTTGTCAAACTTGCAACAAGTGAACTGCAGCTCGAAATGTTTGCTTCTAGAAGAGTACCAAAATAGGTCTGCCATTTCTAGATAAGGAGAATGTATGGGCAATATCCTTTCCCTAGATATTTGTTCCATATACTAATCACTTTTACAAGGTACATGCATTATTTTAATCTGAGTAGATAAATTTTGCAAGCAGCATCATCGTTTCAAAGAAGCCCACAAACAGACCCATTTAGACATGATTCTTTCTTTAAAAGAACTGCAAAACTGAATTGAGATTTGGTATAAGAAAAAGAATTAAAATGAGTATTGGATGCATGGAAAGAAATTAAGTAAGATTATATGGTCATTGGATTAATTTTTGGATACATTTGTACAGATTAAAAATTGTGTCTATATATTTTATTATTACTTCCACTTTATAAGATTGCATGTAGAAGTTAGTACTGAGAATATTTTAAGAAAGCAAGAATGATGTCATGTTCAGCTCTCAAAGAGAGGGTTGTTTGGATACTGTGAGATTATAGAAAAAAGGTAATACAGGTGAAGACGACAAGGGTGGAAATGTAAGTCTTAAATTATTCAAGAGCCTAAAAATGAAGCAATTGTATCAACTTTATAAGACTGTAACCAGAAAGAAAATTAAAGTAGAAGATAATTTGACCAAATCAGCAAGATTAAAAATATTTTTTTGAGTGATCTTAATGAGAACAAGATGCATGTCCATGAAATGAAGTGATATCATAAATAGCTCTTTGCCAAGGTACGCATATTTACTGCACTGTAATCTAGGAGAAAGAAGTAATGAAAAGGCAGAAATCAGGTGGTTGTAAATCGCTTGTTTGCTGGATGAATCTATAACTCTTGGGTTTCAGGCCTGAGTACTGGGAGGTCATTGGAAGTGATGACTGAATAGAACTAGTTTGACAAAGGAGTTTAGTTGAAAACGGGGAAAATTTTAAAGGATGGCACTCTAATTATATTGAGATTGAAGTTTAATTTTCAGACAGCCCCTGCAGAGAGACCTCCAAACATTAGAGAGGTAGGCAATCACCAACTGTATGCATTTAACGAAGGCAAGTTCTGTATTCTGCACCTGGGGCAGGGCAACCCAGATTGTGTGTATAGACCAAGGAATGAGATGCTGGAAAGCAGTGCCATGGAAAGGGGCCAGGGGGTCCTGGTTGATGGCAAGTTGAATCTGAGTCAGCAGTGCCCTGGCAGCCAGGAGGGCCAACCCTGTCCTAGGGGTCATCAGGCACAGCATCACCAGCCAGGCGAGGGAGGGGATTGTCCCACTCTGCTCTGCACTGGGGCGGCCTCACCTTGAATATTGTGGGCAGTTTTGGGTGCCACAATATAAGAAAGGTATCAAGCTATTAGAAAGTTTTAGGTTATATGTCAAGAAAAGCTTTCTCTCACAGGATAAAAGCTTGCACTGAAACAGGCTCCCCAGGGAAGTGATCACAGCACTAAGACTGACAGAGTTCAAGAAGCATTTGGACAATGCTCTCAGGCACATGTTGTGATCTTGGGAATGGTCCTGTGCAGGGTCAGGAGTTGGACTCGATGATCCTTGTGGGTCCCTTCCAACTTAGCATATTCTCTGATTCTGTGATATTCTATGATTATGATGTAGAGCTCCTGATAATGCATGGAAATCTCTTTTAATACAAATTCCTTAATACAGGGATTTTCAAAGTATTTATGACAGTATTTTAATTAGGATCCAGTTGGATTTTATATGATTCAGTGCTTTGCACACTGGTCATAGAATTTTGGAATGACACAGCTTGAGTCTGCTGACACATGAGGTAAATCTCCCCTGATGATTTTTGGGAGGTGCAGTATAGTGCTCTGCAATAGTGTAGCATCAGAGAAGGTGTTTTACCTGGTAACATTTGATACGGTCAGAAAGTGCATCTGAGGAAGAAAGGATATTTTATTATTCACATTTTATTTTTGTTAAGTGAGGAAAGTATAGGTAATAGCCCTGATCAAAACAAAATATAATAATGGCCAGACTTCGTGAACGAAGATCTGGGGAAGGGGCTCTCTCCCCCTGTGGGTGTGCCCTTCCAGCCTGCGCAGTGGATTTTTTAGGTGAGGCACAGCGTGCACAGAACTGGCCCCACCGTTTAAGTCCTAAGGTCCATTTGCCACGGCCAAGCAAGCTCAGACAGTGACAGTGAAATGAAATCCTCGGGACTCTCTACGGCACCCGGTATTTTTAACCAGGGCTGCCCCTGCTGAGCATCCAAGATCTGACGGGATCGAATGGCAGGGAGGCATTTAACTGCCCAGGGGACGGTCCCCACTGAGACTCGAACTCACGGGCCTTGGGATTTAGAGTCCAGAGTGTTAACCATTACGCCACAGGACTGCCCCTTCAAAACAAAACAAAACCAAATAAAAAACTGCAAAACCAAACGGAAAAAAAACCCCAAGCAACCAAAACCAAAAAACCAAAACCAAACCAACAAAACCCAACAAAATAAAACAGCAGGATGCAACAGAGACCTAAGTGGTTAGTCAAAAATGTCATAGGAAAGTTTCTAAGAGAGATGAAAAATGATCCCAGTCTCTGAGAAGACCTATAGACCTTTTCCTTATCCTGACAAGGTATTTATTCGGTGCTTGTTGTTATTTCCCTTCAGAATTAATTTTTAATATAAAAATACTGAAGCAATTATTTCAAAAGAAAGGCTAGATTCTAAATAAAATTTAAAACTTTTTGAATTGCTTTCAGTCTTCCTGGCAGTAAAGGGAGAAAATGCTGATGCAGAGTGAAATTTTGTTTAATGTCTTTGATGCCATGTCAGTAGGTGGTCATTGTCACTTCAGCTGAGATGCCGGAGCACTGTGTGAAAAAAATCAGACCTCTTGGAGTGCTGCTGCTTTTGTCTTTCTGGTTTTAGGTTTAACAAGGCTGGATATTTGACGAGATTTGGGAGTGGTGCATACTGTGTTTTGAGCAAAATTTGAGCAAGTTACAAAAAGATTATTGCGTATTTTACAGCTTTATTTTTTTCTAAAGTTACACTTAGTTATTATAATGCAGAAACTCACTATAGAAGACAGATGATTGGAGATCTGTTTATATAACCAAATCTACATAAGAACAGCTAGAGACTTCCTTTCTAAAGAACAGAGATCTGACAGAATGTGACATAATCCTATATGTAAATCTTATATTGATGACTGGCTGCATACTGAGATTGTACCTACATGTGAATAAATAAGATTTATTTTATTGCACTTTTGTTTTTCAGGGGTTTGATGCATCTCAGTTCTCTGAAATTTTCTCTTCTGTGCAATCTCTTCTTTCTGCTAATGTACTCTAACTAGATTCATATATTTAATGAGAACTTTCCCTTGAAATCAGGTCACTGATAGCAACTACACAGCCCTATTACTTTCCCATCACTGCTTTGATCCTGTTATTGCATTCTGTCTGCCTCCCTCTCATCATGTTAAGGTTTGTTACATTTATCACAGGAGAGAAAAGCTGGAGACTGTTATGCTGTTTATAAACACAGACCAATATTTTTAATTATGATGCATTTGTTTAGACAGCTAAAGAGAAGCATCAAAGACTAGAAATACCGGTTAAATTAACAAATTTCTATCAACAGATAAGATCTTTAGAGAGACTGTAAAGACCTTTTAAATAGTTAAGGATAGTGTGCAGTACACAGCATAGGCCTGTGGGCAGTAAAAGCATTTATCCCAAAGCATGAAGTTTTGGATGAGCTAAACTGTTGCTGCTGTTTCTGCTTCTGACCTAGCTTTTCCTTTTGAGTGTTTCCTGTATAAGGGCAAGCTGTTACTGCATTGAGAGCAGAGCAGCAGAATGTTAGTACAGAAAGAAATGAACTGCTGGTGAAAAATATTTTCTCTAAAAGATTAAAATTTTTTTCTGGATGAGATTTCAAAGTACAGAGAGCTAAGAAGGGTCCTGTAAAAGAAGGTTAAAGTATGTCTGCATAAAGTAAAAATAAATAATAAAAAAAGATGATTTGATGATTATTGTGCAACATTTATACCTGGAGCGATTATATAGCAAAATCAAAATACTTAAGACTTGTGGTACTCTCTGTTATTCAATACATACAGAGGAAGGTTCAATCCGTGTTGCAAGGAGCATTGCTGTCATGTTCGTGATTAATGATTGTGACATTCGTGCGGAATTGGGCAGCTTTCAGTTTCAAAAAGCTGTATCAATAAGACAGACACTTAGGGAGAAAAAAAAAAGGAACAATTAAAACACTGACAGTAAGACAGTAGATTCCACAGCTTAACTGAGTTTTTTTTTAACCCATGTCATTTTTAACAGGAGTTTCCTGGAACTGGGTGAAGTGTTGCTGAATTCTCAACTGGATGTGGTAAGTCATACACTTCTGTTTAATTTTTCAGTCTTTGTGTCAACTCTTTATCTGTTGTGTGTGTTTCCTTGACCATTAGGGTGTCAAGAGAAAGGTAGTCATGGCAATGTCACTTTAGAGATCTTCTTTCAGCAGAAAATCCTTCACCTGTGTGCAGAAACACATTCCTTTGTCAAGCTCAAATTCAAGCTTAGCCTTCTCCTCCTCTCCTACAGTCAGACAAGGTAATTATGCAGATGGCTGCAACTTCACTGATAGAATAAAATTAAACACGACATGAGTGTGAATTCCAATGGTTTCTTTGTCTCTTCTTGGCACAGACCAGACATTTATTAGTAAATATATTAAATACAGTTAGCAAAGATGCAGTCAAACAATATATAAACCCTAACGTGCTGAAAGGACAGGAAGGTTCAGGGGTGGCACAAAAGCTCCTGTTCCCAGATCACAGAAATAAGATAGGATATACTAAACAGTCTCCATCACCTTCTTTAAGCCCATTAACAACTCCCAACTACAATTATAAATACTCATCAGAATTCTTGCATGAATTATAACCTTAGCATTTCTTGTGGTTATTTCTATAACACTTGAGTATGAATAGCTATTTTTGAAATAATCTGTTAAAATAAATCAGAATAAAAAGAGAACATAGAAAGACCTTGAATAAGATTCCATTCTTGGAACAAGTATTGGGCAAATAATGAGTTATCCCAGCTACTAAGATCCTATGTCCTACTAACAAAGGGAAACAGGATTGAACAGGATTCCTGTCTATTTTGACAGAAAGTTTTTGACTTTCAAACAGTTCTCACAGGGCATTCTCATGGTTTTCGTTTGACTAAAACCAGATGGTTTTCATTGTGGCAAGGCCAGTGAAAAATTGCTTATGCAAAGTTTGTTGTTTCAGTACAGAAATTTAGTGTTATGGCTTAATTGAACTTGCATACATAATGTCAGGTAGGCAGAAATCAATGTAATTTAATTCAGAACAGCAGCTAAGAAAGCATTACGGAAATGATGTTCAGACTGATCAAAATTTAAATGTTGGTATCAAGGCTTTCCATTCATGGAGCACTGTTCTGAAGTTAGCTCAAAGCTTGTTGCACTGAAAGGATGGAAAATGATCTGAATGAATTTAATGAGAGACATATTTCATTAAAAGGAAACAACCTTAAAAGTATCTGTCAAGCCTTTCCTCTTAAACCATTTGACAGATGTTTGCACAGTTTAGTGAAAAATCTTTAGCCATCAAGGAAAATGGTTGCCATACTTTTTCCCTTCAGGTTCTTGGGTTGTCAGTAGCACAGTAGGTGATGCTGGCCATGGTGCATCTCTGCCCTTTCCTAAGGGTTGGCTTGAACAGCCCAGAGTCTAGTCCAGATGGGATTGTTTGCCTTGGATGCTTTGGAGAGGAAAGAACAAGGCCAGAGGGTGGTGAATCTAAAAGCTGGAATAGGAAACAAATTAGTTTGGTTGCTGGAAGGGGCCAATCACTTCCTGAGTAGAACTGATGAGCTGCCAAGGACTGTCATAATGAAACATGCCAATGCCTCCTGGGGGACTGCGCTGCAGACTTCCCTCTCAACGTGCCTTTGAAGGAATTTTGAACAGACTGATGCCAGACAAACTGTTATTGCTCCGCTCTTCCCCTTTCATTGTAAATGCTGGAGTTATTTATTTGAAAAGGCCTAGGACTGTGACATCTTTCTAATGTAAAATGTGGTGGTTTACTCTGTTTTAATCAAATTTTATTTATGCCTCAAATTGGCAAGATAGAGTGTGCGACTTTAATTTTGCACCTGACTATCAATTAGTCAGGCATTAAAAGCAGTTTAACCAGAAAAGACTGGATAGACACCACAGGCAAGGGAAAGATTTTTTTGGTTGCTTAAATAAAAATATTTTCTGTTTAAAGACACCTAATTAATCAATTTGCATAATAATGTCACTTCAGCTGAGATATTTTGGTTTCTTAGCATCTTTTTTTGGTTCATCTTTTAAGAAAAAACCCCAAACATATAGTTTCAGATCATTTTTAGTAGTACTAATAAAACATACTGTTATATTAATTTAGGTATCCTATTGGTGAATAGTGCCATGTATTCTGAAGGTTTTTGCTGGTTTATTTTTGTCTCCTCTTTTTAAAACTCATGTAGATACTGTTATTTATCCTTTGGTAGCATTGCACAGCTAGAATTTTTCTTTGGCTCCAGATTTTTTTTCAGTTTGTAGCAAATTATTTTCCAGTTCAGTTTTGATAGTTTAATGTGGACATCACTTTATATTCTTTCAAATAAGTCCATAGTGATGATTATTTAGGTAGAAGCCTAGCTTTAATTTGTTTTTACTCGTGTTTAAAGTAGTATTTTAAGTAATAATAGTAATCTGAAGTTATAATTTTTTATTTTAAAGAGTGGAAAATAAAAATTTTATTGTGTTTTGTACTTGCTAAAGACTACAAGATGGGAGAAATTGTTAAATTTGAACATGCAAAGTAAAATAGATACTGAAGAAGCTTTATGTACAAGGAATTAAACCCATGGCTTTCTGTTTGTCTTTTTCCTATAGCCTGAATACAAGCTTTGTGTAGTCAATATCAGAGATAGCATCTTCAGAGAATCAGTTATCTAAATACAGCAAGAGATGTGTTAAAAACATTATTCAGTTATAGATTCATTACTAATTCTACTATTACTAATCCGTAACTAATTCTACTAATCCTATAATAGGGAATATATCATCCCATTATAAGAACAAATGGTTTAGTGTCTTTGCTTTCAATGTCTAAGCTTAGGCCTGGATGATCTCATAAAAAAAGAGATAGTTTAGAGACAAAGCTGAATATTCCCTATTCTATTATTGATTTTCTTTTTATGTAAAATTTTCTACTTCTCATCACAAAATTAAATATAGTAACGGTAGAATTTCTGGTCTAGTCTGCCCAAGAAAATAATTTTATTAATTATCTAAGGGTTAGATTATTCTCACTCTTTTTTTTTTTCTGTCTTTTTTACAAACCAAAATTGATTCTATAAGTTACTATAGATTATATCACTAAATTTTCAAATTTTTATTATAAATTCTTTCTTTTGGGTCATTTCTTAGAAGCTTTCATTTAGTTTCTCAAAAATCCTACCCATCTATGTTTCTTCTGCCTCCTCCTGACATCATTAAAGCTTTGGCATGAGTTTCAGGTTTCATCCCAAGTTGAAAGCATTGCTATAGTTTCCTGTCAGAAGGAAAATCTGCAGAATTTGCTGACATTCATGACCCCTGAGACTTTCTTCCATTGCCTGAACATTTCTATCTAGTACCCTCTGAGGTGCCTTGGTGTCTGCTGCAGGGTCTCCTCATACTTCTCCAGGAGGGAGGGAACAAGTTTCCCATAGGTCCTGCACTCTCTCTGCCAACTTCATGATGAAGTTTCAGCATGTCCCAGATGGCACCAGGTGCCTATAGGTGGGCAACTGAAGTCAGCTTTGGTTTTGATTGATGTGTCAGGAAGCTGAAATTTTCAATCCATGATGATAGCTAGTACTGTGAATTTGAGTAATTAAGAGGCTTCTATATGTCCTCAGAGATGACTTCAGACATTTCCCCTTTTTATTTTCTGTTGTCTACCAGTATAACCATAATTTCTGCACATTTACTGTAAAAAGTAATTTCTTTCACTTACACAGCCAGAAAGTGTTATGCAAGCAAAGTCAGCACTCAGGTGTCATAAAACAAAGCATTATAGTTGCATGATAAGAGTAGAGATTAAATAGGAACTTTGTTGATGCAATCTATCAAATATAGTTCTTATTTGCTTCCTTTTTTCCCCCCTGTCACACTGACATCAATGTAGCTTTGTTTTTCCTTGAGTTGTATTGAATTCTAGTAAAGTCTGGTTTAATCCCAGTGAGGAGCCAAGCTCCATGCAGCCCCTTGCTCACTGCCCAGCCAGAAAGATAGGGGAGGGAACTAGAAGAATAGAAGCTGGAAAAGTCGTGGGTTGAGATAGACGCTTTAATAGGGAAAGCAAAATCCACACACAGAAGTAAAGCAAAACAAAGAATTAATTCACCACTTCCCATGGGCAGGCAGCTGCTCAGCCATCCCCAGGAGACCAGGACCTCATCATACGTAATGGTTACATCACTCCAAATGTCCCCCCTTTCCTCCTCCTTCCCCCCACTTTATATACTGATGTTCTGTGCATCTGAGCATGATGTTCTGTGGTATAGAATATCCCTTTGGTCAGTTTGGGGCACCTGTCCTGGCTGTGTCCCTCCCAGCCTCCCGTGCACTCTGAACTTCCTCACCAGCAGGGCAGTACAAAAAGCAGAAAAAGGTGTCTCTGTGTAAGCACTGCCCAGCAATAACAAAAACATGTCTACATTATGAACCCTCTGTTCAGCACAAATCCAAAACACAACCCAAGTCAATGTGAAGGAAATTAACTCTACTTCAGCCAAAACCAGCACATTGGCAAGCAGAATTTCATTTCTGTAAATTTAAGGAGTATGCAGGAATTAGCATGTTATTTTAAAATGGTATCTGGATGACCAATACTCTTGTCTTCCAGAAGAAAATAAGTTTAAAGAAAGTAAGCTGAATTCTTGGCAGAAAATAAGTTGTTTAAACTTTTGGCAGAACAATTTATTCTCTTATGAGAAGAAATAACACTTCTGCTATGGGAAAACAGAGTGAGGTAAACACATTCTCAAAAATATAACATAAAGGGGCAGGACATGTACAGGAAATAGTATTCTCTCTTAAAAGCTTGAGCAGATGTTTACATCCTAAACTGCAGTAGCTTAAATTTACTGCAACAGACTGAATGGAAACAGAAAACAAGTTTTTTTTCTGTTTTCTTCTTCTTCTTTAGGGTAAGTGATGCTGGAAAATAAAAGCTACAATATACCATGCTTTGGGGACTATGCCTAAATAAGACCAAAGACTTTTGGGGGAAAATGGATATTATATAAGTTCTCCTTATTTGAGCCATTTGTTCCTGACACACAATGTAGATTATTTATGAAATGACCTGTTCTTTTAAATTAATTATTTTCTTCTATCTGCTACTTCCTACCTCTGCTTCTCTGAATGAATATCTGTCAGCTCTTTACATGCTTTTGAGAGTTTCCTTATGCACTTGATGATGATCAAAGGATGGATTTTTTAATAGTACTTAGGCTCATGAAGATGCAGATAAGCACCAATGAGAATTAGATACTTAGGTACCTTTGAAAATTTCATTAGATGACCGTTATTAAGAGCTGGAAGTTCCCTTAAAAATCTAGTCATGTATACTTATGCCTATCCATATTACTGAAAGGAACGGTGAATCAGGATTTATGTAATGATTTTTTTTTCAGCTGATTTGCAAGCCTTTGAGAATAGATCAAAATTCACTTTGATTGATTTTCCAGATGGACATTGAATCATTCTTTCATTATCCTCTTAGTTTCAGCTGAATAGATGGATAACAGGAAAGGTACCCCATTCTTTTATTATCCTGTACAGAAAAGGAAAAGCAGTAAAGTGCTGAGAAAAATGGCACAGAGGGGGAACAAAATTGTAATAAGGATGTTTCTAATCCTGCTATTAATTCTCTGTTGTAGGCAGACAGCTAAAAACAGGCTAGGGGGTTATTATACTATGCGAAATATATGATTGAAACATACAGAGAAAGAGAATGGCAGTGTAACCAAAAGACAGAGTATACTTTTCTTCCCTTTATTTCTGTTTCCCAGTGCCCTAAGAGAAGAAGGCTGAGCTGTGCATGAATCTTCTCCATGTAGCATAAGTTCAGTCAGTGACAGAGCGTCCAGAGGTATGTTTGTACTAATGGTCCTTAGCAATTGAAATGTCCAGATCCTGTGGCAAAGACCTGTGCTATTCATCATCTCAGTCACAGCTGTTCACACTGAGAGTTTCCTTGTGCTCCATAACTATCCCAGTCTCCACACGAATGTGATACCCAAAGAGCAGAATGACAGTGTTGAGCTTCAGAATATTATGAAAAATTCTAGGGTCTTTGTAAATAGAGCTTTTTCCAAACAGTTTGGTTCTCTACCAATCTTGGATTTCAAAGGCACATGTCTGGATGTCATGTGCTTCCCAGTCAGTCCCAGCAGCCTGTGGGATTTCTGAAACAAGCATAACTGTAAAGTGCCTTCTAGGCGGGTTTGAATTATGCTCTAGTTTATAAGGGCTTCTGTCTTAACAAGCATTAGAAAACTGGAAAATCAGATTAAAGTTAGTCTTCCACTCCTGTTCCTAAAACACACAGAACTTAGATCTGCAACTGAGGCTGTGGTATCTGTGCATTTTTTGTTTACATGAATTTAAATACCTTTCATTTTGTCTTAGCAGTAACTGAAGAAAATGGAGACAAAATACCTGCACACTAAAAAACCTTAAATGTTTTTGTTTCTAGAATATTTTCTGATCTGGTCCAGGGAGTTCTGCTCAAAGTTTCTCAATCTTTTTATTTTCTATTTTCTTGTATTAATTTTTTTTTAACTCTTGTATCACTATTAAGCACTTTTTCAGTGTAATATCTTTAAAAGATTCTAGACTCTTTTCTGCCAAATGTTGAAAAAATCTGTGTTAGAAAACACATATATGTGTATTTAGTCCTGTTGCTGATTTGCAGGACATAGCTAGGACAGGTCTTAATTCAGTTCTAACTATCTGGTGCAATCCCTTGGATTACTGAAGGTCATAAAAGGATAAACAAACACATATCAATAATTTACATGATTTAAAATTGAAAAGAACAACAGCAGAAGTAAAAAAGGAAGAGCCAAAAAGCCTAAAATAATAATAATTGATTTTCCTGTCTGATTCTCTTTGATCTTTGGCAATGTTTTGTGAATACTAATTTACTTAATTTTTTCCCAAGGACAGTACATGCAAAAGCCGTTGTATTCAAAATGGCTGTTTCATTTTACTGGTTGTGCAGCATTTGGGTTCTTTTAGATCAAAGGTGATTTCTTGTTTGAGCAATGAATTTTTTAACATTAAATATATACAATATATAAATTTATATTTCCTATTACTAAAATAAAGTCATTAATGAACTTGCATATATGCTTCAATTTATACAGTTCAGTGTGTCCTGCTATATCCATGCTGGTATAAATACTGGTATTTTTGGTCTGTGTTTTGCCCAGCTACCTGTGGGAAATTATGCTTTCCCCACCAAGTTATGGGAAAAACACTGATAAAGGGAGAAACTTTGTCCTTGAGAGA
>JAWWEU010000125.1:44902298-44914981 GCA_035583155.1 Acropternis orthonyx
GGGGTCCTTACACGGGGCATTGGGGTTTCTCTCTTTCTCTCCCTTGTTCTCCCTCTCCCTTGCTCGGGGTTTCTATCTTACTTGGCTACCTGTTGTAAAAAAATACTGCTTAAGTTACACTCACAACAGCGCTGAGTTTCAGTTCTAACGTGCCCTCCGAACCCTCCCTGTAACATCTGCTTTCAGGAAATTTAAGGAGGTTGTGCACCATAATAACTTTTTATATGATGTCTCTTGCTGCTCCTACAAAATCTCATGGAGACCTCTTGGCAATAACTCCTCTGGAGTGCAACGGTTCCTCTCACTGTTTTTTTCTTGCTGAAAATATCACTGACTATGAGTCAGCAGTGCCCTGGCACCCAGGAGGCCCAACCATGTCCTGGGGGGCATCAGGCACAGCATCACCAGCCAGGCGAGGGAGGGGATTGTCCCGCTCTGCTCTGCACTGGGGCGGCCTCACCTTGAATATTTTGGGCAGTTTTGGGCACTGCAATATAAGAAAGATATTAAGCTGTTAGAGAGTGTCCAAAGGAGGGCAATGAAGATGGTGAAGGGCCTTGAGGGGAAGCTGTGTGAGGAGCAGCTGAGGTCACTTGGTTTATTCAGCCTGGAGAAGAGGAGACTGAGGGGAGACCTCATTGCAGTTACAACTTCCTTGCGAGGGGAAGAGGAGGGGCAGACACTGATCTCTTCTCTGTGGTGACCAGTGACAGGATCCGAGGCAATGGCCTGAAGTTGTGTCAAGGGAAGTTTAGGTTGGACTTTAGTAAAAGGTTCTTCTCCCAGAGGGTGATTGGGCACTGAAACAGACTCCCCAGAGAAGCGGTCACAGCACCAATCCTGACATAGTTCAAGAAGTATTTGGATGATACTCTTAGGCATACGGTGTGACTCTTGGGGATGCTCCTGTGCAGGGCTAGGAGTTGGACTTGATGATCCTTATGGATCCCTTCCAACTCAGCATGTTCTGTGATTCTGTGAAAGTCACACGTATTGCTTTTTTTGTATTCTCTAACAAAATTAAGTTCTTATATATAAATACATGTATGTTAAAGAAGAGAGCTTTCTTAGAGTACTTTTAGCCTGTGCTTGAAAGTAACATTCCAGTACTATCCTCCAGAGTGACTGTAGCGTGCAATTTTTATTACATCATAAAAGGTTAAAAGCCAACAAAAGAAAAGTTTCAGATGGAGGTAATTTGATATTTAGTATCCTTTGATGATTTGATCAAGGAAACACTGCATTTCAGAAGGATCTAGTACGACATCTAGTGATAGGACAAGAGGGAATGACTTTAAGCTGAAAGAGGGTAGATTTTGATTAGATATGAAGAAATTCTTTATTAGTGGTGAGACAACAGAACAGGTTTCTCAGAGAGGTTGTGGACTCCAAATCCTTGTAGCTGTTCAAGGACAGGCTGGATGGGTCTTTGTGCAACCTGGTCTAAGGGAAACTGTCCCTGCCCTTGGCAGGGGAATTGGAACTAGAGGAACTTTAAGATGCCTTCCAACCCAATTCTATGATTCTATGATTTTTAAAAAAATCTTGGAAGTTGGGAAACTGGGATAACTGGGAAACATTTTGTCAATAAACTGAAAGACATATCTTCAAGTGGAGCAACTAGAAAATTATTTTATTATACAGATTGTGACCTTGTTTTGTTGTTTATATTTGGTTGGTTAAGATTTCTTTTTAACATTCAAGTACAATATGTATCACTCAACCAGGAATACACTACAGAAAGAATCTCGTTAAAAAGAACAACAAAAACCCCAGGAGATATCTAAGAGAAGCTGTTATCTTCATGAGAAATTAAGCTGCCTTTCCTATTTGTTTTAGATTCAGTCCATTGCCTTTTATCTGCTTACACCATTATCCTCACTTTTTAATATAATTTTCTCTCTATTTGTATTCTGAAAATTCATTTATCACAATTATATTTCATTATGGTCTGTATCTGTGGTAGGTTGACCCTGGCTGGGTGCCACGTGTCCACCAAAGCCACTCTGTCACTCCCCTCCTTATCTGAACAGGGGAGAGAAAATAGAATGAAAGGCTTTTGGATTGAGATAAGGATCACTCACCAGTTACTGTCACAGGCAAAACAGAATTGACTTGGGGAAATTAACTGAATTTATTACCAATAAAATGGTAATAGGGTAATGAGAATTAAAAGCTAAATCTTAAAATATCTTCCTCCCACCCCTCCCCTCTTCATGGGCTTACCTTCACTCCTGAATTCTCTACCTCTTCCCTGCCTTAGCACAGATTGATGGGTCATAGAGGCTGTGGTCAGACACATATATATTGCCTCTGCTGCTCCATCCTCCTCAGAGGGAGGACTCCTCACACTCTTCCCCTGCACCATCGTAGAGTCCCTTCCCTTCCACAGGAGACAGTCCTCCATGAACTTCTGCAATGTGACTCCTTCCCACCAGCTGCAGTTCTGCATGAACTGCTCCAGCATAGGTCCCTTCCATGGGATGCAGTCCTTCAGAAACAGGCTGCTCCAGTGTGGGTCCTCCAAGTGTCAAAAGTCCTGCCAGCAAACCTGCTCCAGCATGGACTGCTCTCTCCACAGGTCCACAGGTGGTGCCAGAATCCTGCTCCAGCCTGGGCTTCCCACAGGGTCACAGCCTCTTTTGGGCATCCACTTACTCCAACAGGATGCAGGTGGATCTCTGCTACACTGTGAACCTCCATAGACTGCAGTGGGACAGCTTGTCTCACCAGGGTCTGCATCATGGGCTGCAGGGGAATCTCAGCTGCAACACCTGGAGGACCTCCTTCCCTTCTTTCTTCAGTGACCTGGGTGGATGCAGAGCTGTTGCTATCACAGATTCTCACTCCACTCTCTGGCTGCTAATGCTATAGCACAGTAACTTCTTTCCCCTTAAATATGTTATCCCAGACCTGCTACCATTGTCACTGATGGACTTGGCCTTGGCCAACAAGAGGCTTGCCTGGGAGCCAACTGGTATTGGCTTCACTGGACATGGGGGAAGCTTCTGGCAACTTCTCACAGAAGGCACCCCTGTAGCCCACCATGCTACCAAAGCCTTTGTATACAAACCCAATATAGTGTCAAAGAAACACTGGCTATGTTTAATGTAAAAGTATCAGAGTAAATTATTAGTTAAAATGCTAAAGAAATACTTCAGTGGGGTTGAAAAACTTTCACATATCATAGAACAAAGAATCATTTATTTGTCTATTTCAGTTTGAGAACTGCATTTCCAAATCAGCCTTTTTGGCAAGAGCACAGCAGCTATGCTCAGTAGGTCACGGGCTAATACTGTGGAAATACCATATCAAAAAATCA
Source organism: Acropternis orthonyx (assembly GCA_035583155.1). Lineage (NCBI taxonomy): Eukaryota > Metazoa > Chordata > Aves > Passeriformes > Rhinocryptidae > Acropternis > Acropternis orthonyx. The sequence goes on from JAWWEU010000125.1 coordinate 44,905,621, forward strand.
TCACAGTGTGACCAATAAATCTATGTTACAGGTAGTTAATGGACTCAATTCATCCCTGGCATAATTTCACATTGGAAATTGAGACAGTGTTTGCCTTTCTGTATTTGTGTTTTATCTGATTAATGAAAAACATGTTGGCTATTAAGACAGCTATATGTTTCTCTGTGAGTTTCAAGAACAACAAGAAGATAAGCTATGAAGCATGTACTCAGTATTATTGTCATTTTGGGGTCTGTATGTAATGGTGTTTAAGAAATATATGAGACAAAATACTAGAAGATGCAACTCTCGTGTTTCTTACAAGCTGTGGACTGGGGACATTAACTTCAGGATGCAACATGGTACTTGTATGGTATCTATACTAAGAATAAAAATGTGTGATAGCAAGGAACCAGGCCTTTGATTTCTTGCTCCCTCTTCCTATTTTATCTTCTGACACAGGACTTATCTGAAATTAGAAATGCTACATAACCTGATGTTTGAAATAGTTTCTTCAAAGGCTAAAATACATTTTGAAAACAAATTGCTTGTTGGAAAATTTTAGAACTTTTAGGCAAATGATTTTGTAAGCATGAGTGTGTGCAATTCTTTGTTAAATGATTAATTCAACTAGTCTAAATGCCATGGAAGTTAATGACAGTGATCAAATTACTTCAATAAATACCAAATGGAACCTAAAGGAGAAATCCTGCTTGGGTAAGTTAAGTTCTTTAAACAAAATATAACAGGGAAATGCAATCCATAAAATAAAAAAGATAGTCTTCTCATGGAAAATCTAGGGATTTTTTTACATTCCTGTAACATCTGAGGATGAATTTTCATTCAGTTATCACAGATGCATTTTGCAGGTTTAATATGTTAACCTTCCAACTTTGTTGAAATTTGTGTTTTCTAGAAAAAAATTACAAAAGTCTTCAAACATCGTATTGGAATTCTACTTCTAGATTACAGGAGGAATTTCCAAAGCTTTGGCTTTGGAAGTGTTACAAGATACAACACTGGAGTGACTATGTCTTAGAAATACAGTGTGTGGGAGAGTGGAGTGTTGGCATGAAAGTTTATATGCCCTTGTATTTCTAGTGTGTCATTTAATTGTGTGAGCTCAGTCTCTGTAAAGATGTTTTACTACCTAAGATTGATTTTCATGAACCAAAAATATTGAGATATATGTGATTTTTTCAAGTAGCAAGATACTGTGTGATGTAATGCTCTAGAAAAAATGATTCAATAGTTTGCTATGTCTGGAGTGTGTTTTTGGAACATTATCTCTAATAGAGGTGCTGTGGTTGATTTGAATAGGCACTTTTTTGCCAGTTAGTAAATGTTTCTTGTGCATATTGTTGGCCTCTTTTTTCCATGCTTTCTCCTTGTCTACCTTTCTGTCTGTGTCCCAGGAAGATGATGGGTAGAATATGGGTATACCATAACAGAAATATTGCTCTGGAGATTGCTAACAGGCTCTAACCATGGCAAGAGTGAAATCTGAACTTAATTTTTCAAAAAGCATTATGGGCTATGTTCATAAAAATGCAAATGTTTGTGCCTCTGATAGACATAACTTCCTGCAAAATGAAGAGAAATTCACCCATCCATTTTAATTTTTACAAACTCATTATTCTACTCTGATAATGGCTCATTCTGATTTTGTTCTACATTATAAAAGGGAGTTGGGGCACAAATATATTCCCCACACCAGACGTGGGGCCATGATGTTTTCAGTGTTTTAGTTCTTGCTGATGTTAATGTTCTACTGCTGTGCTAAAACCATGCAACCATTTGAAAATACATTTGACCATGTATTTCTGTAACTATTCAATTACAGTTGCAACTATACAATATACAAACCCTGATATAATAAAGGATGAATTCAAGGAAGAAAACATTGGCACCTCTAGTATGTAGGACATTGTGACTTGCTAGTGAAACACAAGATGAAAGGCCATAATTTCTTAGTCCACAGGTTAGTTCTGTTTTGTTCTGAATTGCTTTTTTTTTCCTTCAGAAGAAAATGTTGTGCCCTGTGACTGCTTTAGATTATTTATATTTTCTGCAAACACTAGATTAGTATGGAAGAAAGCATGCAAATTTCCCTGCTTTGCAGTCCTAGGAGGAAGTCTTTCATTTTCAGTCTCCCTTCTACTATTGCTATACTCTCATTTATAAATTTGCTGCTATATACTTTCACAAAATCGTCCCTATGGTAAGACTTCTTATTTATCCCTCTATATGCTTTATATTTCCCATTATCCCATTAATCTTTGTAACACTTGAATTTATGTTCAGTTTCTGAGTTTCTCATAGTGCACATCTCAATACTGGATTCCATCCTTCTTCCTCATACCTCTTTCAGTGAATTTTCATGGGAATGGAAATCTGTTACTTATCTACAAGGGGAAAAAAAAAAAAAGATGCCAATCTGATAGAAGAAAAAAAAAAAAAAAAGTCCCTCCTTTCTGTGACTCTGCTATTCTTCCTAAACTTGAAAGACTCAATCCAGATCCTAGGTCAGGTGTCTATCCTCTTTTATTTTCTTGTGTTGCTGCTTCCATGACCTGGCACCACTGTGTCTCTCTCTGTGGCTGTTCACATTTAGATGTGGAAGCAACGGGTTAGTCACAGGCTTTTGCGGTCCCTGCAAGCTGCCAGAACAACTCACTCTTTGGGAGCTGGTACTGAGCCCAAGCATACCCTTCTTACCAGCACTGCTGATTATTTCCATGAAATAATAGTTACTCTTTTGAAATATAACTCCTGAATATAACTGGAAAGTAATTTACAGTGTTTATAAAGAAGGTGTTTTTAATGACCAAACTGCCATTTATATACAACCAAATCTTCTAACTATATTGTCTTACCAACTACTCCAGTTAATGAGATGTGTTTTGTGAGGGTTACTGTATGCCTAATATTGTATATAATAAGTCTCAAGTACCATTCTATTGATACTTAATTAGAGACATTGTGAGATACTCCTATATACTCCAAATTCTTCCTTTAAAGCATTAAATAATGAGGTTGACTTCTGCTGACTGTGGCTCTGCACTATGGATATTTAACCCATAGTTTTAATTTGATTTTTGGAATCTTAAGTCGCTAACAAGCCTTAAGATGTGGTTGTCTTACTTTTTTTCTTTATTCTTCTCTATTTAATCTGAAGGATTCTCTTGTTTGTTTCAGTTTGCTTGTGGTAACCTCCTAAATTATCTGTTCTTGCCTATAGTTTTCTTTCCTGGTCAGTTTTAATTTTCGTTGCTTTTCTTATTGTAGTAACCTTTACAGAGGTATTTTTCTGCACTTCTATATAACAAGGGATCTTCCTCTTCTCCTAAGTAAATATTTGTGATTAATTTCTAAATTCTTTAATGAATACCTTCAAAATATTCATATTCATATATTTTTGAATATCATTGAAACTCTCCTGTAAATTAATAAAATATCTCATGTGCTTCCTTTTTTGAACATATGGAACATGAGTTGATATTTTTTTCTTAGGACTCAGACTTCAAACACTAGGATCAAAACATAAATTTTGTTCATTTGCTCATTTTCAAATGGGAAATTCCCCGGGTCTTTCCCTTCCACCAAAGAACAGCAATACCAGCATTACAGACAGTTATTTTTTCTCTTCCTTTATTTCTTTTTTTAGCCTTGGTTTGAAGGCTTTTCTCTGTAGTGCTCATATTTTTTTGAACTACTGTACCACCCTTTCCAATTTTTTGATATGTTCACTTCAAAGCTTTGCTGCTTAGTGTGTGAAATTCATCTATCTTCTGGCAAAATTCAGGCTTTCAGGTTTGACGGTTTATTCAGTATGTTCATTATCTTCTGTAATAAATAATTTGCTTTCTAGTATCCTCGTGTATTGTATTTACTTTCCTTTTTTTTTTTTTTTTAAGACTGTCAGGTCATTATTTAGTCCACGCTTATATTTTATATTAAAAATCCAAACTCTCAGAAGTGTTTTCTGTCATACATACATACAGTTTATATGCAATATCCAGGGTTTTGTGTAGAATATGTTATAATCCACCATGTGTAGAGATATGGTCTGTGAAGGATCTTACATATATTTTCATGTATTTCACAGAGTCACATTATCGGTAAGGTTGGAAAGGACTCCCATGGGTCATGTGGTCCAACCTTCCTGCTCAAGAAGTGTTATCCTAGAGCACATGGCACAAGATTGAATCCAGACAGTTCTTGAATATCTCCAGTGAGGAAGACTCCACATCTTCTCTGGGCAACCTGCTCCAGTGCACAGTCACCTGCACAGTAAAGAAGTTCTTCCTCATATTCAGGTGGAACTTCCTGTGCATCAGTTTCTGTCTGTTGCCTTTTGTCTTATTGCTTGGCACCACCAAGAAGAGCCTGGCTCCATTTTCTTGACACCCTCCCTTCAGGTACTTGCAGGCATTGATGAGGCCCCCTCAAAGTTGTCTCCAAGCCTAACAGACCCAGGTCTCTCAGCCTTTCCTCATAAGCAAAGTTCTCCCTTAATCATCTTTGTAGCTCCAGGAGCATCATGTCTCTCTTGTCCTGAGAAGCTCAGAACTGGACACAGCACACCAGATGCACCTCACTAAGGCAGAGCTGGGAGGTGCAAGATCACCTCCCTCGATCTGCTGTCAATTCGCTTCCCAATGAACCTCAGGGTACCATTGGCCTTCTTGGCCACAAGGTCACACAACTGGCTCATGGACAGCTTGCTGTCCACCAGGATCCCCAGGTCCTTCTCCACAGAGCTGCTTTCCCCAGTCTGTACAAGTGTATGAGGTTATTCTTCCAGGTGCAGGACTCTGCTTTTGCCCTCGTTAAACTTTGGACAGTTGATTACATCTTTATGTTCATGTTCTTGCATTTATGTATTTTTTTTTATCAGTGGAGAAGGATGCGAAGGGAAGACAAGGCCAAGTCTAATACCACCCAACAGAGTTGCAGTGTTTCTTTTCCCATTTTTCTGTCACAATTTCTTAGGGAACCATCAGACCTTTAGACTGGTGTAAAAGGAGGAACTCTGGAGTCCCTAGGCAGATATAAACACTCTAGCAGATATTTGTATCTTCCTTTCACTCAGTGTGCAGAGCTGCAAGAGTTGCTCCCATCAGACAGCCCATGCAGGACTGTGCATTCCTGTAGCTAGAAGGCTGCAGGAGACCCTACCTCCATGATTTTTGCACAAGAAAATGCATGTTATTTGCATGTCATGCTTAATGGAACCTCACTTAAACACTCTTCCTGCTCAACATACTCTCTTGTTCAGTAGTTCACCTCTAAAACATATTAAGGAAAATATCTAAATATAAACAATACTGATTTCCAGATTCAGTCCATGCCGTATCTTTACCAACCTGACTGTGAGTGTTCTGAAAGATGATCTTGGAAGCCAATTTATCTCAAGCCTACAATTCTGCTAGAAAAACTTAAATCCTGTTGACTATTGGTATGGAAGCATGTAAAGGAAAATAATGACACCAAATCCTTTTGAAAATATGCTTATATAGATGTACAGGCATATTTTTCCTTGAGTCAATGAAAACTTTTGTCAGGGAGAATGAATTTAGCATTGCAGAAAAATAAGAAAAAGCTTTATGCTAACTTTTGGCTAGATGTGTAGGAATTAGTTATCCACATTTGGATCTGGATTTGTTGTTGGGTTTCTTTTTGTTGTTGTTGGGTTGGTTTATTTGTTTGTTTTTGTAAGGTATTGACTTTCTTTAAGTACAGACATACAGGAAATGAATATAGGTCAGCTAGGAAGTCCATGAAACTATACCAGATCTTTCATTAAAAGGTGTCAAAAAGACAAGGCAACAAATTTCATTTATTGAAAAGTAGTTTTTTATGTAAGACAGTGACAACAGGCTGTGACCAATCCCAGGAAAATTGATTTTGTGGTATAATAAAACTGAATATTAGACACACTTTCAAGATTAATACTGTAAAAATGTTATATTGTAGGAATGTTGCATTTGTAATTCTCCCTTGTTTTCTCAACACATTCAGTTCATAGATGCTTATTCTCCAGAGGTTTGTTCTAAGATGAGTTAAAGACCAGTTTTCATTACACTGCAATGAGATTATGATACTTAACTTCTAAAAATCTTATGAACCCTTTTTTCTTTTATTTTCTGCATTTTATTTTTCTGTCTTTTCGAATAGAGCAATTTACTTCCTTGTATTGTCCTGTGCAGATGCTTAGGTTAACACACTTAGGTTAAATAAAAAATGGCTGTTTCTCTCCTTTCTCATTATCCTATTCTTTTTTTTTTTTTTTCTTTCTTAGTGAGGTGCATTTTGGATGACATATTTGCCCTACTGAGAGCTGCAGGATTCTGTAAACTTTGTATTGAAACCCATGTTTTCATCATTATCTCAGTTCTAAGTATTCTCATAATCACAAATGTAGAAGGGTTTCTGTTGCAGCAAAGAAGAATAAATTAATCTCAAGTGGTCCATTATTAAAGGCGAAAAATGCCATCATTTTTTACAAGTGTGAAATAATAACCCATATTCTGATTACCAGAATACATTGATTAATTGCTAGTAAATGAACACTACCTGAAAAATTATGAGTATTCAAAGTGCAGTTACTTTTTAACTGTGTTAGAGGAGAGAAATCACCATCATGTCCTCATGCATCTCTCCACCACATAGCTCTTCATAATACCAAACCAAATTAAAATTAAATAAATCTGAGTAATTTCAACTCGAATACTATATTTCAAATTCCTCTAATACTTTTATTGGCCCAGGGGTACATAACTGCTGCATTTACAGAGATAGTTGCACTAGTATCTTGAGATAATTCATTATAAGACTTTCACTGTAGAACAGAAAGGTTGAATGACAGTTTTGGGTACAGTGGAGTTAGGAGCGATGATGATTCCAGTCAACAGTGTCCTGCTCCTATTGCTTTGTAAACCAAAGAGTGTATTTTTTGGATAGCAAGGAGTGAGATGGAGTTTGAGTCCAAGACTATGTAAGACTGTATCAGGAGTCTGCTGGTCTGGAGATGACGGTTCTTTCCAGTGAGCAGAACTGAAAACATGTTCCAGTAACGATTCACAGTAATCATAAAAATATCTGATAGAATACTATTCAATCCATTGTAGAAACATATTTTTTTAACTGTTTGGTAAAAACATATGCTGTAGGGTTCATTTATGCACTGATGGTTGACAACTAAAACTCTATAATCAATATGTATTCACCATACACTTCAACATTTCTCTTTCAACTTGTAACATTTACTTTAATCTTTATGAAAATACTTGTACAGAAATTAAGAGACTGATTCCTTCCTTGTCCAGTACTATACATCAATCAGTGTTCTGGCAGTAAGGCATTACACTGACTTTAGGATAGACAATTTTTTTTGAGTGAGCAATACATAGCATAATTGGCAAAATGCTTTTTGCTGCCTTCTCTTTCATCTTTATTTTTATCAGTGTAAGTTTCCTTAAATGTTGAAAACCTTTAAGTATCCCTCCTTCTTCCTTCCTCCCTCCCAAGTGAGGTCTGTACCATGTCTCCTACCAAGTCAGATCACCTGACTATCATGGGGAAAAGGAAGATATGCTGTTCTAGATGCAACACTGTCTTGAAATACAAGTGGCTCTAAGAGAACCTACTCCTCTGACAAAGGAGAATTAGTACTGAACTAGAAAATCAACTGGATGTGAGTGTAACATACTTCTTTTAACCTCAGTTCTGAAGGTGGTGTTTTTCCTTTTATGACTAGGAAACAGATGTATTAATTGTAGTAAGTGACAACTCTATCTCTAAGAGACGTATAGCAAAACATAATATATTCTTGTATTCTGTATACCTGCATAAGGTTCTAGTTAAATAGAGGATAAGTATTAATGTTGTTGGGTTTATGTCAGCAGCATTCATATACCTTCTGTAAATATTTTTCACTTAGACACTTCTTTTCTACTTATAAAGGACTGTCAGTTAATGAATCCAAGGATTTATTGATTGTTCCTAGAGATGAACATGGAATTACCTTTATGTTAGTAATGATTATTTCACAGTTTACTGTGTTTGTAATTTCAAAGTAAATAGTGCAATTGCATTTTGTTCTCTGACAGGAGCAATTAACTACCTCTGCACAGTGTTTCCATAGCATGCATCTGCCAGTGATTTAGATTGTTTGTCTACTCATGCTGTAACAGACAAGGAGGAGGGAGAAAACATCTGTCATCTAATTTATTTCTCACTGCATTATGTATATAAAGTAAATGCTGGTTATGCATTAATGTTAGTGAGATAGAAAATTCCTTTGCATATTTTTTTCTGCTTCTAAACTGTCATTTTTATAGCCTTATGTTTCGGAAGATAAATAAATGCCTTCTATGCCTTCTGTTGCCTGTAGGATGAATTTCAGAGCTGTGTTAGAGCGAAAGAGCTAATAGAGCTATGTTCAATGCATCTACCCCCGATGGATAGATTTGTCTTATTTGTAGTAACTGTAGATTTAAAAAGACTTTCTTTTATTCATTTCTCATAAGGAAGTAGGTAATATGTTGTCCTGTCTTCCAGTCTGTAAAGATTAATCCAAGCATTTCTGTCTGACAGGTGCCTGCCTCTTCAGGCATTAACTAGATTAAGCACTGGTCTTTGAAAATTGAGTTACTGTTTCCATATGACTTATTTCCTTCAATAAAATTAACAGACTATATAGATAAAATTTCTCTTGCCTTTGTGCCCCAGTTTTGGTTCAGGTCAGCTATCTGGTTTTGTCCTTGGCTTCATGAAAGAGAACATACCCAATGGAAGTCTTCACTCCCTTCTTTTTTTTTTTTTTTTTTGTGTCTTGAAAGTTACCTGCCTTTAATTGCTCTGTAACAAAATAAGCAGTGAACTTTTAATGCCACAAGGATAATAGCAATATTCAGTGGTATTTACAGGACCTTTTGTTTCTTTTTATCTTAGTACATTTCTAATTATGGCTTTTATTTATATTATGGAAGAGCTGAAGAATTCCAATTAGGAATGGGCCTCTTCTGTATTAATGGTCTATTGAAAAAAAATTGTGCCATGACCTGAGGAGTTTACAGTTTGATTTAACTCACAAAAGTGAATTAATTTAATAATTTGAAAGAATAGCTGCTATTAAGTCTATTGCATCAACCTGTGGGATTTTAACTGTGGTCTTTTATGCTTTATTTTTAAATCTGGCTTTTAAAATCAGATGGCCAAGCTGTGAACCTCACTTTGGCCATTTTTACCTACCCTACTCTCCCCGAGTCTTCTCCACGGGCACCCCCTTGTCGCAGGGGAGAAGCTTGCATGCCCTTATGAGGTTGTGAGCTATGCTGGCAGTGGTTTGTGCCTCTGGTAGGGTCTCCCATGCTAG
>JAWWEU010000125.1:44915081-44934068 GCA_035583155.1 Acropternis orthonyx
CACCGCCTGTGGAGACTTTCCACTGTGCCATTTGCAACCGGACTTGCCTATCTCGCATTGGCCTTTTTAGCCATCAGGGTGCTTGCAGCAAGCATGGGTAGAGCCCTTCCCAAATCTTCGTTCGCGAAGCCTAGCCATGATGATGAAGATGATCTCCCCGAGTCCAGAAGACTTAGTTATTCAAGTTAGGGACAAAAGCCTGAAAAAGTGAACTTTCATGGCTGCAGCAAAGAATTGAAAGAAGAAAACTTCTGAACATTTTGAAAACTGTTTCATGAAATTAGGGTCTTTTAATTTTTGAGTGTTTATGGCTTTCAATAAAGTGAAAAATTCATAGCTCAAGTTGGTTAAGCAGAGTTATATAATACTGAGTAGCATACATATGGGGACTTTGGCATTTATATTTCCAGGACCATTTAAAAAGTGAGTTGATTTAAACATCTAGAAAGATGGCATGCGCACAAAGGAAAAATCCAGACTTCTATTATATAGTTAAACATCATCACTATGTCATTCTTTATCAAAAGGGTTTCACCAAAATCCTGGCTCTTACTTGTAGTGCCACAACTACAGTGTGGATCAAGCAAACCTCAGAAGCAAAGAAAACCTATGTTGGAAAAGATACAGTACGTAGAAACATTAATTTTGTGGCAGAGTCATTTGATCATTTGCCCAGGACTAGTGGAGTCTTGTGTTAGTTTTTCTCCTTATGCCTTAGGATAGGCAGTGAGCAGTGGAGCCAGAGCCATGTATCAAAACATATCCAGATGCCAAAATATATTGTCAAAATATCTCGTCAAAATGTCTCATGGTGAACCCTTTTTGATTTAAATATTCATAATGAATATTGTACTATGCACAGAAAAATAAATACAAAATTCACAATCACTGAGATTTTGTCTTTTTTTGTTGTTGTTATTTCCAGATAGATGATGAAGCCTTAAGAGAAACCATGCTATTTTCATTTAGCACACTGCTTTTTTTCAGATTCTATACTAAAAATTTTATATCCTAATGTTATTATAATAGGACAGGTGATTTTTGCCAGGCTAATTGAATGCAGCCAAAGAATTTATTTGAATATTTCTATAATTTGCATATTTATTCACAAAAGTCTGTTTATGACTAAAAGCAGCATCACTGACATAATCACATAAGATAGCGTTGTTGTTGTTATTGTTGTTGCCATTATTGTTACTATCATTATCATCAACTCATATAAGTTTTACCGATACCACAGTTACAGACCAGACTTCTGCTGTTCTAAATTTTCTATGAGTGACAAGCCATTAAAAATTAAGTTTATAATCAAGACAACACATGTATAAAGATGGTCAGGAAAATACAGACTCAATTAATAGCTGTAAATCAGCCTAAAGTGCAGTGCCCCCCAGACATTTTTGCCTTTCCATGCCCTTTTTTATGAAACAACAGTTAAATAAACCTCATCAGCATTTTAGAGCAAAAGTGACCCTTTCTTCTTTCATAATACAGAAAGGTCAATGAGACTCTCTGATAATGCTAAATATTTCTTTAATCTGAAGAGTACAACTGTCAAGAAACTATGGTATATCATGGAGATACCTCCTACCATGACAATGTCCCTAGATCAAATCACAAGGGTAGATATTAAAGGTTAAAGGGTTTGACCCTTCTACTGATTCAGTATAGCCCATATGTGGCCTTTTTTTTTTTAATCAGTAATATAGGCTGCTATAATTTATAGATGGATAGAAGCCAGAGGCAAAACAATATTTTAGAAAGTGCAAAAGTGGATTTTCTCCATTTATCATATACCTTCATTAATTTTTTTGGCTACTCAGCATTCTAGCTTTGTATATTTTTGCTGAAAAACAAGATTCCAATTCCCTGTCTTAAGTGTGTTATTGACTACTTTCTGATGGAATACAACTATAGAACTGCTGTACAGTCAACATAATTAATCAGTTATACCTATAATTTTATTTATCCCTCTTTTTTTTCTCTGAGAGAGAAAAGTGGGGTGCTAGTGAAAATGAAGAAAAAGATCCAGAAAGATTAACCAGAAAAAGAAGTGTAAAGTAGCATGCAGGCTTATTTTCTTCAGTACTGGTCCTAAATTTTTATTTTTTATGCCCTTCTTTCTTGTTTGTCTTAGCCCTTTAGAACTATTCAAATAACCTGTTGCTCTGTGTTGAGAAACTTCCCAAAATTGTACTGCGTGGCTTGTTTTTCTGCTTAGGGATAGTTAACATTTACACTTCATTGAAAGTTGACATTTTTTTCTTTTATCTAAGACATTAATTTTTGTCCTTTAGGACACATTCCCGTTCTATATCTCTCCTTCCTCCTTTCTTCATCTCAGGTTTATATCTTCTAATTTATGGATCAAATGTTGTTCACCAGTCTACCATTGTAAATCTTTCATGAGTTGGTCTGGATTTATGCTGAGGGAATAGAGGGAAAATTGGCTTCATGCCTCTTATGTGGTGTAATCTTGTTTCCCTCTAAAATACAGCATCTCCAAACATGAAGCAGATACAAAACCTCCTGGAACTAATACCAAACCTTCTGTCCACAGTAACTGTTTTCAGCCAATATTACTTGGTGAATTCTTTCTTCCTCAATCAGTGCCTTTTGCCAGATCAACCTCTATTATTTTTGTTTCAATCCTTCCTAGCAAACTGTATGTTCTTAATTCTTTTATTGTATTTCCTTTTGCTCTCACCCACAGAGTACTCATTTTCTGGCAGTACACTGAATCAAAAAATGGGGTAATTAAGCAGTTACTGTGAGTGTCAAATGCATTTTTCTCCTAATTCTGGAGATATGACACTAAGTGAATATCAAATGCAAAAAGTTGATATGGAATTTTTAATACAATTAATATGTTAATTCACATATTTATTTATTTCTAATTCCTGTACCTACCTTTCTCACAGCACTGTTAAAAATGCATCTCTATTACAGCCAAACTGCTTCTTTAGCTAATAGAAAAATGTTATACATGATATAGGACCAACAGAAAGTTTAATATCCAGTGAGATCAGCACAGAAAGGAAGAGCTTTCTGCCCTCTAATAAATCTTAGAAGTCTCCATTAGTTATGTGCAAACATATTCACTCTGAACAGAATGTGTTACTTTAAACTCGAGGCTGTACTTCACAAAGAATAAATTGTGGCATGCTGGTATCTTGCCAGGCATTTCTGTTGTAATGAATCAGAGGGCTGGTCTGTGGCTCCCACACCCAAGGAGCAGGAGAGAGCACGGCAAGGCTTGAGTGGGAGCAGCAGTACCTGCCTCAAAAGTCCTGTTACTTTTTCTGTTCCCTTCCAAATGCCCCTAGTAGTAATTTTCTTCTCTTACCCCATTCTCACAAAAGATGATGAGGAGAAATACTGTTTAGTGCAAACCTCTTGTGCTGACTAATCTAAAAACTGCCTGTTAACCTATGATTCTGTAGTACTTCCACTGACCTTTGACACTGAAAGCAGCTGTCAGTGAATATTTACCTCAAGGGAGTCTGTAGGTCTTTCAAAGAGTTGTCTGTTCCCAAACCTCTAAATTTTATATTTTGCAATATTATTTGGAGTATTTTTTATTATTGTTAATCACATTTTGTACTGAATTTCTGTAGATAAATCGATTAAATTTTTGTATGTACTTAAATTCTATTAGAATGGTGCTTGCTTTGTTGTGGGGATTTTTTTACAAACAGATTAGGCACACTGAGTAATCAGTGAAACGCTTTGCCTGTAATCAGAATTTCCCTGCCAAGTCACTTGTGACAGTGGAGATGATAGCAGTCTCAACTGAAACCTTTCATATTTGATCTATGTTGTAACTAGTCATACCATTTAATTAGCATTTGAGAATTAAATTTTGAAATGGAACATTTTAATGCAGTTGAATTTCTGCAGGATCTAGGAAAATAAAGCCATGTGACATTTTATTTTAAGACTACTATACAGTTTTTCATTTGAGCATTGACATAATGTAGCACATTTTTAGACTGAGTAGTTCCTCTAGAAGTAGCATACACAATTTTTGTTAAATACTAGACTTCAGAACACTTCACATCCTGTAAAGACTGTGATTAAGACTCATCTAGTATACACTCAAAATAAAAATGAACAAAGAATATTCAAGTATTGAACTGTTATTAAATAGCTTTATCCAATTAGTTCTCTACTTTTAAAGGGAAACATTTTAAATGTCAAACATTTAAAAAATGTAAATACACTACTTTTTTCATCAAACATTAATATTAAAGCATAGTAACAGGCTATGCAAAAGATAATTCTGAAATGGAATTGCTATCAAGTTCAAAATGTGAGATGTTTGTCGCTGAAACTTGCAGTATGCTTCCTCTCATTGTGTACTGCCAGGGAGTGTTGGGAGCCCGAGTTGGGATGCCGAGAAGAGGACCTTTGCCATCAACTGCAGTTTGTGTTCAGTGCTGTATAGAAAAGAACTTTCAGGATGTCTGATAAATTTCCTTTTTCTTTTATCTACACTTCATGTTTTTGAGAGAGGATAGTATTGTTCCTTTATCAAAATATTTAATATATAATCCTGATTTCATATCAACTGATGTATGAATGTAACCTCTTATTTAAGCTGTTCTGGAAACAGAGGCAGTGGGGTGAAAGTGGTATTCAAATACTGCTCTGGAAATGAGGATATTTGGTTCTCAGTTGTAGTACAAGACCTTTGGTTAGCTGTGTAATGTTTGAGTGTAACTGTTTTCTACTTGTAAAACAAGGGTGATAATATTCATCTACTCTTTAAATGGTTTTTATTAAAAAAAGCACTTGCAAAAGTGAAAGTAATTCAGAATTTAAAAATAATCAATGTGGCTTCTTAAGAGAGAAAGTGACTTTGTGGAAGGAAGGAACTGCCCTATGCAGTGTCTTATTGAAAAATTGGAGAACAGAAATTAAACCAGATTCTGACTTAACACAAAAAGCAAGCATTTACTCTGTAATTCTCTTTCTAAACTGGTATCACTGAAGATGCTGAGCTGTCAATAAATAAGGATCTGTCAAAATTCTCTCTTGGGGGAAACAGGAGAGAAGACTGTACTAATGTAATGCTTTTTTAAATTTTCTTGTTTATGTAGAAAAGGGAAAAAGGCTTGTGTGTTTATAACAGTGTTGGAGAAGGCTTCCTTACTGGCAGAAAAATTACCACAGGAAAGAGGAGAAGGAGCAAGAAGTTAATAACTTATCTCTTTCTCTGATCTTATTGGAAGACAAACTGTAGGAAATTACTGCAGTTGTGTACAGATGGATACTCCACATATGACAAATTGTTACACTGAAGTCTGGAATGCACAAAATTATGAAGACATCTAGAGAAATTTTAGGCCCTCTAGAAAGTATGATGTATTTGCTTTCTTAAAATATAACTTATTTAATGGGTTTTAAGTTCTCACAGGACTTTGACATAATATGTGTTGGTAACACAGCAACATTATGGATGTTCATCTACGTGCTTCTCTGTGTTACAATTCGGCCACTGTGAAGTCTTCTCACTCTGACAGTGTAAACTAGCAAACGAGCCTCTCAGGCTTAATTAAATCATTAATGAATCCTAGATCACATTAATATTTATGAAGCTGTTGAGACTGAAAGTCTTAAGGTGAGCTCTTTCTTGTATAAATTTGAGAATTCATAAGATGGCAAATTGTAAGGAGGGAATCATACGTCTGGATAAAAATTCTGACTCTGTCAAGTTAGTTTGTTTTTTGTCAGGGAAAGCATTGTTTTCACTATGCAAATGATTTCCAGTAAACAGGATAATTTACTATTACCCAAAACTGAAGAATAAAGCCAGGAGTCTGAAATGTACTGTTCAGCAGTTTTCAGGGGGAGAGAACTAATATCATCCTGAAATAATTTCTTCTTTAGAAAATATACATTTCTTGTCTTGCATTGACTATGTTTGTCATTGACAGTGAAATTTGTCTGCATTACCTGACTCCACATGACCATCTGTCTGTTTTGGCTGGGCAGCGATGCCTGTAAGCACAGATCTGACCTCAGCCACTGACACCTTACATCCAAGGTCATCAAACCAGCTGGAAGCCTTGCTGGAGGCAGGCTGGTCTGTGGAAATGTTTTGAGAGGTCTTTTCCCAGGAGCCCTTCTGCCGGACCAAGGGGGCAGTAGGGCTGCATGACCAATAAATTTTGGGAATTCCTTTGAGTGATGAAAATGAAAGTCTGGTGTTGTTTGGTTTTGTTGTTGTTGTTGTTGTTTGGTTGGTTTTTGTTGAGTTTGGGTGTTGGTTTGTTTTTTTTTTTTCTTCACAGTGAACAGTTTTTGACTATTCATTTAGGTACACCTTAAAGCCATTTTTCACAGTCAAACTATCCAGAACCTGGGTTCTATACAAATAGCTCCCTTTAGTCAGTAAAATACACACAGTTAATATGAACTAAATTTCCAAAGAAATGACTATGTTCTTAAATTCGTGGAACATGTATTAAGTTTTCAAATTACTAATAGTTGTTCTAAAAGAACTTTTAACTATACTTACATGCCTGTAGAAAAATAATGCTGAACTAAAATCCAAGTAAAAAGTTAACTCAGTTTTTCTGTTCTAGTTGTTGAGTAATGTAATTCTATTAAAATTATAAATAATCATGCTGCTTTATGTCACACATTCATTAAAAATCTTTTTTTTTCTACCAAGTGAAGCTTATAAACAAAGACTAAATGGAGGCAATTATTTTAGCTTACTTATTTGTGAATGTGGTTTTAGAGCAAACTTTCTCTGGACATCTATAGTATCTCTGAATTTGTGTGTGATTTTTATGATAATTTCTTTATCTTGAATCCATATTATCCTCAGAGCAATAATATACTCCCAGTCTTCTGGACCACGACCACTTAATTAAGAAATTGCTCTAATGATCTGCTTGCTGAATTCTTCTAAATTGTTTAATTAATGATTCTGGTTTTAGCCCTTTAATCAGATCATCTTTCCAAATCTGGCCCAAGTTACTCAGTATACTTGTGGTATTTTCAGACTTAATGATACACTGAATATTTTACTCTTGACCAACTTGAGTCCTAAGTGATTTCCCCATGTCTTCGCAGCAGAAGAGTTAGATTGTTTATTATTTTAGGTCTCCTGAGCCCCATTTTTCCCAAAGGAGAAAGTGAATTCCTCACCAGAATAGAAATTTTCTGTCCTCTGGTGGTCCACTGAGGGGGAAGGAACTGTGCTTGTCCAACAACATCCAAGTGGGGAAAAGCTTAAATATAGGGAGAAGAAATTTCTGATATAAGCAGTGAAGTACACAATCTATAGAATATTCCTGGCAGAAGGAAATTGAAAATCCATCTCTTCTAGTGAGAAGATCTTTCTATGAGAATTGGTGCTCTTTTGCAATTGCTTAAATCCTTGCTCGCTTAATTATTTTGGTTGTTTACAGATAGGCTTTTCCATATTCAATTAGCTTTTCAGTATGTCTGTATCACTAAATGTAATAAACAGTCACTTATATTCTGGATTTCTCCGGTCATGACTTAAGCAAAATACTCTTTATTTACAAAACCAGAAGGTAGAATTTCCCTTCATCTCTGCTTATTTCCAGTTTCAAAAAGAGTCACTCAGAAAGGTCTGTGAATATTTCTGAACACCTTCATTGCCTCTTTAGTTGTTTTTGCTTCCATTGTTGCAGTCATTAGGCAAGTAAACAAAACTTGCTGTTCATTTTTAAAAGATAAGGGTTCTGTGGTGGATTAACTTAAACAATAGTCTTACTACATCATGTGTATACCACAGATCTTTTTTACAGAAATGAAGAATAGTGAAAGGATGAGTTAGGAATATGAAACCTCCAGTATGACACACTTTAGGATGACACTGGAGCTTGCTGTCATTGTACTGTCTGAGACCCAGCTGTGGCTGTTATCCACCTCCCTGTGTCACTGTTCCCAGGGAGCTCTGCAAGCCCCTGTGCTCTTCTCTTCAGAGCAGAATATCAATGCTGTTGCTAAATGAGTTGACATCAGATGGGCAGTTGCTACTTATGGCACAAAGGTGCTGAGGTCAGTGGAGAGCTCTGTGCCTCAATGAGTCACCTACATCATGCTGCTTCTCAACTTCAAAAACTACTGATATGAGAAAAAAGAGTATCTTTTCCCCATATGAAGTTAAACAAGTTTTTTTCAGTATGTCAAAGAAACTTAGTGTTTGGTTTGAATAGAACTTTGCAAAGTGTCAATATTCAAAACTGGATATGTGAGATGACGGGGCGAAAAGGGACTTTTCTTGACTTCTATGGCATAGATACTGTACACATTCTTTAATTTGGATCAATAAAAATATTATATCACAGTGTAGATTTTAATTAAATTTTTATTTCAAAGAAATATTCAGACTTATTTTGCTATAAAAAACCTGCTCCATGACACCTGTTTTTTTAAAATATTGAACTTCTATTATGGTTATGACTAACATTATTCCTTTTTGAATCTTTAAGGAAGGTGGAAGTATCAGTAAAAAACAAAATTCTGACATGCATTATGTCTTGATCTTTTTTCTCCTCACATCATGTGACCTGAGACAGAAACAAAGGTGAGTTTTATTCTCCTCCTTCTGGAGAGGCCTCAGAGAAGTATGAACATAGCATTCATAGGGATGACTTTTACACATGGGGGGCCAACTTGTCAGAGAGTGTGTCCCATGGGAGAAGTGAAGAAATGTAGAAGTCCAACTGGAATTCTTGAATGTACTAAAGCAGCATTAGTGGGCTAGAAAATACCATGGCCTCAGGAAAAGATATTATTTCACCATTCTTTGTGGAATACCATCCCCAAAGTAAACTACACCACCAGTCTCCTTCACAGTGTAAAATATTTAGCTCTGCATTTTGAACCAGGCCTAATAGCAACAGTGCAATTTTATGTTTCATAAAGCATACTTCATCCTGGTAACCTCCTGCCTGTCCTGCACTTAATTTTATGAAATACGTCCTTCTTTCTATCTCTGGTCCATCTTGTGTCCCAGGATCTCTGGAAGGGATGCCGAAGTATCTCATTCATTTCAGCCCACTTATTCCCATCCCTTTTGGCTGCAGGTTTCTAAGTAATTCAGGAACAGTCAATTAAGTGTTTAGGAAAATTCATGAGCCTCTTTCAAAATCTGTGGGGCAAAAGGGAAAGAATGACAAGGATTAGAAGTTCATGGAGGAAGCCAAAACAGATGAATCCTTTCTTTTGCCAAGGTTAAACCTCTGGATGAAAAATACTGGTTTTGGATATTATACATCATCTAAAGTGTTTTCTCTTAAGTCAGCAGAACCATCAAGCCATTGTTCCACATGTTTCATACCCCCTTTCAGCAGCACATGACATCTTGACTGTCCAAAGCTGTTGTGAAATGAAACTGCTCTCTGCCTGTGGCTGTCAGGTGTCTGCAGTGCCTATGTCCAGAGGAAATATTTCCTCACAGCTGGAAGAGCACAAGCACAAGAAACAATCTAGCTCTGCTGAACAGCAGAAAACTAATTGGTCCTTATTCTCATATGGTTTGTGAAAGCATAGTACAGTACCATAAATCTTGGAGAAAACTCTAGTACAAACTGGCAAATAGTTACTTTGCATTCATGGGCCTATTGAGAAGTTTCTTAGTGGTGTGTAGGAGCAGGATAACAAAGGAACAGCTAACATATTCCACCTAAGATAGCCTTACAACCATTTATTTTCAGCTAAGAGACTGTTTTCTAGTTCACACATGCTGTGCACGTTCATCAAGCAGGATTAGCTCTTTGTGTAGGTCCTGCTGATGTCAGTGAACCTACACCAGCAAAAGTTTGTCTAAGCTCTTTATCCATGCTTAGACAGAATGACTTCAGTGAGCCCCTGAGAATTATGAGTTTCTCATTTCTGTATTGCTTTTGAAAGCAAAGTAATGCCTTCAGTAAAATACAAGCTTTTAACAGAAACACAAGAAAATATTCCATGTAGTAGCAAATAAGAACAAACAAGCTTTTAATGTCGACATTGATTGATCAAAAAATGTTTCATTTCATATGAAGTGAAATAGCTCTCTATTAACTCTGATAAACTTTTAAAGGTGTCTATTTTGGTTCCTGTTCAATTAGCACCCATTTCACTAGCAATACAAAACCCACTGCGTCTGTCTGGCATGAGTAATGAGCACCTGTGTAGGATATCTGCATCTACAATTAAATCCTGAGGCTCCTGTATAGCATCTAAACAAACAGAAGATTAAAATCTGGCTGTTTCTACCTGAGAATTATTTGTGGAATTTGGTTGCCTGCAGTTCACAGGGAATTTAACCTTGCCTTATCGTGCATCACAGAGTGCACTTAAGCTGCATGACCATTAAGTGAATCACCCAGAAGTTTACCACTGGGAAAAGAAGGGTGAGAGGGGAAGGAGACCCAAGAGGCACATGGGAGTTATTCCTTGGTCATCCAGCTACCCCACAGAAAACATCATCACAACAGGCATTAATTGACTTCCTCCTTGCTAGTCTCCACAGAAGATTGAATTCACTCCAAGCTTAAGCAGGTCTAATAGACCTATTACCTTTCTTCACAGACCTTGCCCCCTGTACTGAAACAGGCTTTCTGTGATGGCGATGGTCCCTCTACAAGTAGCCCTGAGGCTAGCTGATTTGCAGGGAGGTTTAAGGTGACTGTGAATGCAATGAAGGAGGAAATGCTAACCTTCCTCTCCACTGTTGTCACCCTAAAATCTTATAGGGCATTCAGCTCATGTACCAAAAGTTCAGCATGATTTTTTTTCCTTGCAAATGTATTTCTGCTTAAAAAAAAAAAAAAAAAAAAAAAAAAAAAAAAAAAAAAAAAAAAAAAACAGTGGCTAACAAAAAGGGCTCTATTTACGTACCTGGACACATTATATACCTCAATTATCAGTAAAATTTATTTATTTTTTGGTATCCTTAATGTTGTTCCAAATTTTTTCTCTACAAACTGTGTACTGTATTTAAACCTTATCATTCATTATTCTACCTAAAAAACAAACTTTCAAAAGTGGGGATATAAAACTTGTGATTTTGTACTGAGAGGTCTTCACAGATTTTTACACTTTAAAATCCAGAAATGTCCATCTGATTTGGTGATAGAACCATATGCCACACCATATGCCATCCAATTACAGTTGTGGTAGACTGTCAGATTTCTGATTCTGGTTAAAGTTTATTTTAAAGAAAGGCAATCAGTCTTGAAATGAAGTTCTCAGGAAATGGAGAACTGTTCTTTACCTCAGTAATATATTTGAGAGTTGACTCACTAACCACTCTCACAATGACATATGCATACCTTTATTTTTAATATAAATCTGCATGTATCCAAAGTTTTAAAGCAGGTTGTTTTTCTATTGAAATAATATATTTCTATTGTTAAAAAAGGTTGGTATTGTATTTTCTTGGATGTATTCCAATACTTTGATTAAATAATGCCTCAGGCCTCTCTTTTGATGAGGTAAATGGGGTTGTTCTGTTCTCTTCAGTCTGTCAATCTCCCTTTTAAATTGCAGACATCAGAATGAGCTGCAGTACTCCAATTTTGTTTTCACTGGTGATCATGCAGATACATAAGACCATTTCTTCCAAAATCATTTACTGTTAGCATTAGCTTTTCTGGGTGTATTTGGTTGTCAGTCCTTATGAAAATAATGCCACTTTTATACAGATTACTTCCATTAGGCATACAAATTTGAAAATGCTGATATTTACTCCAAGAAACTCATCCAAAAAAGGATCTTGATGTAGAGAGAATTTAGTATGCCCAGGGGCAGCTACTGACTTTAACGAGGCTTTATACAAGCCCAAATACCTTCCCATAGAGTAATCCATTAGTAAAATTTGAAAATATTTAGGATCTATAGCAGGAACAAATGAAGGTAAGAAAAGATAAATACACTGAAAAAAATGACACTATGATTCTTCTAGTTTCGTGATTACATATTGTATTATTTTAATTTTATTTAATTTTATTTTATTTATTAAGATCTTATTTTATTTTACCTATGTCTGAATAGCAGAGAGAAGACTGATAAACTGTAGTAAGAAACAATACAATGGAACTGGAAGACAAATCCTATAACAAAATTGTAAGATCTTGATACTTGTCCCATTGATTTAATTTTTAGAAGCATAAATGTCAGCTAAAGCCAAGAACGTAACAGTATCACTGTATTTTCATTTGGAGCTTATTCATTGGAAACTTTTTTGAAAGTGGAAATCAATTAGAAGGGTACTTCATCTATTACTTTCATCTTCAAGGCCTATGGGGAAAAAACCTTAGAAAAATAATTGGAGATCCCATGGAAATTTAAATCAATTTGTTAATACTTTCAAAACATTTATAGAATCTAAATATGAAAACTGAACAAAAGCTTTTTGATACTGATTTTAAGCTGCAGCTTCATCAATCCATGGCAAGAAGCAAGTGAAAGATGGGAAGCAAAATTAAGTTTCTTTATGCAATTTTGTCTTTCATTATGATTCAAAAGTCAGGAATCCTATATGTACATGAGAGAGCATGAATCAGCAAGGTAGGAAATTGCATTTACTCCACCACAAGGTTTAAGTAGTTGCTAAGATTCATCAATTCCAAAAGAAGTAAGACGAGCTTTGACTTTTGGAGTCCTTCTAAAAGTCCAAAGGAACAGCTTCTCTTTTTTGTAAGTGCAGTTTATATCTGGCAGAGTCCCACAGTTTTTGCATGACAAAACTGAATAAATATTGAACTATTCTAGATAGTCTGGAGTTTTCTTGCACTAATGTAGACAGCCAATGCCATGAATATCCCTCTGAAAGTAGGAACAAATGTCAGCCAACTTAAGTTGGTAGTGGCACTTACAGTTAAGCTAATTTGCCAAAATCCTCAGTTTTGACAAAATAGTCAGAGAACCTATGGGCTAAGTGGAGGTCATATTTGCTTTCCCCTGATTTAAGAGATCCCAGGAAATTTATCTAACTCCCAGCAAAATTTAAAGTCTGTTTCTATCCCTGAAGATATGTGGAGAATATGGGGAGAAAGTAAATATTGCTGCTGTAAGTAAATGACTAGCCTATAAGTAAAATGCATTGTTGAGGTTCAAGAAAGTCCTGATTTTCCAAGGCATTTTGGGACAATTCATGTCTGTGAACTACATAAATCCAAACGGAATTACTTTTGAAAATTTCATCTCTTCTACACTGGTTATTTTCTTTCCTCTTTATGTTGCTGAGAGGTTCTGAGGCAGGGTACTCCAACTGGGAGAAAACTGAAAGCAGAAAAGTGCCTAAAAATGTCCCTGACAACTAAATAATTTCATACTTCTGTGTCAAATCTGAACTGATGTAAAAAATTACTTAATTATAGAAGACTAAAATGAGGTAATGATATTGTAAAGCTTTGCTCAGTGGAATAAATTTTGCTTCTTTGGAATAACTGTTTCAATATGGAAGTGTTCTCTTCTTACTTCTAATAATTACAGCTGTTACCCCAAACAATAAAAATCCACTAAGAGAGCCTATCTAATGAATAAGGTCTATTCTTGTTGTCAGGCACTGAACATAAAGGATGATATATCGTATGATACTATTATGGTTTTTGACAGGGCACCACAAAAGTGTGAGATCATTTCTACAACACATCAGAAGCTGTTGTGACTGCAGAACGTAAAATTATTCTAGAGCTGGAATTAAGATGGGAAATTATGCTTTTCAATATCAGTAGCAATTTCACATTAAGAGTCTGAGATCCCTCTGTAACATTTAACAATAACACATTATTCTGCAATACGTTGCTACACATTGCAAGAACATTGTTTTCACTTCTTTTGGTTTATGTAAATAAGCAAAACTATTTTAAATCCTCAGGTAGACAGGCTTTAATAATAGCAGTGTGTACTGAAACTTCAGTCTGTTCTGTTTATAACCATGTTTATATGTTAGTAAAGAGTGGAAATTTGTCACCAAAACTGCCAGTTTTATTCTGTGTCACATCTGCAAATATTTACTCATGAGTTAATTATTAGGTATGTATGTGTTTGCTGAAGGTGAAGTGCTTGAGAGCTTGGGAACATAAGAAATGTCGCTCCAGAACAGAGTAATGGTTTGGTGATTTCCATATCCAGTTCTAGTGATGCCAGTGATGGATGCTTCACATCTACTTAATGGTGCAGTAATATATCACACCGATATGACTGTCCTTATCCTAGACAACCCTGGCTGAAGAGCACTGAATCGTCAGGATTGTTAATACTGAAGCTGTTTCAGGCATTGCTGTTTAAATGGGAAGTCTTTTTTGTGAATCATTCTACCTCCATTATGTTAGACCAGTTTTAGAAAGGAGTAGCTCTGCTGTTTTCAACGCAGTTTCACCAAGGAGTTGAATGCCTAGGAAGCCAAATTTCATGTTGGTAACAGGTGATTCCAGTGTCATTTCCAATCACAGATTTCAAGTGGTGTCAGTGGAAATGTATGCTCATCTTTCTATAATCAGGAATAAAAGTACAAAACTGCTCAGGTGCTTTTCCATTCTATCCTGATAAAGTCATGAGAATAGTGATGCACATGTATTAAAAATCACTTCTCAAAACAAATTCACCTGTAGACACCTGATATGATACTCCTACTATGTTAGAGTGGTTAGAGTTGATAGATAATACAGCAAATGTGGAAACCTGGAAAAGAAAAAGAGCAGAAACTAGATAATTTAACTAGACCTTGACAAGAAAACATGAATGTTTTTAAGCTATTTGGTTATTTTCCTAATAAACACTGAAAGCAGATAAATATTTCCTACATTTAGTAGAAATCCAAATTCATGTTCTAATTGCTGTGAACACAAACAATTAGATTTGCTGTTGAGCAATGTTCTTAGAGGAAGATGTGCTCTGTCAACAGCTGTATTCTTGCACCTAGAGGTAGAGCAGAGGTAGAATCTCAGGTATTTTTAGAATTATTTCATTAGAGACTAGGCATAGGAGGCTGTGGATCAGATTCAGTAAAACAAAGTCAAAGGTAAAAGTGGAAGAGGGCTACTAGCATGCTTTTTAAGGTGTACTTATTTTCTTTCTGGCAGATATTCTGGCCAATTGCTGGAAACTTGAAAAGACTTCCAGACAATTTATTCTCTCTGCTTTGCTCTATTTTTTTTTTTTTTAATGCATTCTGCCCTGAAATCCTGATCTTGCTGCATTATACTTATTTTTCTATCTTGAAAAGCAGAAAATACTATTTCATTTTCTTTGGTTTCTACTACGTGCTTTGAGACCATTGATTGCTCTACCTTTTCTCTGAAAGCAGGACAGGTGTTATCCAGTTAAGCGCTCTTTTGAGTTATGGTGGCTGATTACTCTTGTTGCTATCTTCTGAACTTCACTGAAAAGATTCCTATCTTTTTCTTAGGTAACAGCTCAAAACTTGGCAAAATGCTACACCCAAGGCTCATCAAGTTCTGAACAGAGAAAAGGATTATTTCACACAGTCTTTGGACTATGCTCACAGGGTGACATTGTCATTTCTTGAAATTTTAAACACAGTCAACAGTTTATATATTCTCTAGACCTTCCTCTCTAGACCATTGTACACATGACAGGCTGTATTTGTTGGTTGTTCGAGTAAACTGTAGAATAATTTGCAAGGTCAGGCAAAATTTCCTTGATAAAGTAAAAACTCTGCTGTGTAAAAATTAACTTACTTTGGTATCAGGATTTAATCTAGATCCTTTTCGGAACCCTCTGCCCAGCTGTTTTAAAATAAATGACACTACCAGTCTGCTGTGCATTGACTTCTGTTTTCAAGGGTGTATCCAATACTGCTGCATTCAAAAATTCCCCCCAAAAAACCAAACAAATAAACAATAAGCTAGAACCAATAGTTTGCATGTATACTAATTTTGCAGATCTGTGAAATGAATTGCAGATGGAGGTTTCGTTAGTGTCTATTTGTCTTTCTCTTGCAGTTTAGGATACTGGAATACATCTGTTTCAATTCAACACATGCTCCTATATGTACAGTTGAAATAAAAAAGTGGGGGTTTGGGGGTCGGAGGGGGATTTTTTACAGTAATTACTAAATTCTTGTGGTATTTTAACTCAAGGCTTGAGAACTCAAAATCATGGTTTGCATGGCCATGTTATACTGTTAAAAGATGGTGCTGGTAATAGAGTTCGATGGATTTACACATGAGGGTCCCAGGGAATTTGATGGGAAACTGCCCACAGATCAAGAACAGTCTGTGATTCTAAATACAGTTACATGATATACAGTGTGAAAACTCCAGTACTGCAAAGGCTTGTATTTATTCCACTGTTTAACTTGCCATAGGTGCTGATGGATCTGTTCCTAATGGTGAAAAGTTGTATTATCTGTTTGTGAAGAACTGAACATGAGGCAATATATTTTGAAACATGGAATTGTATTTGCATTCATTAACAACGTAAAAACAGCTCCAATTGGTCTATAATTAACTAGGATGTTCTGCACTCAGATCAGTTCTTAGAAAATTGCCAGCCTAGGTCAGTTCTAAGTGTATTAATTTCATACATTGATTTTAAAGGAGCTATGGTTGTGTCGATCAGGCAGGAAATTGGCTTGCCACTGTGACATTGGGAGTAAGAGCCCAGGGCAAATTTAGCATTTTATCAGCTAAACTGTAACTCCAGTGCCGTTTAGGCAGTTCAGCTCTCTCAGAGTCATTTACAGGGTCTCTGACTGCTTAGATGTGCCAATAGACTTACTTTGGTCAGCAACATTAGTTAGCTCCCTAAAATCTAGATGTATATAACATTATTTTAAAAACCAGACACAGTATTTACTCATTCATCTCACACCTAGAGACATGAAATCAATTTGCAAATGTAAATGGACACATTTTCACTTGAAGAAGAGGTGGCGATTTTTTGTGGATCAATAATATTTTTCGTAGAGTGCAAAATTATGAAAACTAAAAATTCACTCAATCCACTTCCATAAAGGTGCTTTATAACACAACCTGCAAATGGAACAGATGTCCATTTACACCAGCAGGGAATTTGGCTCATATTGAAACTACCAGTGACCTATTTTTTTGGTTCAAATAGATTTCATTTATACCCTAAGGGTTTTCTGGACATCATTGTTCTCCTTGAAATCACAGCCAACAAATATTAAAAGAAATTCAAGAAATAATGCCCATAGCAAGCAATTAAAAGAAACACAGACAATGCTCAACCAAGGTACTTGTCCTTCCTATTTCTAAGGAAGGACAAGTTGTTAACAGTCTGAGAGAATTCCCTGGTAAAGTCAATCCTGCATAATAACTTGAGAAGCTCATCTCTGGCACGTTCACAGTTTATACAACCATGTTGCTGAGTAGAAGGGGAAATGTTTTGCCTTGCGTTAACCAATTATAAAATTATGCAAAGTGAAACACCAAGGAGGAGTAATTTTTAATCTCTTGGCCTTGCATCGTTATGGACATCTAAATGGATATGAAAATAAGGTTAATTGCCTTCTGTCCTGGAGAGCCTGCTGCAAGCCTCCTTCTGACCTGCATGAAGGTAGTGCAAGAAGGATGTGCCTACAAACAGCAGTGGCTGCCACTGTAGGGTGTATAGGCAGACTATCGTCTTTGGACATAAGTCAAGAGTTACTTAGTGTGCTTCTGTGGATGCCAAGCTCTCTTTTTATCCCAGATATGAGTTTGGTGTGCTTGAAAGTGGGTATGCACCCACTTTTTATTCCACAGTAGAAGAGATGGTACGTTTCTGGCATTCACGTTTTGCCCTCTGTAGGAGTACTTCTGATTTTCTTTACTTTTCATCTCTCTATAAACTGCTGTTGTGGAAGCTGACACACAGTGTTTTGACTCTGTTCCTGCCAATTCTTCAGGTTTTTTCCCTAGACCTTTGCAGTCTCATTTCCTCCCCTTTCTACGTTTAGCACTGCCTATGTGTTTCCTAGATCAAAACAGTCTGTATTGATCCTGTTTCTTCTATTGCCAAGGTTCTCTTGATCTGTAATTTGTTGCTTTTTAAACTCCTCCTCTTTGACAAACTCCTTTGTAGGTATAAAGTGTGTACACCTCCTGTTTAGTTTAACTTTTGCCTCCCTATGAAGTTTTTGTATGTAATTACAACACCACGGAGTCTGACACACACTGAGGGAAATAGGATGGAGTCCACAAAATACCATTACAGTACAGTACAATACAAGCAACTCAGACTACAAGGAAATCCATGCTACAGCACAATATTTGCATCTCTGAATTTGATGCTGAGTATTCTTTAATGTTGCTGAGAATGTCCACTTTTTGGAGCTCCATGTCAGGTAAAAAGCCAAATTATAAAATATGCATTTTTCACTCCTGTCTGCACTAATGAAACAGACTTTCAAAAAAAGAGGCTTTCAAAGAACTGAGAAGTCATGGTTTAAAAAAATCACTGCAAGTCATTTTGAGCCAAAGGTGCATACATGGGATGAAGAAAGTAGAGAGATATTTTTGCTAATAATGCTGAATGAAATAACAAAGTAAATTCAACAGGAGGGCTAATACATCCTGTATTTTATGTTCTTGATAATAAAACAGCAGAGACATATTTCACATTCTACTCCATAGCTTCAAATGACTTAATTGTACCATTAGCACTATACCCTTGCACTAAATGTAACAGATGGTTCATAAAAATCTCTTAAAAAATAATCTTAGAAACTTTTCATATGAGATGGTTTTCAGAGATTTTATCCAGCTATTCATTGTTATTTAGTTCAACAGTCTATGTGATGCATCACTACATTTAATTATATTAATTATATATAATTATTTTGACAAAAGACATGCCACTTTCATTACCCAGCAAAGAAATTACTTCATCTAAAAAATTTAAAACTCCAAGGTGAAAGAAAAACACATAAAAGAAAAATAGTGTGATGGGTTTGATAAATCAAAAAAAAACTCAGATTAAGGTTTTAGTTTTAGCTAGGCCCCAGTTCTGTGGGTCATGTGGTTAGGGACAAGTATCAGC
>JAWWEU010000125.1:44934168-44990603 GCA_035583155.1 Acropternis orthonyx
CACTTCTTTTAACTGAAACTCTGTCACATTGGGAGGTGGTTGGCATTTTGCCAAGAGTCAAACCAAAACAATAACAAATAGGGAAACAACAATGAAATTTGAAAGAAAGTGATAAGGAAGAAGAGGGGAGGGAAAGAAAGGAAAAATACAAGGATAGAGAATCAGATCTTATTTTTCTTTACTTTCATAGTTGTGCTCTTTATTTAATCATATTTTACTTGTAGATAATAACAATTCATAGAATCACAGCGTTGTACGTTGAATATAGAGTCTGTCTACCACTAAACCATGTCCCTTAACTGTCAATTTTTTGCCCATCATGTAGCATTGCTAGAAGACATTTTGCTTCCTGTGGACAACATTGATTATGCATTGTCACAGATGAGCTCCACAGCTGAGTCAATTGGGAAGACTATTGATATTAAACTTTTCTGAATATAAGATATCCAGTCAGCATCAAAGTAAAGAAAAAAAAAGTTATTATGACACACACCAAAAAAATCTGATGTTCTCAGACATTTTTACTGCAGTTCCAAAGGAAATATGTCACTACAGATCTGTAAGCACTAGACAGAGAAATTTTGTCACAGAACCATTTGAATGCACTTTTAGCACCAGTATTCACCAATAGGTGCCTCATTATCTGACTGTGTGTATAATGGAAATGGCTTATATGTTTGTGACTCAGGAAAATCAGTCATATGTTGAGCTATTTACTGCTTTCAAGTAATGATGCAACACCAATTTTTTCTGCCATGTATACTTTGAGTCTTCAGGCCATCAAACATCCAGCTGAATGTTATTCCTGCCTTTTCCTACAGCTCTTTTGCTTTCCCTGAGACCACTATCAAAATTACCTGTTGGTTTTTTAGATAGAAGTATATGTGTATACTTGTCCTTTGTTTTTATTTATACCTTTTTCATTTTCAATGAAATTATGCAATTCAATGTTACAACTGTTGGTAACAACTTTGTAACAGTATGACATTTACAGTAGCATAGTCTATGTATGAAATAAATTTTTATGGTGCAGATGGGATACATAACAAATTGCTATAAGTTTCTTGGAAATGTGATCTCTTGAGGAGGAAGTGGTGTTTTTATGTTTGAAATTCAGGCAAAAGGTAATGGTTATATTCTTATGACACAATTATCTACATTGGGGTCTCCAAGACCTACCTCTTCATGAAGCAGTGACCACAATGTGGTCATTTCCAAGGGTGGGCTCAGATTCTTTGAA
Organism: Acropternis orthonyx; assembly: GCA_035583155.1. Taxonomy (NCBI): domain Eukaryota; kingdom Metazoa; phylum Chordata; class Aves; order Passeriformes; family Rhinocryptidae; genus Acropternis; species Acropternis orthonyx. The sequence goes on from JAWWEU010000125.1 coordinate 44,935,409, forward strand.
ATTTGGCAGCCTGTCCTCTCTGTCCTGTTGATCTAGGCCTAGGAAAGTATGAAATCTTAATTTTCATAATCTCCTTCCCTCCTTTTGGTATTCAATAAAGGGAGCCAAAACACTTGCCATGGCACCAGAGATAAGCTCAACTTTTGCATGGAGTAGCAGGGGTGGTTGCCTATTGTACAAATTGTGCCAAAGCAATTGGCAGAGAGAGAAGTAAGCTCTCTGCATTGTTCTGAAGTGACTGCTCATGATTGCTCTCACATGGAGTCAGGTTTTGGCAGTCATGCAGTAAGTAGCATGCATCATTCACTGCTGCCTTAAGTCTGGGCAATAAACATTTTGAAAAAGAATAGAAAGAAAAGGATAATCCAAGGAGAAAACTTCTAGTTCTGTGTTAACAGCTTGTTTTGCTGCTACACCACCTACCCACAGTGGGTAAAAGAAAATTTTGCAATCACATTTAACAGCAGTATTTGCTGGTAATGCACAGGAAATGCTGAGAAGTGCAAGTGCATTTGACATGATATTGTTGTGTGGTGTCTGAAGCTGATGTTTGATTGGGATCTTGGAGTCTAGCAATGGGTGGTAACAGCCACTAAACCCATGCAGTCTGGGTGATTGCATCCCCTGAACTCCTAAGGATGCTCAGACTGCCTCAGCTGCAAGCTCCCAGAGGGAGGTTATCCTTGGTACTTAAAAGCCACATTGTCACAGTGGGTCTTCCTAAGCCTGTGTGATGCTGAAAGGAGTTTCACAGAATAAACCCACCTTAATATCACTGCCACGGTGAAAATTTTCATGGGGAAGAAACATGACTTACTTGTTTTCCTTAACACTAATGGCATTCCACTGCAGCTAAGTACCATAATTTTTTTCTTTCTTTGTTTTCAGAGAGAGATAAAATTGAAGACATACCAGACTTGCAGCAGTATGCAGATAACAATAGCAACAATATTTGAAATTTCAAATGGGTTTTTTTCCCCCCCCCTGTATTATCTGCATTTTAAGGTGGCAGAGGTTCCTGTGAAAAAAATGGCTACTGGCTTAATATGGACAATATATGTGATACTTCCTTAATCACTGACAGTGTTTTCCAGCTTTTACTTTCAGTGACTACATTATTCCAATCTGAAGCAAAAACATGACAAGAAAGAAAAAAACCCTTTGATATGGTATTAGAGATATAGTCGTATAGAAGGGCATTTCCTTGGAATACTGAGACTCAGTGCTGAAGCCAATGGCAATAGTTCCAAAAGGTTTTCAACAACACAAAACTTTCACTCAGAGCTTTGTGAACAAGGGTGGAAGCCAACTTTGAGGCCTGACGGAAAGGTCTAATAGATAATAAGAGAAAACATTAAAATTTATAAAGTTAGAAAAAGAATATTACATTGTTTCTCTTCTCTTTGGCTTCTGCTGTAGCTGCTGCAGAAGAATAGATAAGAAGCAAGCCTGAAGATACTGTTTCATATTGAAATAATAATTCTATTTCTGTGAGATTTTCATATTACCAAAGCTGAAAACATATTGTGATTTTCCACCTCTGCTTGAGAATTTGAAACATGCCTTTAACAATTTGATTGGAATTAATACCAGGTTTTCTTATTTTTTGTTTTCTGACAGTTTTCTTTTGGACAGGAGCTCTTATTCATTTTCTGCTCTTTCATAGAGGTGGTGAAATATTAATAACAACTGGTGAGATGGGTCTCAGAATAATAATGTATTTGTCATTATACACTATTTCACGTAATGCTATTCTGTCCCTTCATGTTATTAATACTTCGTGAAACTTAGTTGTGTTTACTGATGTCATATTAATAGTTTAAAAATTCAGAAGAAAAATTGCTCAGATAGAACTGATTTTGTTTGCAGAGGTTTTAAGCTAAAATACTGAAATCTGTTGTTCCTGTTTCAACAACTGGAAGTCAATATTTGGAATACTCTCAGTAGATGTGCTCTCTCGGTACAATGTTAGCAATAAATACAGGCTTATGAAGGTATAAGACACATGTCATCCTTCCATCTACCTGTTTTTAAAAGAATTGCCTCTCAAGCAGAAAGACACTTTCAGATATTATTGTGTTCATCCAGACTGACACCTTTGGAAAGAGAATACCTAATACCCAAGACTAATAGTAAAGCTCTGCAACAAGCCCCTGACAACTGATAATTGTAATGAGGATGATTTCTTTACCCTGATTACAGGAGTTTTAATCCACTATATCCTAAAGAAATTTCTCTTGGTTTCAAGGGCCAGTATTTTCTTGGTGAAGATTTGCTAGACGTATTTTCTTTTCTTCTTTAGGCCAGTGGCAAGGAGCCTTCTGCACTGAACTCTTAACTATGTCTCTGGACACTCCTGATAGAAAGCTGGTAGGGCTGGAACTAGAAAAAAGGCAATTCTGGAGTCCTCTGGTCATGCATCTGTAGGCAGCTTTTTCGTCCACTGCCATAAATTAGAACCACATCCAGGATACTTTCTTTCATAGGTGCCTGGAAAGTATGATGAACTGTGGTGGCAGTCAGGGAGAACAAGTGTCCAGCACAATAGTCTTCCCATATTCTCTTCTCTCAGATACTGTTGTGTTTGGCAGGATTCATGTTATATGATTTTAGAGGTGTCTGTGCCACCTTTATGGTGATCACTGCCCAAAACTGCCTCATGGATAGGGAGCTGTTTGTGCTGCAAAGTGCCGTGGTTATAGCCTAGTTCCACCTTCCTTTCATTTCCTAAAAACACCTCTCATTCCCCTTATCTCAGCTTGTAGATATTAAACCTTTTGTGTTTCATTTATCCAATGGTAAACATATTTGCACTACTTTTCCTCTCACTAGTGCAGATGGCAGTGGCATAATGTTTGTCCCATACTGACACCCAGTGTCACTGGCAGAATTTTATAACATATGCTTAAGTTATATCACCAAGTTTTGCTGTTATGGTTACTCTGAACTTGCTAAATCAGTTAGTTCAGCTTTGTCTATCATGTTACAAAATACTTCAGTAAATGCACCAACAATCAGGCCTTGGGGTACTGTATCTTCTGTATCACTCACCCTTATCCAACATGGCAATTGTTCTTTTATGGAGTAATATTTTTTGAATCATGGATAATCTATAACTAAAAGCATCACATACCAACTCAATTCTTATGTGCTTGCCCTTTTTCTCTGAGCTCACACAGGTGTATTATAGGTTTCAAGCATTTGTGAAGAGGTGGATTTTCCTTAGTCATTCTGATAATTTCATTCTTTTTTAAATGAAATTAATATATTCCTGCAACAGATCCTCTTTCAGTGGTCACATGACACATACATCAGCAACAGTGTCTACACAAAACCCAGCATTTTTAAATGTGTAAAAACTTAGATTATTGAGTCTACAAAACAGTACTGGTGAAATTATCCATCTTTCTGACTGGAGTCAAGAGGGTAAGTCTTAAATCCAGCAGAAGAAAGACAGTGCCCTTTTGTCTCACATCTCAGTTAAATTGCTCAGTAGAAAAACACACTTTCCTTCCCAGATAGTAGGTACATAAATACACAAGCCTTCCACCTACTACAAAGTATCTCAAACACCAAACTTTTCTGAGTCCATCTGGTTGAGTGGCAGATGTGTTTAATCTTTCATACAGATATTGAGCTCCCCAAGATTTGAGCCCCTCAAGATTTGAATGAAACTTCGCAATTATTTTTAGTTGTTTATCACTACCTATAGATGGACAGTTATGACTAAGCCATTGCATTGTGAATGACGAATGCTTGGCTAACCTTTTCCTTTAAGGAAAAGAGAAGACAATCCCAAGATGAACACACTGTCTGGACCAGAGTTCCCAGGAATGAAGTCAGCAGAACTGAGCAGTAACTGGGGCAAAGGTAATTCTGTCAGTGGGCAGTCATGATCACTGACTCACTGAGCACCTACTCAAAATGGGCCCCAGATGTAAATGGAGAGAAGAACTGCACCTTTGGACTAATTAGCAAGAGAAACAAGAAATATAACCAGAAAATAGATATTTGAGTACTTATTAATAGAAAAGTTATGTATGTTGTAACCAATGTACTCTGACACCTTTGTTTGTTAAAATGCATAAATAACATAAAGTTTTGATGACTGGTGAGCCTTTTCAGGATTACCACCTGCTTCCTACTTTGCACAAACTAGAATAAAATATAGAAATACCTGGCCTCAGTGTGTGAATAGGTGCTGCACACCAGGCAGCAAGCCTGTGTTTGGGACAATAAGATGAACACTGGATCCAACAAGAAAGAGAAACCACTTTTACATTGTAATGTCAAGCTCCAGAAGTGGGCCCGTGCAGTTTAACAATAGCAAGTGCAAGGTGCTGCACTTGGGTTGGGGCAAATCTCAGAATTGATACAGCCTGAGGGATGAACAAATCAAGAGCAGTCCTGCCAAAGACTTGTGCGCAGATGAGAGGCTGGACGTGAGGCGGCAATGTGCACTTGCAGGCCAGAAAGCAAATCATGCCCTGGGCTGCATCAAAAATACGGTGGCCAGCAGGTAAAGGAGGTGATTCTGTTCCTCTCCTCTTGTGAGAACTCACATGAAGTACAGTGTTCAGCTCTAAGGTTTTCAGATCAGGAAGGATATCCACCTGTTGGACTGAGTCCAGAGAAGAGCCACCAAGATGATCAGAGGAATGAAGCACCTCTCCTGTGAGGAAAGGCTAAGAGTACTGGGTTTGTTCAACCTGGAAAAGAGAAGGCTTAGGGGGGACCTAATTGTGGTCTTTCACTATCCAAAGGGAGCCTAAAAGACGGAGAGAGGTGCTTTTTAGGAAAGCTTGATAGTCAAGAAGAAATGGTTTCAAACTGAAAGAGTGTAGTTTTAGACTAGATATTAGGAAAAAATTCTTTACTGTGAGGATGTTGAGAACACCATTACAGGTTGCCCAGAGAAGCTGCAGATGGCCCATTCCCTGGAAGTGTTCAAGACCAGGTTGGATAGTGATCTGAGCAACCTGGTGTAGTGGAAGGTGTCCCTGGCCATGGTAGGGGTGTTTGAACTAGGTGATCTTTAAGGTCCCTTCTAACCCACGCCATTCTATGATTCTGTGATTCTATGACAAATATTTTGCATCAAATAGAGTAAGAAAGTCAACAGAATGGAAAACAGGGATTGGGCTGGAATTGAAAGAAATACTACCTTTGAACAACAAAGCTTTTTTTTTTCTAAATGAAAACAAATTAGTCCTACTATAGATCTGTATACTAATCAAATAAACTAATAACAAAGGAGAAATTACTTTGTCTTCTTTTTCAATGTTTTTTAAAATCAGGATTATTAATTTTCTTGCTTTATCTCCCAGTATTCAAGACAAAGGTACCTTGTGTCAAATGGAACATTCACTAGTATAAATCACATTGTTTTTAGCATGAAACATTTTTTTGAGGTGTCCCTTGCCTTGTCTTACATTGTCACTAAAAACAGGGCAAACTGTGGACCTTCAATTTGCTAAAACCATATAGATCTGAAAAAACTCATATTTTATTTTAAAACTTCCAGTTTTTGCAGACACCTAAAATAAACAGTAAAATAAGGAGTCATAATTTTAGTAGTAATTTCTTTTTGGCCTCTCATTATACTCTTGTTATAAATCCAATCTTCTGGAAGTTTAGTGCTCAATCTGATTAAATAACTGAGTAGGTTTTTACCTCTTGATTTATATATTTAAGTAGCAAAATACTAATAAACAAACAAAAAAATATGAAATCAAATAAGTTGTAATAATATTTAAATATATAATTTACAGAATGAAAGTCATAATGAAAAATGCAAATAACATCTATTTAGAAGTCTGTATTACCTTTTTTATTATTATTATAAGATATGGTAATTGGGTGTCTGTCTTTCAGAATATATTTTGGCAAAATGGGCTAATTATTATGCTGGAGTTTAATATTTGGCTTTGTCACTTCCCTGAAACTTGCAATTAGAAAGTTTGAAAAGCTCATAGTGCCTGCCTTGATCTGTGATTTGCTGTGCATGTATAGATTTTTTAACTTGTAATATGACAAAGTCTTCAGCAATCTCTCTCTTTCTGATGCTTTATGAAAGTTTTTCCTATGTTTTCCTTTCTCCTATACTGTGACATTAATCCGTGGAATTATGTCACTGTAACAGTACAGGTAAAGTGCCTGAATGCTATAATGAATGAAGGAACGAATCAGTAGGGATTAAAGCATTAAAACATGTAGCTGTTGACTGTCAGTATGATTAAATAAAAGGTAATCAACTCCAAAATTTGTACTTTTATTAGACTTTTAATATTGTATGAGGAGAATCTCCCAGTGGAAAGGGAGCAGTGGAAAAAGAACTTCATTTGGAGAATAAATATATTTTTAACACTGAGACCTAGTTCTAAACATGGGCAATGCTGAAAAGATTACAGATTTAGCTAGGAGGAAGCCTAAATGGGAGGGGAAAGTGGTGTTGTTTTTTCCACTGCAGCAGTAAAAATAATCTGTGATAAAGCCAGTGAATACTTAGTAAACTTTATGGTTCCTAGGACACTTAGCACTCGCTTGGTTTTAACAAAGCTTATCAGTATTTAGGGTGGTATGTATACTGGATTGCTCAATCTACCACTTTTATTGGTGATTTAAGTTTCATATAGACAATGCTAAGTATAAGCAGTAAATGTCCTCCGGAATATTTTTAACTCATGTGCAGAGCTGGACCTATTTATGATGCCTGGCAGAATTCTAGAGGTTTTGCTGGAATGGAAAAACACAGTTTTTCTGTGACTTTTGTTTATGTTTTTAAATGCCTTTATTAGACCAGAAATTGGTAACCAAGATGCAGAAATCTTAAATTTAAATTAGCTATTTAGGGACCTAGAAGCTTTCATCTAGTTGTAGAATTACTTTGCACTTATACTTTCAATACTGTAAATATTGTGCAATATTCACTTGATCACATCACTGGTGACATTAAAGTGATTTTCCTCCCGGTAGAACCAGGACTAAAGTCACCTAACAGGGCTCCAGCTACCAATGTCCACTTGAAATGAGTGTGCAGGATCCTCCAGAACCTCTCTACACATGCATGATGCCTACAGATGGCAAGTGGCAATTTATAAGTGTCACGTCTTGTTAAGCCATGAGATGAACTTGTGGTTTGGGAAGCATAAGTGTAGCAAATTAAGCCATGGTCTCTCTCTCTTCTGTCTGCACCAGTTGGTAATGCAAAGACTTCTATTAACTGCTGTACTACAGCTAGCACGATTTTGATGTTCAAGTTCAACCTATAGAACCTTTAGAAAAGTCTTCACAAAAACATTATGCAAAGAAAAACACTTATCTACTCTTAAAAAATACAGACTACTTGGATAATGTGCCATATCCTGGACATCAAAAAGGAAAACCAAAGCAAGTACAAAGAATGAGGTGCTTTGGCAGACAAGCTTATTCATAAAATGGAGATGTAGAGTAATATCAATAATATAAATCAATTGGCATAGACATCAAAACTTTTTAGATACCATGTCATTGATGTCAGATATGGGAACTGTGCAGAGGAAGCGGTTAAGAAGATTAATATTTTTTCTACCTAATGTATTATACAAAAACCTGATGTTAGTGATGTTTTATTGACAGAGAAAACATAGAGAAAGGGAAACAACAAAATCCTGTGACTGAATTTCAGGAGCTGAAGGGCTGAACATATTTAGGCTTCAGTGAAAGAGTGTACTGAGTTTCCATGAATGTGTTTCACTGAAAAACTTTGACAACTGTGGTAATTGATACACCCTTTAAAGTATGGAAAGATTCTTGTCATAAATGGAATGTTGATGCCAATGCAGAAAATGAAACCTTTACTATGATATGAATATTTGTTACAGGTGGATTCTGTATTGTTACCATCCCTGTATCTTCACTTCCCCAAAAAACCCTGCTGTAAACCCCCACCCCATTGGCCCTTGTTAAATCTTACCCCATTGGTCCTAACCTGGGTCCCCTTCATAGTAAAATGACCCCTCCCTTTAAAGCTCTGTAGCAACGGAAATAAACCCTCTTTGTCTCCCCTCTCTCCGCGAGTTCTCTGCTGCTGCCTTGTCCCTGGGGAACCACATGTTGGGGAGGAAGGGCAGAGAGCATTCTCCCCTGGTAATTCCCCCCTGAATGCAGCTCCCGTGCCGGGGGAATCCAATCACTGCTATAGACAACAACTGGTATGACAAAAAGCTTATGCAGTGATTCTTGTTGTATGCCTGCCTAGTATCAGCCTCTCATTTTTATGAACAGAACTGATTTACAGAGTTCAAGCTTCTATCACGTATGAATAGGATGGATATGAGATGAACCATGCTGACAGCACTTCTCCCTAACAGATGATAAAAAGGGTGAATATAGTACATTGTTGCCTAGTAAACTAATAACTCTTTCAGATTGACTTAATTAGCTAGTTTCATGATACAAATAAATTGTCTTCAATAAGACTTATTTGGGTTTCAAGAACATAAATGAAAATATTTATAATTTCTGTCATTTTTGTATACAGAAATCAATCAAAGGAGTTATAGATTTGAAAATATGTCTTTGGTATTCCTCATTCTTTGGAAATATTTAGGCTATCTTTCATGAACAATGAATGCATACCTTGCAATTAAACACTACTCTGAGGTCATGTCATACCATAAAAGATGGAATTTCAAGACCAAGTAAGTCTCTACAAGCAATAGGAAGGCAAAGCTTTCAAGCTTTGGCAATTCTCTACAAATATGATTAGCATTTATTGTTATCTTTCTTAATTTCTCGCTTGCTAGTGGGATTGAAGAGGAAATTTGGACAGGATGAGGTGGAATAACAGCATCTTCAGGAAAAAAAGTACTGGCCAGCATTTTGGAAAGACACAGGGAAAAGTGGAAATGAAAAGGAAATATTATGTTAGTTGCTATCTAATCATTAATAGAACCTGTGGATCTAATCAGATCTCTGAAACACATATGCAGAGGAGCAGAAATAACCCTAGCACATCTTCTTGTTTCTTCTGACCCACATTGTTTTATCTGAACTGACTGTTATGTACCTATCTCTGCTACCCATGTTAAGATCTTTGAATAGGAATGCTTGCTACAACACAGGGAATGAGCTGTCTGTTAACAGGACACAAGAGATATATGGCCTCTAGGTTTCTTATTTTTACAAGCAGAATGGGGCAAGAAATATCTTGATGGGGCATATAGAGGTTGGCAAAAATTATTTCTTTATCCTAGCATCTGAGAAAATATTGAAAGGGTGGAACAAAGCCAACTAACATCTATGAGGAATAAAAAAAATCTATATGGCACTATCATCTGAAGCCTATGACCCCATACCAGATTATGTGTCATCTTGTTTAAGAAGCTTTTCTTCTAATAATTGCTAAACAGTTCATATGCATCATTGAATTTGCCTTCTGAGAAATGAGTTAGGCAAGCACTAATCTAATTTAGAGATTTAGAAATGGAGAATTTAAGTGCCAGTCCCAATGTCATACAGTAAGTCTTGTTAGCAGTGTAAATAATAGAAACTACAATTTCTGATTCATCTTCTCTGTTCTTTAGGTTTTAAACTGCTAAGCTTCATTCATCTCTCACATGTTTGGAAACAGCAAAAGGAAAGGTGTCACCATTAAGGTTTTACATTTCAGTAAGATTTATTATTAGATAAATTTTAATTTTTAAAGGTTTCAAATTCCAGAATATTTCATGTAAGAGAACAAGTTCCTCATGAGAGATGAGCAGAATTTTTTTGCAATAAGTAGTGGGGCAGTATCAGAAATAACTAAAGTAGCCTGTAACAGTCTGAGTTAACACGCATAATCCAGTTGTCACATCTTTTGGACAAGGGAAGTGCACGTTAATTCATAATGAATTAATTTGTGCATATTTTCTATATTATTAATATTTCCTAAAGAATGGTTATATAACAACAATGAAAGCAGGATATTGTTTCTGCATCAGGATTGAATTAAGCAAAACTTCTAAGTTTAGTACTCTTTTTAACTCTTAGCCACAATTTTTCCCTCTTAGCACTCTTGTATGTCAAAGAACGTGTGATTAGAAATGAGGAACTCAGGATTTCAGAATGATACAGGAACAAAGTTCATCCAGTCAGAAAACCCCCAGTATGTTGAGTATGCAACATAGGAAATAAACAAGAGAGGATGTTTGCTTAATAAAATTATCTCAAAGACTTTCTACAGCACTGCATGATTGACTTACTTATTTTTACAGATAAATTTACTTTCTTAGGAAAAAATAATAAGAAAGTAAAAACCGCAGAATCAAACGTCTGCAAGAAATATTGGAAAATTAAAGAGGAATAATTAAGGAGAATTACATGACTGGACTTGTTGCACCAGCCTATACTACCAAGTCCTCTAACAATCTTGGTGTGTTCATGTTTAGTGAGCACACTGTATTTCATCTGCCAGATGTAAGATCATGTATTGTGAACCTCTTTTTCATTAATCTTATGTAGTCTATGACTGACATTAGAGTAACTGTCTTCAGTGGATGAAGGGCAAATATGAAAAATGTAGAACCACAGAATCACAGAATAGTTTGAGATGGAAGAGAACTTTAAAGGTCACTTAATACAAACCTCCTGGAATAAGGAGGGTCATCTTTAACTACATCAGGTCCCATCCAACAAGACCTTGAATGTTTCCAGGGATGGGACATCTACCATCTCCCTGGGCAACTTGTTCCATTGTTTCATCACTCTCATTGTAAAAAATTTCCTCCTTATATCTAGTCTGAATCTACCCTGAAATATTTTAAAACCATTATTCCTTGTCCTATTGCAACAGACCCCACTGAATATTTGCCTCCTTCAGGTATTGGAAGTCTGCAATGAGGTCTTGGAGCCTTCTCTTCTCTGGGCTGAACAACTCCAATCTCTCAGCCTGTCTCCATAGGAGAGGTGTTCCAGCCCTAGATCATCTTTGTGGCCCTCCTCTGGACCTGCTTCAGCTTGTTAATGTCTTCCCTGTGCTGAGGACTCCAGAGCTGTGGTGCCTTTTCAGCTTTAGTCTGGAGCTGATACTTCTGCACTGAACAGTCATCTGCTCTTGTTCTCTCTGATTTGTTTAACTTTGGAGTAAACTGATTGTAGAATAACATGTATGGGTAATGCCTTTGTAAGAAAGAACTAATCTGGTTCCTAAAACCTCATAACTTCATACAAAAAAAATCTCTGTGGTGAAGTATCTGCTCTTAAAGTCAAAAGTTATTCAAAGAAAATCTGTTCCAAGGGGTTATTGTTACCATGTTAGCACTGGTTAAAACCTTACATTTCTGCTTCAAGGTTAGAATGGGGAGTGAACAGCCCCGTAACATGCTGGGTCATTTTGGTTTGAAATTGTGGAAAGGAGAAACTTTTTCATTAACATGAAACTGTTCTTAATAATCTTGATGGGAGGCTTTCTGGCTTCTCAAGAAACAGAGATGGGAAAATAATGAAGATGAGTAAATGGAGTTCGAGTGTAAGGTTACAATAAAACATAAAGTTAATTCATCCCATTTCAGGGTTAATTGTAAGGCTTCAATACAGCTCTGAAGTTAATGGGACAAATTACTTTTTAATGTGAGTAGAAATAAGTTTGAAAGAATATGAAATTCAGTTACATCAACATCTCCTTGAGACTGAAGGGTAAGTCCAAATACATTACATAGAAAAGTACAGTGTATAAGTTAGATACAAGAAGGGAAAAAAAGGCACTTACCCTGGGAAAACTGGATCTCTTCCACCCTTAGGCTGTAAATTCAGCCATTTCCCAAGCAGCAAATGGTCTTTTTACATCCTCCTGTCCCCAGAGTTTAAGTGTGAGTTGTGGTGTTACAATAGATAGTATTTTATTATGTACTGTGTTATTGACTCGCTGGTGAATGTGTTGTTAGCATTGTACAAACAAGTAAAAGGACACAGAGCTTACCCCAAGGACCTTGCAATGTAGGTCAGACACAAGCAAACCAGCTCAGGCATATTAAAAGCTGACTGATAACACGTACTCAAGGTGGTGAGGAAATGTTAAAATCTTTACAGAGGTTGAATTTTAAATTCTTTTGTGGGAACAGTGGTGGGGGTGGGGGTAATACTTTAAGGAGTGATTTGAGGTAGATTGATGAACTAGATAATATAAAAGAGAGAGCTGATGCACAGGTCTGCACAGACCTGATCCAGCCCTGTGGTAGCTGAACCTATAAAGTGCCATGAGTTTCAGGCATGGGGGATCAACAGAGAAGAGGGAATTAATGCAAAAGTCTGTGAAGGGACAATGCCGGAGAGGCAGAAAGGAAGTTTTTGCTGTAGATAAAGTAGCAAAAGAATGATGATGAGGCAATTTTGAAGGAATAATGTAATTGGTAAGGGCATTCTAGGAGTCTTAAAAAGCAATTAAATATGGCTGTAATACCAAGTGTAACCTTTTGGCTCTAGGGGCAGTCCCGTGGCGTAATGGTTAGCACTCTGGACTCTGAATCCCAAGGGCCTGAGTTTGAGTCTCAGTGGGGACCGTTCCCTGGGCAGTTAAATGCCTCCCTGCCATCTGATCCTCTCAGATGCTCAGCAGGGTCAGCCCCGGTTAGTACCGGGTGCTGTAGACAGTCCCGAGGATTTCACTGTCACTGTTCAAGCTCGCTCGGCCGTGGCAAATGGACCTTAGGACTTAAACGGTGGGGCCAGTTCTGCGCACCCTGTGCCTCACCTAAAAAATCCACTGCGCAGGCTGGAAGGGCACACCCACAGGGGGAGAGAGCCCCTTCCCCAGATCTTCGTTCACGAAGTCTGGCCATTACATTATAACCTCTTGGCTCTTAGTTTTCTCTCTGCAAACGTGAAACATAACAAATGGAGATGAAAATGACAAAATGGCTTGCATTTTGATGGGAAAAGAATTCCATTCAGCAACCTTTCACCTATCTTGTCTTTTTAGGCATTCAGCAATGAAGCTAAATGGAATACTAAGGTTCATACCACTATGCATGCTCTTTAATCTTTTTTCTAATCTATGTTAGTATAAAACTGTTCTAAACCCAAGTAATCTGTTAATAACCTTTTAACATCTTTTAACCAAACCTTTTCAGAAATGCTTCTTTTCCCAGCCAGAAAACATCTTTGCTGACTTTTACCTAAATAACATTCTTTTTTGCCCCAAGTTTTTTTAATTTAATCAGATAAATTTCTCATTCTTATTTAATTTTGAGGCTTCAGAAATTCACCATTAGCACAAGATTTGACTGGTAGGTAGTATTGAGAATAATAGTATGTTCAAAGAAATGAGATCAACTCCCTTCAGTAAATGAACACATATCCACACTCAAACCAATCGCTCAAGCAAAATTCAGACCTGACTAAAATAAGAATGAAGTGGAGAAATTACAGCTATCTTGCAGCCACATTTTAAGAGATAGCATCATTTCCTAATGTGGGAGCATGGGAGACAGATTTACACCACTAACTAACTCAATAGGAACTTACACACTGTTCTTACCAGCTGAAAATCCCAGAGGAACAAACTACCAAAATCAACTCTTGTGGCATGCATGGTTCCTGAGGAAATTCAGCTGTGAGGCACATCTGCTGGAGGCAGTGCTGACTCCCTTGGTGGTGATTAACCCTCAGTCCTGAAGTAACACACTCGTTGTCCTTATGCTGAACCCTTTCTCAAAATACTGATATTTTTTAATATGGGTGAAAAAAAGATAAATTAATAGATATGCTTGCTTTGTGTTTCAGAGTACAAAAGACAGTGATGCTGTTAAGAGTATGAGTCAAACTGTAAAAATCACTTTACTTTTCAGTATGCTAAAGTATAGACAGTAGCGGGCAGTTGGGTATTTTGGATTACCCATATTTGATAATGGAGACATTTTGACACTGATGGGAAGTACTACATCAAATTCACAGTCTTTACTGTCTTCATTGCTAGCAAAAGAGCAAAGAAAACACCCCTCTGCTGTTGCTTGGTAGGTTAGTCCTTTTTCCCTCTTGAGACACAAAACTAGTGAAGAAGTTGTCACCCTGGTCAGCATTCTGCAATGCAGTGTGAAAAGACATTTTGTACAGTTGTTGTTTCTTGCCAGTAGTGCAGATTTCAGATTTACTTCACCCCAGCTGTTGTCTCTCTTTCCACATCAAAATCAGCGGAAGCAAAAAGGAGGCCAGAAAACTACTTTAATAACTGATGGTGCCTGCCATGAAATAGTCATTACGGGTTGGAGAGTAAGAAAATTTATTTCTTTAAAAGAAACACAGATGGCAGACTTAGAAGCACCTCAGAAGCAGTGCAGAATCTTTCCCCCTTACTGTCATAGAGATTATAAAGTTAAGTGAGACACTGGAATTAGATCTTCTGTAGGGCTTTGTAGTCCCCTTATCTCTTTGATATGTGTGAAGAGCTCTCAGAACATCCTGTCCTTTTCCCTACATATAGACCGATTAGCTATGAAATTTGCTTTAAAATTATTTGTTTGCAAGATAAGTCTGAATGTTTTGCATTTTTCCTGAATTAGTAACTGTAAGCTGTGACACCAACCTCCTTCCCGTATGATCTATACTTTTTATAATTTGTGGTCCAGGAATAGTTCATATTAAATCCTTATTAATGGTGCTAATGGGTCTATCAACCACTTGAAAGAGGCCACTGGGGATTTGCCATACAATGGGAGCTGTTAGAAAAACACCCTTTGACTGGAGTACTCCTAATTCTCAAGGTATCGAGTGCACTCCAAATTGGCAGAAATTGCCTGGAATGTCCTCCAACACGAGTAGAGATGGACCACATCATGGCCCTGGGTAACTATATACATAAGCAGTTCAAATACTGACTCATACATCATCTAAACCCTGTGCTGAGCACCTAAGAACACAACACAAGAAGCAAACCAAGTGGCAAAGATTAACACTCCACTTTCACTTAGGTAAATGAGCCTTGGCTCTCTTTTCTCAAGCACTGTGGGAAGATATATATGTATAGCATTTTTCAATTCCTTTGAATTACTTGTTAAATCTTTTATTGATACATTCAATCTCCTAAAGAGAAAAAGCATATGAAACAAGATTTTGATTAGGTAATATTTTAGGACTTTTTTTCACTTCCTTTTTCTGCCTAATTTCTTATTTTAATTACCTAATGATCTATGTGTTTGATTTTTTTTTTTTTTTGTCATTATTGTAATGGAAAAGACAGAGATGATCCTAACTCAGCAGCCAGATAAAAAATGATGATGTCAATTTATGTCATTGAAAGCTGCTTTCAAATGTGAAATCCTCTAGTAATAGCAACACATATAAAAAATAATACGCGATGGTTGTAGTAGCAAACAGAAATGAAGGGCAGACATATCACAAAAATTATTTCAGAAATGAGAAAATTGTGCCTTAGCTGAGAGGATGTGGTATAAGACGAATGAAAATAAAGACTGAAAAAGTATATTAAAAGGGCTGAGGAGCAGCCTATTATAAGATTAAAAGGTGTGATGAAAATGGGAGAAACATGAACATCATTTCTTGGATTTGTGGAATCACCATATAGATATTTTGGTGCATTATCCAGCAGGAGGCAAAAATTGGTTCCAGGAATTGACTAGACCAGCAATAACAACAAAAAATAATCAAAACTTTGTTTAAAAACAGAATTAAAATTTTTATACATAAAGCAATTATTTTGGGAAAGTGATAACCATTTAAATGGAAGTCCCATTGCAAGATTCAATTGCCAGAGATTGCTGAAAACTGGGGTTTATATACACGTGCACACAGCAGGAAAACTCTAAGCTGCACTTCTTTTGCATGATATTTATTCGAAGGCTTAAGAAACTGTGCCCGTCACAAACTTTATAGTTTGAATCACTGACTATATTTTCTTCCTTCTACTTTTCATTATAAATATATTCAAGTTTAAGTAGAAAATGAAACCTAACTAAAAGTACCTTCAAAAATATACTTCACATTACACTTCCCATGATCAAAGTATACAGGATTGCTCCTGTAGGAAGATGCAGAGTCCTTAAGGAAGTTTAGAAGTCAGGCTAAACTGTGCAGAGGATCTTTCTGCTCATTTACTACCGTACTAGAGAATGATTTTGCAGTTTGACAATCTTGTTTCAGAGAATATCAAACTGTACATAAATGAGTGCTATTGGTCAAAATACAGGTTAAGCAGTGAATGCTAACAGGCAGTAAAGACCTCTCAATTTGAAGCTTGCTACTTGCTAGATGCAAATCAAATGGGCTGGTTTTAAATTTTGAAGTTGCCTCGACTAAACAGAATTGGCATATCCCATTTCTTCCAGTTAATACAGTCATTAGTCAGGATTAATTAGAAGCCCAAATATGCATACTGTTACTGCACATAGGCTGCTTAGAGCATACATAAGGTGGGAAAACTGGGGATGTTTTCTTCTGGAAATAGATACTGGCACCGAAAGAAGAGTTCCCAAAAAGAAGAAGTCTTGGAAAGACAGGTTGGAACAAAGATCTCAGAAGCAGGTGCAGATCCTGAAGATAAGGTAGATGCATGAAGTGAATGACAGGGAACACTCCAGAACCCTGTCCAGTGATGCCCAGGCTGGGTAACTGTGAGCAGTGTCAGAGCGAGACTGATACAACATTTGAAGGTTAGATAATGTAGAGCTACAGAGGGGAAATGAGTGAATGAGTGACTGTGCGAGTAATCAAGTAGGTTAAAAATGTTAAACTGCTTGAGCCTTAAAAGCCAGTATCAGATTCATTATGGCCATTTACTCTGTCTTGTCCATTATGATGGGGATATAGTAAATTAACATTAAAGTTCCAACAATAGTGAACATTTGGAGAATATAGACAGAATGCAAGACTAACATTTCACATGCCTTGTCAAAATATTTCACAATATATTTTTCAGATAGGGTATTATCTTTGTTACTTTTTTGGGGGGACTGTAGAATACATTGAAAAACTGTTTCATATCTTCTCTTAAGAAGTTTGGTTCTGTGGTAATTGGAAATACTTGTTCTGCTCAGACAGAATTGAGGAATAGACAATAAACAGAGCTTGAAGATTTGTAAAAAAATGCAAATGTGACAAGAGATGAAAATGAACAATATCATCACTTTCTCAGTTATATAGGCAAACTGAATTCAATTTAATTTCACTCTTCTTATTTCAGGTCTCTGGGGTTCTTTTTTATCCTTCACATTCATTTTAAGATTATTTATTCACTTTCCTCATTTGGTACATCACCAAGGTTAGTGCCCTCTAGATATGATACTTTGTCTGGACTTTTTTTCAACCTGACAACCAGAACCTACCCTTTAATGACTTTGAACTTTGCATATACAATAAACTTAAGGTGGAAACTGATTGCGCGGATGTGCCTGTAGTGTTTTAGACAAAATATTCTCTTCACAGACAAAGGAAAATAATTCAAGCAATCTGAAAGCTGTTATGAAAACCTCTGGGAAACAGAAATGTCAGAATATGTTATTGGATATAGCTTTAAAAATACATCCTTATCCTATTGTGAGCCTGTATACCAATTTTATCCATTGTTTTTAGCAATTACAGACACAGTATAATAGATTCAAGATGACCATTTAAAAAAAAGCGTTCCTTTGAATCTGACTTTCACCACCTAAAAGTAGCTGAAAACATCATCCATGATAATGCATGAAAAGGGAACTCTTCAGATTAAACATGAAACATTTTCAAGAACAGCATTGCCGTTTGGCATTAAGCTTTGAGATAATCCCACTTGAGACAGTCTCAGTGGGAAAGTGAACTCAGATGGACACAACTGATCTTTCTGGTCCATTCTCTCAGCGAGTAGTTTTTTCCTGCTAATGAATGAGCAGTTTAATAACTCATCTTAATAACAACATTTGTAGATGCTGTAATACCAGAAAGAAGTCCAGACTCTTTGTAAAGAGAATTCCATGCCTCTGCCTGTGCTTTTGTCTCTAGCAGGTGAAGCAGTCTCACTCTTTCTTAATATAGAAGGATGCATGAAGGAATAGAATCCCCCCCCCCCTTTTTTTTTTTTTTTGCTTGGACTGGGGACCAGACCATTAAAGTAAAATCCGTGGATTAGTATTAGTAATATATCTTAGTAAGTATTTTTTAAAAACCTTAAGGAAACATGAGCACCTTAACAAAACAGATCCCATGTTTTAAGCCCATTAATTGCATGAGATATCTTTTCAGCAAGGGTAATATGTATGATGACTGTAACAGTTTTTGTTATTATTTGTGCTGTTTCATAGCATCTGAATCCGTTGTGCCAGGATCTGTGAAATCCCATAAATCAAGAATAATAGAACATTTTCTCAGTAGATTCATCTGTGCCTGGGATTATCTGGCTTACCCTGCTTGGTGGGTAAGGTTCACAACTAATGCAGTCAGATTAATCAGTTCTGGTTAAATATCAAGCAGGTTAAGTTTTCTCTATGTCTTGGTTACACAAAAAGTTTCTAAATGCTGACCTGAAACATTTGCTGCAGGCCATATCTAGTCATAAGGGAACATTTAATGTCCTTTAAAAATGTCAAAATTCAGGAAGTAAGTTTCAAGCAATTCCATAAGTCAGATAAAAGACAGGCACTTAGCACACTGTGATATATCTGGCCACTGTAAAATAAAGGAGAAAATCAAAGACTCACTGATGAATAATACTGTGGAGAAGAAATAATGAAATATAATGCATTTTCTTCTCTGCATTCCCAGAGGAAGGAAGGAAGGAAGGAAGAAGGAAGGAAGGAAGGAAGGAAGGAAGGAAGGAAGGAAGGAAGGAAGGAAGGAAGGAAGGAAGGAAGGAAGGATAGCTCTGACAAATAGAACATCACAAATTAATGAATTTTCCTTATCCACAGTGGTAGGATACTAGAACACTTCTGTTGCTCTTTTAATATTCTTATGCTTTCTACCAGTCCCTTCTTGGAAACGACTGATCTATTTTGGCTGAATTATTTCACAAAATTAGTCATGATGAAATTATAAGTAATTTAATGTAACTGGGAAAGGACCGTCTACTGAGAACTGTCAGATCACCTTATTATATTGCTGTACTTACTTAACACTAATAACATTAGGAAAGCCAGGTTACACCCAGTAAAAAGGTACCGCTCCATTTGCTTCGCTCCAATTACTTCCTTGCAGAAGTTTTACTACTGGTACTTTCTGTTTTATCAATCTTTTCTTAGGTACTCAAAAGTTAAGGCTCAATATAAGACTTTTTTTCATAAATTCCTGCAACTTGCAGCATATTTAATGATACAACACCAGTATAATTCTGGAATGTGGATTTAAAGGGATACAGCATAGCTTACTTTTGTATGAGAGTAGTCTCTTTTTTTTTGGAGTGTAAGTCAAGTAAAGATAAAATGTGAGAGGACTACCAATACCACTCCAATATATTTTCATATAGACTGAAGAAAATATATAAGCCTAGACAGCAGTTTCTTCTTTCCCAGTATTGGCTTAGCAGATAGAAAGCCCACCTTTCAGTGTTTAGTAGGACAAAGTGAATATTACACAAAGTCCAATATGGCTTTCTGTAAGGAATAAAACATCCTTAATTAAATAAGGAAATGTATTAGAAACATCAAAATTATTCTGGAACATTCTTTGTAGTTTTTATAATTTTATGGGCTTTTTTGTTTGTTTGTTTGGGTTTGTCCGTTGGGGTTTTTTGTTTGGGTTTTTATTTTGTTTAGAGTTTGGGGTTTTTTTGTTTGGTTGTTTGTTTTCTACTAAGAGTTACACACAAGTTCAACACAAACTGCCATTGAAATTGAAGCACCAAAAAGCTTCTTTTATCCTTGATCAAGTGTTTATGGCAGATATGTGAACTATTTTTCCAGCAAAGTATTTTCTCTCATGACAAATAACATCATATTCCTGAGAAAATTAGTCGTGCTAGGTGATGACTATTTAAAGGGAAAAAAAAAAGCACAGGAATTTTTGCACATTTGTGATCTTGAATTTCCCAAACATACTTTTTCAATGTCGAATAAGTTAGATTTCACACTACAGAAAAGAATAGAGGAAAATTCCCTTCCTGAGGCAAAGGTATCAGAGAGTACTGCCATTTTTAGACAGAGGTAATTCTCTTAACCTGAAAATACTTTCCATGTTTAAAATAAATTCACAGCAATTCAAATTACCATTTAATGTTTGCAAATTAATGAAGAACATTTTTAAGGTGCTGTAAAAATTGCTAATTTTATTTTTTAAATATGGCTACAGCAGTTTGAATATTTTCAATTAAGACAGACTAGAATCAATCATCTAAGTAATCCTTTTACTGAAAGTGGTTTTACCAACTCTGTTTGAAGGGTATGCAGTCTGGGCAGATTGAAGTGGAGAATGAGAGCATCACCTTATCCAGTCTGCAGGCACTGGGTACAGTTAAAAAATTGAAAATATCACTTTAGGTCAAGATATAAAAAATGAAATAACAATTATATTCCCAAATCTTTAGGAATATCAATATGAATATGAATGCAAACTGTGGAAAAGTAAATCCCATAAAAACAATGAATATGCAGTTTTCATATATCACAGAAGAAGTTATACGTGCAATTTTTGGCATCTGTAATTTGAAAAGTTGGATTTGGTTATCTTTGCTGAAAAGATATCCTACCTCTCCCCCTTTTATACTGTGCTACACTGTGTCACTCCACTATATTCTTTAATGGCATGCCACCACTAATAATTTGGGTTAGGAGGAATGACTATATGATTGGACAAGTCAGAAACATTCAAAGAAAAAATGTATTCTCTTCCTTTGTGTTATCTTCAGATAATCTCTATTGAAAGTTTGGTTCTTTTGTGTAGCCTGATACTGCTGTTCATTATGTTCCACCCACAGCATGGGATATTCTGCCTTACTAGTCCACAGAGTCTGTGTCTGAAAGGAGAATACAAAATATTAAAATGCATTTGCAACAACAAAAGCGATTGAGGATAACATGTGGGATGGCAGTCTGTGCCTTCTAAAATTTTGCTAAGATCTGATGGCTTGTGATATTAAACTTGCTCAAACAATCCTATAGATGACTGAAAACATGATCCACAAGGATCATTAAGTCCAACCCTTGACCCTGCACAGGACCATCCCCAAGAGTCACACTATGTGCCTGAGGGCATTGTCCAAATGCTTCTGGAGTTCTGTCGGGCTTGGTGCTGTGACCACTTCCCAGGGGAGCCTGTTCCAGTGCCCAACCACCCTCTGGGTGAAAAATCTTTTCCTAATATCCAACCTAAACCTCCCCTGACACAACTTCAGGCCATTCCCTCAGGTCACTGGTCACCACAGAGAAGAAATCAGTGCATGCCCCTCCACTTGCCTTGTGAAGAATTTGCAGCCTGAAATGAGGTCTCTCCTCCTCCAGGCTGAACAAGCCAAGCGACCTCAGCCACTCCTCATACACTTCTCCTTTAGACCCTTTACTATCCTGGTGGCTCTCCTCTGGACGTGCTCTAATAGCTTATTATCTTTCTTGTATTGTGGTGCCCAAAACTGTACACAGTACTTGAGGTGAGGTCGCACCGGAGCGGAAAAGTTGTATTGCAATAAAATGTGTAAAAAAAGTAACTATATGGCAGCAAGAACTAAATGCTGTGAGAAAAAAAGCATTACAGAAGTTCTTTTGAAGTTCTTCATATTAAAATACTGGGCTAATTCAATACGACTTAGCTCTTGGCTGTTTTAGCTATAATTACAGATGAGATATTAAAAAACCATGGAACAATATCAATCTTTTAGAACACTTGGGTAGAAAGTTTGTCAGTGAAAGTTTCTCAAGGACTAATGGCAGGTATGTATGAAAAAAAGGCAATTTGATGATAAAGTGTCCAAATTGAACCTAAGAGGTTAACTAGCCCCAGGCAGGAGGAGTATGTATGTCTTCATATTACTAAGGAAAAATTTCACCCCATGACCAAATCTGTTCAAACCTGGCATGCAAGCAAAAAATGTAGTTAAGCAACAATGACTATTTTTGATCCCTTAGATTGCAAGCTTTGACAGGGACTTTATTATTTATCTGGTGTATTTTATTCTTGCAAAGCACCATAAATGTCCATAGTTACTGAGAGCATTGGTACTTTTTGAACCATGCTGCAGAGAAAATAGAAATGGATTGTTGAATAGGAAAGATGCACAATGGCAGAAAGAACAGTTCAAAAGAAAGAAACAAAACTGATAAATTAAAAAAATGAGGAAAAAATGGAAAAATCAGAATGGAGCAAAAGGTGAATGGCTACTGTTTCAACAACCTTTCTTAATATATAAATCAGCCAGCCATAGTGTAACATCCCACAAACTTATCTTCCCTGATACTGGGGTCTCTACTTATAAAAGTGCAGAGTGCTGGAATGACCACTGACATGAGAATTAATTGACTAGGGATTCTGTGTGCATCCATGTCTGTAATGTAGAAGGAATAGTTTAGTAAAATATAAGAAAAAAAAAATAGATTTGAAAGGAATATTTATCAAAGCCAATGGATTGATTCAATTCGAGCTTCTTTTTTCAGTAAATTCCCTCTGATTCCAAATACTGTGTACCATATGACAGACAACTCAAACAATCAATTTCTTTACAGCAATATAAATAAATATTACTGAGTTAAGTGTGGCTAATACAACCCTGCTTAATATTACTACTATTATTCTCTCAGACCTGTAACCCCTTTTAAGACATTTGTTTAATATATTAAGGTGATGTACACTTGAAGCTTTGTTTTCCCGATATGCTTACATCTTTATTTAACCTTGTGTCTGTGATTAATGGAATGTGCTATTTCTGCTTTACTGTAAGGGATGGCTATGTTGAAGCAATACACAACTTAGTAATGACATCTCATTCCATAAAAGACATTATAACAAAAATTCATAGGTGAACCAGAGCTGACAAATGCATTTTTACTCTGTATTTTTTTATCTCTTTCTCTTTGACATCTCTGTATAGCCTAAATGGCTTTCCCTGTAAAATCCCACTGGTAGCACTTCTTCTTGAAAGTTCACTTCTAACTACCCCAGGGATTATATTAGCCCAAGAAGTGAGGAGAATATGTTGGTACATTCACAGACTGTACACCAAAGTGAGGATTCAAATGTGTAACTCCTTCATTTAGAAGTCAATTGTGCACTTCAAAGTACTAAGAAAAGTATGTCATATCCCATGGTTACTAAAATGTTAAAGCATTTTTTATCCTGAAATGAAAGAATTATTGAAATCCTTTTGCCTACATATTTCAAGCATTACAAAAAGATAATGTGACTTGCAGTTTTTCAATAGTGGACTAATTAATGTAGTTATGAATATAGAATATAGAGAGAATAGTGTTGACAAGACTGAAGACTAACATGCTTCCTGAATTCACTTATGACTTTCTCTGTTGTTTTGTTTATACTTAAACCAAACATATTTTAGAAAATTTTATTTATTAATATAAAGTGTATTTTTAGTGTCTTCAAATACTTCTAAGTCAAACACAAAATGCTTAACTGATCCAAATTATGCAAAAGTGAATGCAGTATAGTTGGAATGAGTTTAGGAAAGAATGATCAGAAAGAAAAAGAGTTTATTATACAACTTAAACAAGAATAATTTTTTTATAATAGTACTTTATAAGAAGATTTTACATAATGTCTCATCCAGGAAATAAATATTCAATCGAATTTTAGTCTATGCTGCCTAGAAGGTATGACAAACACAACTGGAGAATGATTCTTTTACTCTTCTATTAGAACAATGGGTTTCAAAGGAAATAATGAGCAGTTATAAACAAAACCTTTCCAACTCAACAAAAGCTGGGACTTTGAGGCTGGATGGGTGGAACCTGCCTCAGTTTGGAGGGAGGATTGCTCATGCCTTACAGGAGGTTGGGGGTTGAATTGTAGTGTCTCTACCTTGGAGTGGGTGGAAGAGATTGGCACAGTGGGTTCAGACCCCTCCCCTCCCTCTGAACTTGGCTAATTTACTGCTGTTCTTGCTTTCTGCTTACTTGTAGTCTTATGGGGGCAGGGAGATTCCTTGCTTAAAGATAACCATGGCTGCTTGTAAAAAGCGCCGTGGAGGAGAAGTGAAGAAGCAAAGTCCAGGACTCTTTGGGGAAGCAAAGGGGTGCCTTCCTCGAGAACAGCTAAGTAGCTTGCTAAGTACAGCCAAATCTCTCTCAGTTTGCCCACCTTACAGGAGGGTGGGGGGTGTAATGTCTACTTCGGGGTGCGGGGAGGAGTTTGCACAGTGGAGCCGGGCTCCTCAACTCATGTTAAACTTTGCTTGTTTGTGTGAGAGCAAAGAATTCCTATCCAGAGCAATGGTGCTTGCAGCCCAAAACCTTTGGATGGGTATCAAGCAGAGCTCATGGGGTGTCTAAAAGGGAGGTGGCAAGTCATTTGCTCCAAGTAGTTTGCCAAGTAAAGTCTGGGTAAAAGGAGACAAGTCTCCTTTTTTGCAAACCACCCCTACACTGTCTCCTGCTGGAGGTAGTCAGTGTCCTGCTGCCTGCTATTGGTAATCAGAGATAGAATTACAAATCATTTTACATCCGTGCATAGCTAATAACATAGAATATTTTGAGTTTTTCTCCATGAGTTAGTATACTGGATGCATGCCTGGACAAGAGGTGGTGAGCCACTCAAGTAAAGTGAAAATATCTGTTTCCAGTTCCTGTGTGTACCTGCATTTGGGAGATCTTCAGGCAGAAAAGCCTAGAATAATAAAGTCAACTCCAGAAAGAGAAGATAGCTGCAACAAAATGAATGTGTCACCTTTTTGTGTTTACAAAAGCAGTTTCTAGCATAAGACCATAATAATTTTGTGCTTTTATGTTTTGTTTAGCTATAATTTTGTGGTTCTTTTCCAGTAGTTACAGCAAGTGTAATAGCCCTGACTAACCAAAGTATTTGTGTATCCCTTCCTACCCTCTCAAAATGGGCAGCCCCCAGAGGGAGGGGGAAAAGGGGCAACACAGACTGTTGGTAGTGGCAAAAAGGTTTTCTCCAGCTGCAAACAAGTGAAGATTTGGGGTTTAGTAACCGTGGAAGTTTTTTGGTAAGTTAGATTGAGTTGATAGGAATGGTTTCCTCCATAGCAACCAGTTCAGGCGTTACATCAAAACACCTGTGTGATTGTCAAAGTCAGTTTTGGCTGTTAATGCAGACCTATTTTTTTTTCCCCTCAGAATTTCCATTATGGAAATTTAATGTTTTACAAGTGTTGTATTTGTCATTTTGGTTATACTGAATATCATTCACAAATCCAAGTGTTATTCCAAAACACTCTGAGTGAAAAATCTTCAGTATTTATTATTGTTGTCATTAATGCTACAGTTACTAAAATACTATAAAATTACCTCAAGATTTTTGAGGAATTTTAAACAGTCTTACCTGTTTTCTATAGGTCACAGTTGCTTGCTTGGTAATAACAAACAATTTTCTTGACATGGTCACAAGCTATATTGGATGTTCTCTAAGGGATTCTAGAAACTGTCAAGGGTTGTAAATATTTTTATGATGTTTAAAATTGTCATAAAATAGAGTTGCTTGCCTTTAAAATCAAATTAATTTTATAGGTGGACTCCCATTTCTCTCCTCTCCATTCTAACATGCATTGCATTTGATAATCCAATTGCCTCTGTAAATGTACAGAAATTCTGTTCTGGAGTGTGAATTTTTCTAATAGATCCTGTCAGAATACAAACTTGCTTGAATATTGTCACAAATCTAAGTGTGAATAGAGATTTTTTGGATATTACTGTTGACTTAAAAAAAATTCTTTTGTTTATTACAAAGTATTTCAGAAAAACTCAAATGTATTCTGACTTCCTCTTTCATGACAACTGTGACAACCTCAGAAATACATATTTCTTCTAGGGCAAAAGCACAAAAACATCAGCTATGAATTGGGAATTAAGGTGGTGCATATATAATGGTGGTGTCAACTTGTGAGTCTTTAGATGTCTTCAGATTTATTGAAACTTGTATTTTGAATAGAAGATATTACTAAATCACTGTATTGTTAGGGCTGGAAGGGACCTCTAGAGATCATGCAATCTAACCTTCCTGCCAAGGCAGGGTCACCTAGAGCAGGTTACACAGGAACATGTCCAGAAGCTTTTTGAATGTCTCCAGAGAGGGAGACTCCAGAGGAAGATACTACATTCTTCATAATGAAAGTTAACAAACACCAGTGTTTTGTAAATTAAGCACTGATGCAAAACAAAGTTAAAAATAAAAGTTATCACTTAAGGCAAGCATCCTTTTCATGAGCAAAATCTGCCCAAGCATTTTTGTCATGACAGGTAATTCCTCACTGGAAGGGAAGAGGTAAGACTTTTTGAATGTTGCTTTAGATTAGCTTAGTTGGTTAGAGCATGGTGCTAATAACATCAAGATGATGGGTTTGATCCCTGTAGAGACCATTCACTTAAAAGTTGGACTTGATCCTTGTGGGTGTTTTCCAACTCAGAATATTCTGTGGCTCTGTGAAAACTGTCTTTGGTCAACAGTGATTTAGAGGCATATCCACAAGATACTGGCAGGACATCTCGCAGGGTCTTGTTTTAATGACTGCATGAGTGTTAACAAACTGTTCATCTCAGTTCTAGAGACTGACCTTTTAAAGTTGGGTCTATGGCAGACACATATGCTGTCAAGTCTTTTGCTACATCTTCCTGTTTTAACTCTGCTGGAGATTAGCAATTATTATCTACAAGGCTTCAGAAAAAAAAAAAAAAAGAACAGTCATTTGTTTGCATATTCTCACCATTACAGTGGATCCAGCATTCTTTATGTTTTATCTGCTTAACAAACATCTTCCCAGTGCATTTAATTGTAACAATTCTTGACAACCTTTTAAGAATAAATATCTGAGATTAACCTGTTTGTTCTTCCTACGGAAATATTCCACTTTCTTCTTTTCTTTTAAATAATGATCTTACTATTCAGGTAAAATTTGATTAATACCTTCCTTCCCTGACTTACTAATTAAAGAACAGCCCAACACTACACAGAAGCCTTTCAGCTCTACTTCATAAATAAATGAACAATCCCTTTCAGATAATCCCAAACCTTACACTTTGGTATAATGGTTTCAGTGAATATACTATCACTACTGATGGCATAGATGATTACAAAGTTTTCTCTTCAAGATACATAAAAGGTAGTTTTGGTTCATGATCTGTCAGCTACTAGTATTTAAAGTCTCTTCCTGTATGTTTGCTTCATGCATGGCTGACTTTGAAGTATTTTTTTCTGTATGTTATTGAAAAGCGAATGTTGCTGCACTTATTTTTTTTCCAAGGACATAAATCAGATACTATGTGAGTGAGAGAGGCTGTGTTTTCAAGTTAAAATCTTTCATGTGGCATAAACAAATGAGAATGTCACTCCTCCTGGCTGGAAAGACTAATTTTCAAAAAACGCTGCACCTGTTTTCAAATAGAGAAACACATTGAGACACTTAGAAGTCGGGGGAAGAACATTAACATAAAAGCATAAAACTTCAATTGATCTTTTTAGCTAAAGGGATGTTTAAGAGAGAACATATTTTAGATAAGTGAAGGAGGTACTAATGTTAAGTTGCTGTTAACAATATCTATTTGCTGTAACTCCCATGAATACACAAGTGGCAAAAGGTAAACTAATTACTTCACCTACCTGCCAAATGTCCCATTCTGTTTGACAGAGGAGTCTAAGTGAAGCTAAATGCTCACAAAATGAAGAATGTTTTAATTCTTAGCCTGAAATGAAATACATCATGATATACATGTCATCACGCTGCCTTGCCTGAAAAAGAAGAAATTAGACCAAATGCAAACTAAATTCCTAGTACAGCAAAAAGTAAAATAAGCAGAAAATACCAAGTCCTGATTATATCAGTACAGTTGTGGTATAGTCCTATTAATATAGGAAGGATTATCTAAGAATATGAGTGATACAAAGGGAAACATTTATTAGACCAAAGTATATGACTGGAAAATCCAAAATGCTCCAGGACACAAGTTTTCTGACTTGGTTACTGAGAAATTCAAGCAATACACAGGATCTGAGGAGGAGACATCAAGCTCTCAACTTCATTCTCAACTTGCTGCCTTTTTATTGAGACATATTATAATGCAGACACTGAAAGGCACTGACATGGCTAATATGACAACATACTGCGTATATATCCCTTGGAGAAACATGTGGGGTCTTTGCTCTCCGATTTCACCCTCACCCCATGGGAATCAAGCATTTACACAGGTTAAGAATGCTTTCTTTAAGTGAGCTGTTTACTAAGTAGATTTGATATTTTTCTGACACTTTTCCCTCTAAACATTTGAGCTCAGTTTTGGGATAGAGGTGTTTGTGTAAACTGACAATTAGATATGAAGTTTTCTTCATATAAATGAACCCTAAAACTTCTGGTTTGTTCCAGTTGCCCAAGGGAAGGATGACACAAGAGGCAGTAATCTGACATTTAAGAGTGGGGTTTGGTTTTGTTCTTTCTTCCAGAGATGTCCCAGATATGTGACTCAGGTATTTTTATTTGGCTTCGTCATTCATGATGAGCCTATTCTTTTTGTGCCAATCAGACTATCCCATTCAAACAGCAGTCTGTGATCCTGTTGGGCCACCCATTACTGGCTCATCTTTTGCTTGACAAGCTGTTTTACCTCAGTTTGAAGACTTGGGTAATACCAGTGCTTGCCGCCCTGTAGAAGAAATTGTTTATCCTGATTGACAATTGAAAAGAAGAAAAGTGATGAAAAATGTTCTCAGCCCATGGACACTAGATATCAGTGTCTGCTAATCAGGAGCTTAATACTGGAAGAGTAAGTTTCCAGAAAGTCCGTTGTCAATACAGAAATAATGAAGCAGCAAGGAGTTGGCATAGGAGTGGGGAAGGGTTGAACTATGGAACTATGAAGGAATGAGAGTCTGTACATAGTCATGGAACTATAAATGTGGTGATGGGAAATGTAAGTTTTACTTTGAGCTTCAAAGTCTCTGGGGGATTTCATATGTAGAGGGGTGACTGTTGCTTAAAATGGCTGCTGTATGCAGCTGCTGAGGGAAAGCAGAAAAACCTGATTTCCCTTACATCTGCTCCCAGGATTGTGTGGCAGTCTCATAGAATGTATTTCAGCTTCCCTCTTGGCTATTGTCTTTGCCCTTACACGATCACATTCCATGGGTGAGACAGTCACAGACTTTGGATTACCTCCACACAGGTTTGGTGTTTTCTCCTTCAGTGTGCTGGCTGTCTTGTTTTCTCAGTAGAAAATGTTGCAATTATGGTAGGTGACTTGTTCTTGTGGGGTCAGACAAAGCTTCATCTCATTTTGACCTTTGATGAAATGAATCATGTCATGTATTTCACACATGGCCTTTCCAGATATGTTATGGCAATCTATCTGACAG
This sequence comes from Acropternis orthonyx, assembly GCA_035583155.1. NCBI lineage: Eukaryota > Metazoa > Chordata > Aves > Passeriformes > Rhinocryptidae > Acropternis > Acropternis orthonyx. Next base: position 44,964,809 of record JAWWEU010000125.1, read on the forward strand.
AGACATGGAGGAAAGGACAAGACAAAATAATAACTGATGTTATCAACAACAGCAGGAACAGAGGATCAGAATTTTTTTAGTTTTTCCAGCTACATTTTTGAAACAGTAGAGTCAACATGTATTGCTTGTATAATGCACAAACCCTTTTTCTTTCTCAAGTAAGTCAAGCCACCAAAGGAAAAAATATTATATGCCAAAACACACCCTATTTCATTTTCCTATCTCCTTTCTCTCTCTGCTATAACTAAGACTGTCAGTGCTTCTGTTTCTGGAAAATTCATCTGACTCCAATAAAGCAGCATAAAGGTTTTTCAGCAATTATTTAAGAACATATGGCTAAGTTTAGCCTTTTTGGACACAGCAGCTCTGAAGCTTGTGTTTGGTAGAAACAGTAAAAAAAAAAAGCATAAGCATACCCAAAGCATAACATTTTCACTTTATAGTAAAACTGATCATATATCAGCAAACAATCTGAATTCTTCTGAGCTCTTCTTGAGGAAAGTTTGCCAACAATTTATCCAACGGTGAAACAGATGTCTTTACCAACGAATTGAACAAAAGTGAACCAATTTCACTCTAAATTAATTAAATATTAAATATTAATGCAAGTTGGGCTTGGTTGAGTCTTAGAAAAAAACCTTTTTTTTTCCCAGGAATAAACACAGTGATATGAATATATGAAATAGCCTGACAAAGATCTGCCAAATATCTACTCAAATTGATGTTTGCTTCAGCATGAGTGCCAAAACAGTCCATCTTCATGTTGCACACAAAGTGCACACGTCTTTCCATGCCATCGTGCTTGCATATCTGTGTATTTAAAAAATATTATCCCTTATACATAGGGGTTACATTTGTTATACAAAGGGGTTATAACATGTTATGGTAGTTCTTGGGTCTGAGTATGTACATAAACAGATCCCTGCCCTGTAGGTGTGAAAGCTGCTGTGCATTGGGCTATCCCTAACTGTGCATAGGTGTTTCCTTCTTACTCCATCTTCTCATTGTCTTGGTAATACACCTGGGCACATGGTGGAAAAAGAAACATTCTATGTTTCTGTACTTTCTGTCTGGAGTTACTTTTTTTATTTAAGATGGAATTTCACTTTTAAGAAACTTTCCTTCGTTTTAGAGAGAATAGAACTTTTCAGTCCAGTAGCCCAGGTGGAGAGAGTAAATTTCTCTTTACAGAAGAAACTGAGGGAGATGAAAGGACATCGTTTACATGCTGCAATAATGTATGTCTTTATTGCCTTCATCAGTACCTGCTAAAAGTCCTCCTCTCTAGTTTTAAAACCTGTGGTCTTATTTAATATGTAATAAAGCTGATCTTCAGGTGTCAACTGCCTAGTTTGGAAATGTAACACCATGTAAATGAAATAACTCCATTTCCAGACTTCAGGTTTAGATAATTTTTTTTCTTCAGTATCTTAAAAACAATGCTTGTGTCTTAAGTAACTAACTAAATAATTGATTTTTTTGAACAGAACTAACATCCAAAGTATAAATGAAACATATAGACTAACAAACAAAAATCTATTAATACAAATACTGTATGCTGAAAAAGAAAGATTTCTAAAATTGCTTTCTGCAAGCTTGTCATAACAATAATATCTGGTAAGAGCACTTTTCATATTTCATTAAGACTCAGTGTTCCCACTCCTATCCTCAGATTGATCACAATATTTCTTCTAGAAAGGGCATTATACAACATCTTTTTGCCAGAAACAGGTGATTTATTTGTTTATTGTCAGAAAGGAAGCCAAAGGACAAGCCAGAGAAGAACTCAGTTTTGGATCTATTACCTGCCTTTACTAATTATGGCATAACATTAAAAAGTTTGCTTGGATACAGACTGAAGAGGTGAAAAGAATGTTGACTCAAGATTTTGCCTCCTCAGAAGTAATTGAGGTTGCATTCTGAATCAATAAAATTACTCCGTTATTTGAAATTTCCTTAAATACTTATATGAAGTTACTTTACAGGTTCCAACTGGTAATTTTCGTATACCCAAACAGAGAAAGGGAGGTGCTTTAAAAAAAAGACCAATGTTTCCTAGAAGATATGTACCTTAATATATGTAAAACCAAAAATATGAATAATGCAGAAAAGCAGGATTGGATTATTATAGTTCTCATAGAGTCGTAGAATCATTAAGGTTGGAACAGACCTTCAAAATCATTAAGCCGAACCTTTGACTTAACACCAACATGTCAACTAAAAGTACCATGTCCAGTTGTTTCTTGAACATGTTTAGAGATGGTGACTTGATCACTTCCCTGGGCATCCTGTTCTAATAGACAACCCTTTCAGTGAAGAAATTCTGCACATTCATAACTAGACACATGAAATACATAAACAGTGCCAGCACAATCACTTTAATCAAGAAAAATGAAACATTTACAATGTTCAAACAGGTACTGTGCTTAATGTTTTTCCTTTTACAAATGTATAGATTAATTGTCTGCAGAGAGGGATATTTAATGAACTCTAAGAAAGAATAGGCAGAAAAAAAATGGTGTTAGCTGTGGAATGAACACTCTGAGGACCAGATCAAGATAGGTCTCTCTTGTCCTAGAGTACAATAGATTTTTATCAGAACAGAGGATGCTAAAGGCATTTCTAAAACCAGAAGTATAACTCCTGTCAATGTGTGAGAGAACCGGCATCAGTTCTGTTTCTTTCAAAGTAGGAAATATAATGGGGAATGTGGGAGAGGAATAAGCACATCTACAAACTGGAAAATATGAAAGAAGGAGATGTGCAAGAGTAATAAGTTTGATGATGTATTCCTGCACTTTGAAATTTAAAAAAGAGACACATATACTCCAAAAGTTTTCTAAATAAATATAAAATACCAATATTTTCAACAATATACCAGTATTTTCATCTATATTCTTCTAAAAAGATGCACAATTTATTGAAAAAAATTTTTCCATAATATTTATTTTAGACTGTAACCTTTTGTGAAACTGTGAGAGCAATAAAATGTTTAAATTCCAATATGCTAAACTGTACTTCCAGAAAAAAATGTTTGAATTTCAAGTGACTTTGTGACACAGATTTGAAATATCTCACTGCAGGTATTTGGTATCCTGCATGGAAAAGGCACAGAATCACATCATTAGTATTTTTACAATTTGAGAGTTATTAACAATTCTGTTGATATTCTTACTTAATGTCTTTTCATGGATAAACCCTTTATGGGAAGCCATCATATTCCTTACGCAAAATAGCAATGGGTTTTTTTCCTACTAATAACAGAGGTCTGCCTAACAGAACATGGACATTTTTATGAGTTCAGCGCATAGGATCAGCCTGTTTCCGTAACTTTAAGATCTCCTTGAAGAATATCAAGCCTCCCTGAATGCCTTTGCCCTTCACAAATGTCTCAATCAGGCTTCTGAACAGGCTAAAGTCTACCCTCTGGAAGACCAAGGCAGTTCTGCTGATCCCCTCCTTACTTCTCTGAGAATCAGACTTGCTGTCATTTTGTGACTGCCAAGAGGCCTCCAACCACCACATCACCCACCAGTCCTCTGTTCCCAAACACCAGGTCCAGTGGCACCTGCCCACATTGGCTCCCCACCAGCTGTACCAGACAATTTTCTGCCAGACACTCCAGGAACCTCCTGGAGTGTTGCCTCTGCTCTGTTGTATTTCCAGCAGACATCTGCTGAGTTGAAGTCCCCCACAAGAACAAGGGCCAGTGACTCTGAGACTTCTCCCAGCTGCTTGTAGAATATTTCATCTGCCTCTTCATCCTGCTTGAGTGCTCAGTGACAGACTTCCACCAGGACAACTGCTTTGTTGGCCTTTCGCAAGACCTACCACAACCGATGATTCTTTTCTTGTCCACAGAAAGCAGCTTTAAAAATCAAGATTTAAGTAGACTGTGGAATTCAAGTGAAGTTTGAGCTGATACAGAGGGTTTGATATATAATCTGATATGAAAAAAACCACCAAAACAACTGAGCAAGCATATGCAATTTTCAGTGGCTTTAAAGGAGAAAAAAAGGCTTTTGTCAGCTTTACTTGAGCCACTGCTAACAAAACAGTCTTGCATGTTTTTTTTCCCTTTTTTTTTTTGTGGCACATCACCTAGAGTATTTTAATATTTTCTCACTTTTTAATCTTTTTCTCACCCAATTTGTGTATTACACTAATTTTAAACCACAATTTTAGCACAAGAAAAGGTATCTGTGACATATGAACCATAGACTGGTATCTATAGATTTTGTTTATTAATTAAGGCATTCCTTTAATTTGTGTACTTTTAGTGAAGTGGAGCACTAGTATAACATCTTTTCATATCGTTTGCAGAAACTTCAGTCTAGACAACTCCATAGTGGCAAAAGAATTTTAAATCATCAGCAATTAATACAAAGGATAATGAGGAATATACAACTTTCAGTACTGAGGAAATGATATTACTTCTCTGTCTGCCATAGTAACATGTTTATTTGCAAAATTTTCTATGCCTTCTCCACAAACATAACTATAATTAATAGTAATAACAGTAATTGTGATCTTTGATAAGCTAAGCTAAGATATAAGGAAGCAGAGTTCATAAAAATAGAACTTAAACTTTAAAACAGGTGATTTTATTCTGCACACAGCAATTACTCCTGTTGTCAGCAGGATGAAAATTTACTACCCCAGGAAGTCATAAAGACTCTGATGCATTCTCACACAACACAGTGTGAGCTGCATCTGAATGAGACTGTCCTTTCCAATAGCTTCACCCTCACCCTGTACTACACCATACCAGCTCACGTTTGTGGTGTACTATCCAAGGCCTTTGCCCAATACACACACAAGCTAAGTAGCACACCAGCACTATTTATGATTATTTCATGGTTGGAAGTATTTTCTTTCTATTCTAGTCAAGGGCTTTTTTTCATTGTTTCAGACAATACATTAAGAAGTGCTTTTGACATGAGTGTTTTTCTCCAATGTCCCAATAACTAATGGAGCAGTTCAATGTTTTATGTCTCTTAGGAAGAATCTAACAGACCTATGAAAAGGATTATCACTTGCCACCTAAACCCATGAATGCTCTATTTGTGAAAGTGAAAAATAGGTGAAAATACACCATCAGTCAGAATAAAAAGGACACCCCTATGCAGCACCAAGTCCAGGAATAATAAAATTGAAATTTCAGCAAAATCTTAATGCAATGGCTGAACCAAAATTGTCCCCATTCCCGGTTCAGTATCCATTCTGTATCACCTTTCTGAAAGTTAATGTATAAAGGGAAGTTAAACTGACAGAATCACACAATATACTCAGTTGGAAAGTACCCATGAGGATCATCAAGTCCAGGTTCTAATCCTGCACAGGATGACTTCAAGAATCACACCATGTGCCTGAGAGCATTGTACAGATACTTGAACTCTGTTGGTGCTGTGACCATTTCCCTGGTGGAGTCTGTTCCAGTGTCAAACGAAAAACTTAAACTGCATTTAAAAGTATTCATGCAGATGTACAGAAAGTGATTCTGTGAACCTGAAGTGTCAGGTGGATGTACATATATAACATTCTTAGGATTCCTGTTCTGAAAGACCAACCAACAGAGATTAGTGATTGATCTCTTTGGATCGCATATACAGAGAAATTTCTTTAAAGGTTCCAAGAGATCAAGTCAGAGTGTTCTGGTACAATGCTTCATCAAAGGAAATTATAGATGAAGCAAATAGTAACTCGAGTTTTCTTCTTGCCTTTTACTAAAAAATTATGATTATTCAGTGAGCTTGTCTTCTGCTCACCATTTCTTATAAACCTTGTTTATATTGTTGTTTTTTAATCAATACAGCACAATTACAAGCTCACTAAATATAATAAGAAAAAAGGAAACTTCTTTTACAGATACCTTTTTTTTAAAAAATCAGTACTGCCATACAAAATAAATGATAATATAGTAGTATTTAGAATTAAACTTCTTGTTTAATCAAAGTTCCATGAATATGGATCTGTGAAGGTGGATCCTGGAGATGGCCTACATTATGCCAACCACAAGGCTTGCTAAAGCTCTTAGACTGGTTGTCTTTTGAATTAATTTCAGGACATGTGCCTTTTACTAGAATATAAATGTTCAGATTGGCCAAGTTTTACAAAGATATGTGGGAGTCTGAGGTGGAGGCTCTGCCTCATTAGAGATATTTCTACTTGATGCAAGTGAAGAAAAAACAATAAGAAAACAGCAAGTTACATAGATGTACATACATGTACATATATACACATATGTAATAATTTGGGACAATGATTTTTTTTCCTATAACAGAGTTTTCAGATTTAGTGAAATAATTATTTTATACACTCAAAACCATGTATTTATGTAAATTAGGAAAATATGATTGAAATAACTTACTGTTATAAGCTTCACCCTCACCTCATATCTTACTAATTGCCAAACATTTAAAATATTAAAAAGTATATTTTTTTTTATTATTTCACTGTATTTGTTCTCATTTTCACAACAGTACAAGGAATGTCCGTTTAATAAATTCCCTGCAAAGTATAACAAATTATTTTTATCACAGAAAGTCATATTTTCTTCCTGTAATTTTTTAAATTTCATTACTATTATCTAAAACAATCAAGTTTTCTAAACATCTGGTTGCGGAAAACTAGTAAAGTAATACACAAATTCCCATATTATCAAAAAAGTCCTCAATAGCTTAAGGAAATATCTCACTTGTGAAAGCCAGCATTCCTAAACAAAAACATAGATAACAACCCTGAAAACCTGTAGAAAGATATATTAACAGATTATTCTACTTGCACAGTTTTACGGCTTGGCAAATCATATCAATGTAGAGTACGGAATAATTTCACGACAGTACTGAATTCCATTACAGATCCTTCATTACTGGATTATTGGCCCATTAAAGCCATCAACACATCATTCTTGAATAATCACCATAATGATGAGCCACTACCCTGAAATATAATGATGTGTATATGCCCTGCAGCAATAATAGAATAACAAATTAAGGTGTACTAATATAACAAAGTACTAAGTAGAGTTGACAACAATCAGTAAAAAGACTGGCTTGCCTGTTCAGTATTCCCTAAAGCAAAGAGAACAGTCTGTGAAGAACTTGTTTCTAAATTTTCCCCATTTATTAGCAGAAATAACTGGGACACTCTCAGAATTGTTTCACCAAAATTTCTGAAAACAGAAATTCTATATTTTCCAAGAGAACAGATACCACAGAGCCACTAGTACTGCACATTTTTATATGTCTTCCAAAACACCTTCAATTTTAAGCTGAAAAGACTCCCTTGTGGGAATGAAAGAGTGCCTCATTTTCAGTGCTCTATCAGTTCTTGCAATTTCTTTCAAAAGTGACAACAAGGATGCCAATTAATTGGAGCTAAGATAGATTTTGTGATGCGCCTTGAGATCATTATTGTATTTCATACAGGTCACTGACCCACTGTTGGCTAGTAATACATTACTGATCAAGAAACTTTAAACTGTTATGATTCATCTACCAAGTTCTCTCTCTCTCTTTTTTTTTTTTAAAGGGAATTAGTAATTTTTTTTTTCTTTTCAGATAAAAAATGGATTCTACTCTGAAATATATGCTTTAGCTGAAATGCAAGTTACTGAATTCAGTTGAGGGGCAACTGGGTGAAATATAATGACCTACAGGAAGTGATCCACCTTATAATCAGATTGACCCTGGAGACCCTCAGGTCTGTCAGTCTATGAAGTTCAGGTGAAGTATTCATGATTTTTGAATCTGCACCATTGTGCACAGTGATAAGCTTCTTCTTAAAGAGCTCTGCTTGCAGTTCTGGAAAAAAAAAAAAGAAAGGATATTCCAAAGCAACTATCTATTACTCAGGCTGTATTGATAGAAATGTAATTGCTGACTGCTTGCCACTATAACAAATTGGAATCCACTCACCCATTATCCTTGAACACAGTGCACTCACACAAAGATCTTCCATGCACGTGTATGCTGTCCACTTTCCTGGCTGTAATATATTTCAGGACACCGCGAAAGGAGAATTATTTTCAATTTGGTGTGACTGCTGCATTGACTATGTGGAGGCTGAAGTATCTTCAGGACTTTGAAATCCATAGGCATGGCTCCCTGATTAAGGCTCTCCACTTAGTGAAGAGTTTACAATTTCTTCCTATGAAACTATCGGCAAAAGAATGAAGGCTCTGAATAATGCCTGTTTTCTTTGTGATAAATTGATACTTGGCTACAGTCTACTTGCCCTGTCTTATTTTTTAGGAAAAAAGGGTGTTAAAGAAAAAAGGGTTGCACAGAAGAGGTTAAGGTAAGATGCTGTAGCTGAGACCACACTTAAAAATTGTGGTACACTCACAATACTCAGTCCACTGTTAGTAGAATGAGTATAATGTGTAAGGTTCCAAAACTCTTAGTTAAAGAAAGTGCTTCAGTTTGTAGATGGAAACTTGTACTCAAACAAGTCCAGTTCTTTCTTGCTGTAAACATTTGCCAATGAACTTTTTGACAGCATATTTTATTTCATCTGGTCAGATGATGTGGCTGCTGACTACAGCATACAAAATAAAAATGTAACAGATGGAGAGGATACACTAAAACTTTAAATTTTTGCATTTTTAAGGCAGTAATAGTCCATCTGGGACTTAGTCTGCCTTTGTGCTTCACTGAACACCTCACCAGGCTACAGCAGGCGTCCCAGCTTTTCTGCTTCACAGATACACTGTCCCAAACTTCTAAACACCTAGGCAAAACTTTTTAAACAGCCTTTTCCTTGAATTCATTTAATCACCATGGGAATAGTTCAATATTCTTATCTTCACATTTTCAAGCCATACTAAGGAAAATGTTGATGTTTCAACTCAAGCAGATTAGAAATGCATGCATAATAAGGAACTTAGGTGTTTAATGAAAAAAAAAAAAAGAACTTACTGATGGGAAAAATGAATTTACTTTTTTTCTTAGCTACACGTAATTCTGGGAAACTTAGTTATTAAAATGGTTAATCCCTACAGGAATAACTGTATGTAACTCCTTTTTGGCTGAAAAATGTAAGTGGTAGGTAGTGAGAAATACAAACATTCCTCAAATTTTGTAAACTTTGTTCTTGTTGCTGTTGACAGCTTTGTATTATTTTTATTATTTCCTTATTATTTTTTGAATTAGTGTGAATAATTTGTCAGTCATAATGCTCATGCCACTTAATAGGTATAATTGATACAGTATTGCAAATTAAACCTAAACTGTTTAGAGTTGCCACTGCAGTGTGTATGTATGCCACTGCAGATGGCTGTTATCCAGTGAAAAATAATGGATTTATTAAAACAGCTCTTAAATACAGCAGTCTCACGGGAACCAAACTTCTACAGAAAGACTATGGAACAATAAGTATTTCCTCTCCATTAATTTGATTCATTGCATTGTTTATTTATTACCAAAATGTACTATAAAATGTAAAGGAAAAGTAATACTTGTCCATGTGTAGTAACTCTAGCACAAGATGTACTGGACATATTTGTGCAAAGAGCATGAAACTAAATCCAAGATACATTTAATTAAAAAAGATTATTCAGACTCAGCAACATAGAAAATCAAATAATATCTAGTTGAATTCTGGGACAATGCTAGGTCACTTAAATCCTAAGCTGAATTCCAAATACACAGTTTTCTGCCTCATCAATCACAGTAAGGGAGGAGTGTTGCAGGGTAGACAACAGCCCTTGCTCTTCTCAGCAAATGACTGACTCTAACAAAGGCTATTGCTTTCAGCATGTGCAGTTGTAGGGGTGGGATGGGAAAGGAACAAATGCAGGTACCCTCTTTATGGAAGGTATTTGTGGAAGGGCACTGTCCCATATTCTCTCAAACAAGCTTTGGCTTAAGCACTTTTGCTGCACATCATCTGACTTCCATCCTGAGGAGTCTGCAATACCTAAGGGGAAAAAGAGGGAATCCTGCACACATTGGCAGAACCGCAACTCATTCAGAAAGAATTTTAACTTATTATGTGTTAGAAATTGGCTGGCCCACAGCTGACTTTCTCCCTTTGCACAAAGAGAGGCATCCAATGGAATAATCGCATCTAAGGGATATGTCAGGCAAAATGGAGCAAGAGAGCTCTCTTGCATTATATGGATATGGTGCCTCCAGCTATAAACATTTTGGAAACTTCATCTGGCATCCTCCTGAGATGATTCTGCTCCAAGTGAGTAATACAGTTCAAAGTGAGATACAGAAAAAAGAGGTTGAACACGACTGTAATTAATGAATAATGATAACTTCTCTTTTTAATATTAACTAGCAAGTGAATAACCACTGAGGTACTTACACAACACCCCAAACCATCCAGAGCTTTAAGACAGTTCTGCCTATATTTTCTCTTTTATGTGAGCTTTCCAACAAGACCAAACAGCTTTTATATACTTCTTTTTATTAGAACTTACACCGTAAAGAGAAACTCTTTTTTAAAAAGGAGAAAAATTTAGAATGTGAATAGCGAAATGAGAGAACTCGGATCTTACTCCCTTTGCCAGTCATGTCTTTAAGCAGCAAGTAACCTTAAGTAACCCTTTCATTTAGGGTTGTTTTCATCCAGCAACCTTTACTGCCTTCTTGGGTTGTAACAAACCCTGCAGGGATACCTTTGGATTTACTCTCAAGCTCTGATGGTCTCCACAGGTACCTCTGCCTACCTCAACCTTCACTCTGAAATATTATCCCCTGAATATTTTCAACTGTACCCACAAAGGAGTCACTCCTTTCACCCTTCTTTTAGAAAGCTGTGTTTGACAAAGCTGCAGCAATCAGGACAGGACAAACTGAAGCCTTCCTGCTTTCCAGATTCATCCTGAGAAAGAAATATAAAGTGATAACAAACACATGAAAAAACTGCTGCAGAGTAAGAAATCATCAGTTTTAAAGGAAGATTTGTGACTTTGCTGATGAGTACTGTAATTAGTCACTACAGTAATAGATAAAAGGCTTCTGCACTTTCAAAGAAATGTTATTCACTATTTTCCAAAGCACGAAGAAGGAGCTCCTTTGCAATCTGATACTTGGTCTCTACTCCACCCTTGGAATACGGGTCTGTCATGTGCTTTGGGAGGAGCTGGTACCTTCACTGTTTTCTTGATGTTCATTGCCAGTTCTTAGAGGCGTGTTTGCATGGACATCTGTGGTGGTTTGACCGGGGCTGAATGCCAGGTGCCCATCAAAGCCGCTCTATCACTCCGCTTCTCAAATTGAACAGGGGAGAGAAAATATAAGGAAAGGCTCATGAGCTGAGATAAGGAGAGGGAGAGATCACTCACAGTTTACTGTCAGAGTCAAAACAGATCAGAGTTGGGGAACTTAGTTTTACCTACCAATCAAAATCTGAGCAGGATAATGAGGAGTAAAACAAATGTTAAAAACACGTTCTCCTCACACCTCCCTTCTTCATGGGTCTATTTTGTTCCTGATTCTCTACTTCCCACCCCCTCCCCCCCGCCCCAGCAGTGCAGGGAGGTCAAAATGGGGTTTATGGTCAGTTCATCAGGTATTGTTTCTGCTGCTGCTTCCTCTTCAGGGAGAGGAGTCCTTCCCTTGCACCAGCTGGGTTCCCCTCCATGAGAGACAGTCCTCTATAAACTCCTCTAACATGAGTCCTTCCCACAGGCTGCAGTTCTTCATGAAGTGTTCTAATGTGAGTCCCTTTCCACAGGGTGCAGTTCCTCAAGATCAGACTGTTCTAGCATGGGTTCCCATGGGGTCACAAGTCATGCCAACACACCTGCTGTAGTATGAGCTTTCCATGGGGTCACAACCTTCTTTTGGGCATCCATCTTCTCCCCTGTGGGGTCCTCCGCAGGGATACATGTGACCCTGTGACCCTATGGGAAACCCATGCTGGAGCAGGCTCCTGGCAATACCTATGACTATCATGGGGAGAGGAACCCATGCTGCAGCAGGTGTGTTGGCAGGACTTGTGACTCCATGGGGGACCACACTGGAGCAGCTTGTTCCTGAAGAACTGCACCCCATGGAAAAGGGACCACACTGGAGGCAGAGAATAAAGTTAAGCCTGGCAAGAACAGCGGAAGGTGTTTTGCTTTTAGGATTTCTTTTACTTCTCATTGTCCTGCACTGTTTTTGATTTGTAAAGCATTCAACTAATTTCCCCCAGTCAAGTCTGTTTCACCTGTAATGGTAATCAGTGAGTGATCTCTCCCCACCTTTATCTCAACTCATGAGCCTTTCTTTATGTCTTTGCTTCCCCTGTCCAGTTTGAGGAGAGTGAAAGAGCAGCTTTGGTGGGCAACTGCTCTCCAACCAGGGTCAAACTCCTACAACATACAACATGTTCCTTCAAATGCTTGCAAACAACACTGTTCTTATAATGGAATTTTTCACTGGCAGAGGAAGTTTTCACTTAGCTGTTGCCACTGTTTGGTTAGGTGCCACATGTGAGAGAGATGGATAAACCCTGTGAACACAGCTATGGGTTCGACCTTTGAAGAGGCAGAAAATGCAGATGCATGGAAGCTGGATTACAGCTATCAACACACAACTGCATGTTAGTCTATTAAAAAAAAGGAAAAAAAAAAAAAGAAGCAATGGCATGTTCCAAAATAGAAAAAAAAATCAAGTAAATCCTAGATTCCAGTGTTTATGCAAAAAATTAAAACTTAAAAACATCCTTTGTAAGTTATTTTAGGCAACAGAAAACAATTGGAGAGTTAAACAATATTCTCTGATTTGGATTTATTATGGGACAGTCTTGGAAACACTTTCTTCAATTCTTTTTCTAACATGGAAGACTACAGTAGTTCCCCAGCCAATTATTTTGTGTTTTGAGCCCTTGCTTACAGAATATCAGCTGCTGCCTTTGCATCTAATAAAAACGTAGTGTGATCATGCCGTAAACACTGGTATTGTAGACATCAGATTTTATCATACTGAGAGTTGGCCAAGCTTTTTGCTTTATGCAAGGGCAGGTTTTAAGAATTCTACCAGCATCACTACAGAGTGATCTCTTACATTTTCTATCTATTTTTTCTTGCATTTATGCAAATTGACTAATATACTAAGTCTTACTGTTTATGTTTCACACCAGCTTGTCCTCATGCATTAGAACACTGTACTGCATGCATTAACTAAGAAGTTATCTCCCTCCTTCCCCCATCATCCCCACCTCCTAACTAACTCAAAGTACTTTTGATGCATGTTTCCTAGACTTCAAAAGTACATATAAGTAGGTCTTACATGTACGCAAACTTCTTTTTCAGTTCGGAGTTCATCTAATTCAAATTCTCTCTAATCTTTTGCTATTGTGAACAATCCAAACCCCTGTGTTCTGCATACCATGATGAATACATAGGATGTATAATCTCTAGTAATGCTAGTCTACTTTTCACATCTCTCTTTAGTGTTTGAAAGATCTAAAAAATTTTATCAGTCTCCTCGAGGAAAGCTAATTTCACTCTTACCTGCTACTCTGAAGACTATCATCTACTGGCTGGATTTCATATACAACCAAGGAATTCCATAACCTGTGTCTGTAAAAGTGATCAGAAGGCACCATTGGAATTGAACTTTTTTATGCAGTACAGATTATGTAGCTCTATTCTCTAAAAAAAAGAGCTGTTTTTTTACCCTGCCATTTAACAATTTTTCAGCTTTGCAGTTTGTTATTCTTTCAGCTACTATTGCTGATCACCTGTATTCTTGTGGGTCCTTTTCTACTCAGAATATTCCATGATTCTATCACTGGGTTCTTTGTCAAAGCCAATGTATCTTCTGTTCGTTATTAAGATCACTGTTTATCTAGGGTCTTTCTCCTCTTTGTAATACACCTCAAAGCTTCTATGTTCTTCCAATTTCTCTTCCATTTATCTGCTGTTTGACTTTGAGAGATTCACTGGCATTTATTGTGTGAAATTTGTCATATTTTCTTTTTAACTTCTTGTCATGATTCTGAGTGTCATTTATTAGGAAACATTTAAACAGAGAAAAAGGATCAGGAACGATACTAATAGAGTGGTGACTCTCATTTGCACTTGGATCCTTCCAAATTTTGTTTGAAGAAAGAAACTTTAATCACTTCTCATCTATTGCAATAATTTCCTCATTCTTTATTTATTGCAGGTCCTGTATGTTTTCCTTTGAACTTTTCACATACTGTGGTCTCATAAAGCTTCATACCCAGTCTAATTCCTCTTCCTTGTCCATTTCATGCACTATTCTTCAGGATGATTTTTTGAGCAAAGCTAGAAATTTGCAGAACCCTAAATTTCCCTATCTAAATTCAGATCTCATTGCCTCTTGTTAATATTGTTTTGTTTTCTTTCTGGAACACTGCATCTTTCTCTCTTCACTACTAATTCTTTGCTCTACATTGGGCTGACAGGTTTGACAAACTAAGGAAAGCTGCAGATAGCAAGGGAATGCATAGACCAGTGATAAATGAATTAAGAAAGACAAGCTGCTATGAGTGGATATGTGATTATTAGGATTATAGTTAACATGCAGAGAAAAATCCAGGGAACATAATGAAATAAGAAGGGTTGTGAAAACCACCTTGCTAGTATTTGATGAGGGAAGTGGTTATAACCCTCACCTGTCCAATGTGACTCTTTACAACAATGTAATTTATAGATCACATCAAGGTAGTACATCCCTCTGGCTATAAATTTCAAGACCATATCTAAATATTATTATATCCAATACCAGCTAATAAATGCCAAACAATTAAAACACCCCAAAGCAAGTTAGTAAAATTCTGCAGAAATCCATATCAATAGCTACTCAATTCTTTACCCTCTTGGTAATGGTTATATAATCTCTGTAATACTCTGTGGAGTTGCAATCTTGGTTGCTATGTAAAGGTTGCTTTGCTTAATTTCAGTGGCAACAAGTTGTAAAATAGAATAAGAATGTGGGGAGGTTTTTTTAATGAAATAAATAAATGGCCAACACTATTCTTATGCTTACATTTTATCCATCTCTATGAATAAGTTTGTTTTAATCCATGGAGGATCACATTTGAATGTGTGGGTGTTTCTAACTTTCATAAACTCTATCTCATACATTACTGCACCCATACATTTACTACTTAAATTACTTACAGATTCAAATATATGAGAAAAGAACTCCACAGTAATATTTGTGTTGAAATCTTTAGCAAACTCAGTTGATTACAGATCTCCCCTTGAACACAATACCAATTCCTTCTTAAATGTCCTTATGACTCATCTATACAAGTTCTCCAAGGTGGCTAGGGGTTCTTAAATATAAGGGTAAGTATTTATACTTGCAGACTACAAGGGTAGATAATACTTGTAATCAGTTTATTTTGAAAATTTAAGAGAAACTATGAAGAAATAATCAGTTTAAAACTGTTAAATTTTAACTGTGAGGATATAGAAAGCTGCGGAAATGAAGAAAACTCCAAGATGATAAGATTTAATCCAATCATGATAGCATAGCCTCTCTCCGGACATGCCTTATTTGCATTTGACAAGGTTGTGAGCTTTAGTCTCCACAGAGGTGATAAGGTTGTGCCTCAGCCTAGACTGAAACCGGGTTTTGCAACATCCATTGTTCCCCTCTATCTTGTAGCCATAAATGTGGAGTAGCTCCTATCTTCCTTGTCCCCCCTTAGTTAACATAATGTATTCTCTTGATTATAATGTTCCATCCCATCCTTAGCATAACCCAGCCCCTGAGCTGTAATGTTTTACTTAGTAAGCCTATATATTCTGAAATGTAGCTTCAATAAATTGTCTCTGTTCCCACCCCAAAATGGAGTCCATGTGTCCCCATGTATCCCCTGACCGCTACATTTAACATGTCAACATTTCAACTAGAGTAGGTAAAATATCTCATATATCTCATTGAAAATAAAAAGCCTTCAGTATCTTTTGCATTTAAACCTGAGCTTCTGTATAAACAGACATTTGGTTTTCAAGAGTTCTAGCTAGAAATTGCCTGTATTCCTTGAATTCCAGACAAACTAAGTGCCATAATAACTTTAGACTATATCTTGTGAAAGAGAGGGGAGAAATCTGACATCTTGCTCAAGGACCTAGCTCCCTTTTTAAAAGAAAGAAAAACTTGCTCTCCTGTACTCTTGCCCTATGCAAGACCCTGACAAATAATTATGCTAAGCTTCTCAGTATTTTTTTCTTAGTGTTCTGGTGATAGTAGTTACATGCTCATGACATTATTTTGCTTCTTAGTAGAAGGGACTAGTTCAGAACCCTTCAGGCTGTGATGTACAACACTGTCAAACAGCTTAAGGGAGCGATTAAAACAAAATAATTTTGTTTTCTGCAAAAAGAGGATTGTACTATCTGCTTCTGATTCAGCAGGCTACAAGGAGTGACACAATTGCACCGTAAGGGAAAAGGAAGAAGAAAAACCTCATGAGTGTCTTAGCTTAATTTCAAATACATTCTGCATTAGTATTGCATCACTGTTGAATCCAAGTGTTAGACTGTAACATCTGAAAAACAGGTTCTTTCAAACTTTATGAACTTTGTTGTTCAGTTTGCAGGATTTCAGTTAGATTGCATTCTAGTCAATGCTTAGAAATTCATATATCTCTGGCACACTATGTTTAGTACTGTATGAAATTAAAGCTCGATATATGGATGCCTGCTGGATAGCTCTGCACTAAGCCACTGGGGTAGCTCATCTTTCACTCTTACAGTTTGTTTTACCACATTTCTCCAATTGTTCAACTCATTACTGGTAAAGGGGAGATGTTTGAATCTCCAGATTTTCTCAGCCCTCCATAAAAGCATCAACTCCACCATCTTTTCTGACTTCAGAAAAGGTCTGGTTTTGAAATGGTTTAAATCAGGATTTATTCTTTATATGGAGAGTTTTCTGTAACTGGATCCTCTCTATCCTTCATGTATGAGGTTGTTGTACAATTCCCTGTGCCTGTATGTCCTTCTATGTTTTCTGACCATCGTATCTTGTAATTAAATGGATGGTTTCTTTCACATAAATGGTAATAGTACTGGGGAATCAGCTATACCCAGAATTTCTGTCTTCTTCTGTTTCTCAAGATCTCAAGAATTTTTCCCTCTCCTGGAAGTTAAAATGCTTTCACACAGTTCCCCTGAGGCTGGTCAAGGATCTTTGGCGTTAGTAGAAGAGAAGAAATAGACCCCTTTATTTCCTTCATTTGCCACTGTGCTGAATGCTACCGTTTGAAAATGACAGGTTTTTGTTACGTCATTGAAATACGTCATTGAAAGCATCTCAGTTTTAAGTTTCATATGCATGTATTTCACTGTATTCAAATCAGTGGTAAAACTCAATAAAACTAATGGCAAAATTTCGTAACTGCTTTTGATGCTTAAATAAATCCCTCTGGCAACTCAAGAGAAATATACTGAAGAAATGATGCACTGTATTATTAATATTAAAAAATATATAAAAGGTATATTAAAATCCACCATTCCTTTCCTGAAAGCTGTTGTAAAATTTAACTGGTGACTACATGCTAGAAAGGCAGGACATGTGTGAGAAAAATTGTCTTAGGCTTAACAGAAGGCTGTTAAAATAGAAATGGTTACTATATCATCTCCGTTTATGGAACACTTGCTAATTCCACATCGAAAATTCACAAAAAAAATTGTATTTCATCAAAAAAAATAAAAGCTGACATTGAATTTCCTGTTACCTGAGCAATGAATCACAGTTTTTTGTTGCAAATAAAAAAACCTTCAAGTTTTCAACAAAAAAGTCCTAACAACAAATGGAAAGTTTGTCTTTGTGAGAAACAGTCAGATGGCAGACCTCTAGCCTAGCAGCCTGGCAAAGAACTTCCACTATAAGCTTAATCTTAAATAATCATAAAAGCTGAACAAGAGATTTTACTTGTCAGCCAGGAAAAAACTTGTTCAGTATTTCTTTACTATCACTATTCTATTGTTATTCACTGCAGTCAATTCTTTTTCATCCTTTGTATTCACTTTCAGACCTGCTAGTGTGCAAAGAGAAATGATATATTGGAGGAAAAGAATTTGTTTTAGGAGATTATCAAAGCTACTTAGAGCCAAGTAATATACTTATTAGACAGAATGAAACTTTCAGAACATGGCAGAATATAAGTAATAATAATCCAGGGGCAAACTACTATTGAACAAAGTGGTGCATTTTAAAAATCAGTGGAGTGCTACATCAAAGAGAGCTTGTATAACTAATAGTAAAACTAAGAAAAATATTTGAATATTGACTCCAATTGCATTATAAAAACAAATATTGAAAAAGAAATAGTGAGCAAGGCTTGGAAGATGTATCTACCTGGTAGCTGAACATGATCAGATAAGAGGTAGCCTGAGGATCACCAGAGTCTATCAAACTTTATTTTCAGATTTTTTTCCCCTGATTTTTCATCTCAGCTAATTATACCAACTGAATTCTGTGCTATACCGGACATTAAAGAAGCCACACAAAATATATATTTTCACTGAGATATCACTCAAATATCCAGTAAGGTTTAAACTGTCAGGAGTTTCTCCTGTGATTCAAATAATGACAGCACATGTCCTATGTGTGGTTTCATCACACAGCATCATCTCTTACAGTGGATACACTAATAAGGTCTTTAATCTTAGCATGGCCAAGAATATTCATTTTCTGAATGGAAAGAAAAAGAAAAGCACACATGAATATTTCAGACTTCTTTGAACGTACAAGTTTGGTGATTCCTGTGAGTATAATTTAGGTAGACTTTAGCTGTCTTGTCAAAAACTTGAAACTTCAATGAGCAGTCTGAGAAATGAAGTAAACATGAATAGAAAGAGCAAGTATTGTTATGGATAACAGCCTACCTAGAGGATAAGGTAGAAGAAATGTTTTATTGTGAGAAATGATTAATAGCTGTCTTTCATATAAGAACTGTCCCTGGAAGTGAGAAATGAGACAACAAATTTGCAAATGCTATTAAATTACTTAGGCTAATCAGGACCAGAAAGAGCTGTGAAGAGCTGTGGAAAGCTATAACCAGAGAGGACAATGGGCAACTTCACAAGCAGACAACATGTGATATTACCAAAAGCTAGGTAGAGTGCATAAGAAAGAGAAACGCAAATCTTTCTTCTCAAGAATGCCAGTCATAAAAAAAAGAGTTGGGAGTATGAAATTGGAAACAAGTCTACAAGTCAATATTGCCATCTTACCCTTTGGTTACTGTGCTTTTAAAAAGGTGCTTTAGAATGAAATAAACTCAGGGAAAATAC
This sequence comes from Acropternis orthonyx, assembly GCA_035583155.1. Taxonomy (NCBI): domain Eukaryota; kingdom Metazoa; phylum Chordata; class Aves; order Passeriformes; family Rhinocryptidae; genus Acropternis; species Acropternis orthonyx. The sequence goes on from JAWWEU010000125.1 coordinate 44,984,034, forward strand.
TGAAGCTGTAGGGGGAAATGTCACAGGAAAAGGTCTGAAGAGTTTAGGATTACTTTCTTTAGAAAATAAATGAGTTAAGAGAGAATATGATCAAAACTTACAGTATAATCAATGGTAGGCAAGACGGAGTCAGCATACTTATCTGCTTGTTTCATAACATGAGAACATGAAGACATTCTATTTGGGTCAAAGACAGAAACATGGAAGACTGCCTGCACTTTTTCACACACAGTGCAGTTAAACTGTGAAACTTCTACTTTCAAGAGTTTATTCGTCTAAATTTAGTGAGATTCAAAGAGGAATTGAGTCTTTACATGATGATCAAGTCAGAGTTCTCCAAAGTAGTGAAAAATAAAACTTTAGATGTTAAATTCTGCTTTTTATGGGTTTTATGCTTAAACATCAGTCTCTAAAAATTAGAAAGGAGTGGGTGACCTATGTAAGGGGGCAGCTTATGCCATATATATGCCAGCTGCAGAATGCTTAACTCAGTCCCTCGAGCTTCTTAGTTCTGCTCTTTCTAAACATAAATTACTGTATAAATTACTGCGATTGGACATGGCACTGAGTGCCATGATCTAGTAAACAGATGGGAGTTGGATAAAGGGTTGGACTAGATGATCTCTGAGGTCTTTTCCAACCCAATCGATTCTATGATTCTACGATTCTAAAATGTCCACTAGGCTAACCCAGAATAGCATTTAACTTCCTTCTGTGCTTCTGTATACTTTAAATGAATATGCAAATTCTAATTTACAAGTACTTTAGTTTTTTACAACATTGCGTTATAACTCAAATCAGAAAGCAACTGAAAATTAATTCAAAAACAAATAAGAAATGAAGGTAGTTACAAATGCAATCTGAAGTACATGAACAACCACTTTATTTAGCTAGCAAATATCTAACGGATGCCTGAGCAAGCTTCCCAAAGGAATAAACAAGCAATTAAAAAGTCAAAATCACAAAAATGTCAGTGGTTATTTTGGCTCTCTTCCGCATCAAGAGTGCTCATTAAATAAACATGAGTCTTCTTTTTATATTTCTGTGGTTTTGCCTTTTCCTTGAGTGCTTATTGTTCCTTTAGTTTGGGTTTTTTGGGGGGGAGGAGAGTGTTGTTGTTGTTGCATTTTGGTATTGCTTTCTTCTCCATTTTATATTATAGCCTTGATATAAGGAACATAAACTGTAAATTAGTCTTACCAGATGTTGGAATTACAGTTGTGTGAAAAATGTCCCAGACCAGAAAGCTTGTAAAAATGAGATTATTGTGAATCAAAGTTCTTTTGTTAAGGTAGTGTCACAATAGGATAAGAATATTAGCTTTGATTCTGAAAAGAACTTAGGTGTTTATTCTATGAATTTCACAAGGTATCAAATTCTCACTGTTGGTTGTTGTCAGTTTCCCCATTAATTCTAAGTCCACTAAGTTTTTTCTTCTAGAGTTGATCCATTAAATAATAGGAACAGCAACATGTGTTTTTGATTACATATATTATGGTATTAAATAGCATATCAGTCTTCTTTGATTATATGTTTTAAAAGTGTTAATGTAAAAATGAACCATTGAGGAATAAGGTTATTCTTGGTTACACTAAAAAACATGTTATTTACTTCATTTGGGTTTTAGGGAAAAATCTAAAATTGATAAAGGTCCACCTGCATCATTATATAAGCTGATGATGGATTTTGGAGAAATTCCTGCTATAATTACTCACTACAATGTTCCTTCCATCTTTTTCGCAAACACTGGGTGCCAACTATTGGCAAAAAGAGAATATTGAAATGTATGAATTGCTAGATTTTATTAGCTGTAGCAGTGATAATGTTCCCTGTCATGAAATATTTGAAAATATTAATTTTACTAGAAAATCACTGGATTTTTCAATGTATAGTCACACTGACTTTTTTTTGAAATCATAAAACTTTTTACTCATTAAATATAACATCTAACAGACTTTTAAATAGTCCATAAAATTCTGTAATTCTTAAAGCAGGACACCTGGTCCCATTCAGGGTTCTGCTAAATATTTGGCAGGCAATTTGTATCAGTGGTCCTCTTTTTAAAAAGTTGCTGTAACTCTCTGAGCAATGTTATATTATTCTGAGAGTGTTGCCTCCACTCTTTCTCTTTTTACTTTCATTAACTCATGGCAGTAGCCAAACTTATTCACAAATGAAAATGAGAAAAAAAAACCTTGATGAGGTTCATTATCTCTGAAAGTGATAATTATGTTATGATCACAGGACAAGATGTTGATGCAGCAATTTTAGATAGGTGGAACCTCAAGCATAAAATTATATATCCAGTAAGTAATGTCCGTGGTGATAGCTTGGAACAAAGCTGAGGGGGAAGAGTAGTTTTTCTGTAAAGAAAAAAATGTGGTGGAAGTTGCCTGGTGGAGGCATAATGAGCCAAAAAAGAGCACATAAGACAGGGTGGAAAGATTGTTGCTTTCTGTTTGTAATATCACTGGAAATTAAAAGAAAGCTCAAGTGTTGTCAGAACTAGATATCCATTTAAAAAATGGTAAAAATGAAAAATGAGATAAGCTGCAACAAGCCCAGAGTACTTTATGATCCCTGAAAATTATATAGATTTCAGTCTCAGAAACAAGGGAGTACAGGAAAAAAAATTACTTTAGCTAATTCTGTTTTCTCTTGGGACACTGTGGTGATATTACGCTAAGACTGGTTAAAGAGTTAAAAACAGCAATAGTGCAATACTGCTGAGTCAGAAAGCTGTGATCAACCTGCTTCATCTGCATAGTCCTGTAGAAATGTCATTGCTGTAAAGGATAGCAGCTAGAGTGATTATTTAAACCCCACTGAAGACATTTGGGCCTACTTTCTCCTTGAAAGACATTTTAATTTCCTTGACCTAAATTGTTGTCTGGGCTCCCTCAGTAATTAATGGAGAAAAGTAAACATCTTTGGAGGACAATTAACATCACTTGCATTAGTCTCCCTCTTTGGAGAGAATTAATCAGTGTGTAGAGCCATATTATAATCTAAGTACTATGAAATCAGCCTAGATGTCTGGTTTAGACAGCACAAAATTTTTTAATACTTAATTTATGTAATTGACAACCTTGAACTTGAGCACATGGTTTGAATGAAGTTGTTTTACCCGTATAATCAAAGTCAAATACATTTTAGGGATTTTGCTGAGCTTTGAGAAGTGAAACGAGCCATATTCATTTGTAGAATAGCACCACAAACTTCAGTGAGAATTCCCCATAGATTATACAGCTAAATATTATCTGGCACGGAAAGAAAAACTAAATAAAAATCTAAATTGATTAATTACAGGGAAACTTACTGATATCTTTTATCTCAATGCAGCCTGTCCTTTCATTCCCGTAACTATTTTACAGACTGTTGGTGTCTTCCTTGCAAAGCTAAATATTCCCAATGGACTTTCAAAGCGCTTGATCACTTAGACTCATTGCAGATGTAAATTTGCTGAAGTCAAAAAACTGAAGGGGTGAGTCTGGGTCTAGATGAGACAGACTGACATTCTGAGGGCAATTCTGACCTGCATTTTTTAAAGGAATTTGGACAGAAGGAGCCAAGAGTAAATGCATTAAAGAAATATATTAATAGTTGTTTTGAAATCTAGTAACTGGGAGCCTAAAATATATGGTGTAATTATTCTCTCTGCAAAAATTTGAACCGTTTTTTTGCATCTTACTGTATTCAACTTCTCTCACTGCTCTTTTTAATTGAGATATATTTTTTAAATGTGCCTTTGTGCATTAGGTGTTGAATGTATATTTTTGAAAATCCCATACATTTTAGAAAGGTGATCTCCACATTTTGTTAGATGCACAGTTACATTAAAGGATCTCTGCTTTGTTGGTTATATTTTAACTTCAAACTCCAGTTTGCTAGTGTAGTACTAAGCTGCCATTCTTTAAATTGGTAACCTGCACTGTTTTAGGAGTGTCTGACTGTCTCTACTATGTAAAATGTTCTCCTGCAGTACAAATTTTAAACCAGATTTTGATCACTATAATGAAAACAAGGAAACTTCATGTACTTACATTTTACCAGCTCAGAACAGACTGTTTTCATCCATCGATTGAAGTGTCTGTAAATGGTAAGTTAGTAAGAATAAAATAGTTGTATAACTGTTAACTACCCTATGTTTCTATATTTTTTGTGAGATGCAAAAACTATACATATTCAACTGATCTCTTGAATGAAGGCACAACACGTGCTGTGTAATGCTGATGACCTACCACATTGAAACATTGAATTCTGTCCAGGGATACTATCTTTCAATGAAAAAAAAAAAAATCGAAAACAAGAAAAAGTGGTTGTTTGAGCTTACTCACATAATGGTTGTTAATATCTAGTGAATGCTTCTTCAGGATCCTAATCAAACAATGAGTAATGGTTTGAACCTTAACAATTTGACAACAAAGCCAGAAAACAGGTTCACCTGGGGCAAAGTGGGAGAAAAGGCATGTGACAACATATGAGAAGACTATACTAGAGAAAAAAACTTCAGCTGAGCAGCTCAGTCTGTTCTTTCCATATGCCACATTAAGGCTGAAAGGAGGAGAGTAGTCAGTGTCTTGTGTCAAAGCCAATAGCAGGAATATTTGGTGTGTAATTCCAAATTGTCACTGTCCTTCCCTAGATAGCAAGTATATTTCTAATGTTCTTCTTTTGTAAGGGGCTAGTGCCCGCTACAAAATACTCATTTTGTTCCTTTATTATTACCTTAGTAATTTACATAATAATGCTTGGTCGGACTTCTCCCAATCCATATATAAACTGTATAAATGAACATGGGATATGAATAGCCTTCATTTTTTAAGCAAAAGGCAATAATAGGTTATTTGATAAAATGAAAGTATTTTTTCTTTTTAATTTCTTTGTTTGTTTGTTTGTTTGTTTTGTTGGTTTGGTTGTTTTTTTGTTGTTGTTGTTTTCTGTCGAGAACTCCCTGTAAATAGAACTTAGTTTCAGAGAGAGGAATGCTGCTGAATGACAGTTTCCACTGACAGCACAAAGCTGTACAGCCTAAGTATCAACCCTGTGGAAGTAATAGAAGAGCTGATATGGTACTTGACTAACATAAAATTAAAGGCAGGTAAGGTAGTTAATGATAATGAAGTGGATTTTTGGAAAATATATACTGTCAGGCTAATCTGCTATTTTATTTTTTTCCCCCCGTAAGATTATAAACCAATTGATAAAAAGTAATTATCAGTAAGCATTTGTCTTGTTTCTGCATGACATTTTGATTAAGAAAGTAGAATGATACAAAATCAACATGACATGCATGGACTGGTTTGAAGCTGACTAACCAGCAGTCAAAACATAACAGTAATTGTCACCAAGGGAATCAATTCCAGCTGGGTCTCACAAAGATTGGTTCTTGTTCTCATTCTGTTTAACATTACAGGTAGTGGGAAAAAAAACATAAAATCAGTACTGACAAAGTTGACAGATGACAAAAAGAATGAGAGATTGCTAAAAAATGGGTATGATAGGTCACATAATATAAGCAAACAGTATGTATTTTAGTATAACCAAATGAAACATTACACATATGGAAAAAAAAAGTATGGACCTCAAAATTAAAGGAGACTATTTATGGAAGCCTACCATCTACAGCTGAGACCCTCGGGGTAAGAATCAAGGCAAACAAATTATGTGGATGTCATTGTGGAAGTCTGCTCTAGACCTCCTGGAGAGCCAGGACAATGACACCATGAATTATTCTTTGAGGAACTAAGGGACACTTCCAAATCAACTGCCCTTGTTCTTATGGGGGACTTCAACTTGCCCAAAATTTACTGTGAGAGTCACATAGATGTACCTGGGCCAGAAAATTCCTAAAAAACCTGGATGACAACTTTGTGGAACAGGTTCTAAGGGAACTGACTTGGATAGATGCCCTCCTTGATCTGCTGCTTGTCAAGAGTAGATCTCATGAGCCAAATGGAAATTGGTGGACATCTTGGCCACAGTGACCATGAAGTGATCGAATTTAAAATCTCTGTTGACAGGAGGAAAAGTGCCAGCAAAATCACAGCTCTGGACATGAGGAGAGTAGACTTCAGGCTGCTCAGGGACTTTCCCTGGGAAAATGCTTTTGCAGGTGCTGGGGGCCATCAGTGCTGGTCACGTTTAAAACATCACATCCTTAGGGCACAGGAGCAGGGAATTCCCAAATGCCGGAAGTCAAGAAGGTGAGGCAGAAGGCCGGCTTGGCTGAGCAGGGAACTTCTCTTAGAAATAAGAAAAAAGGAAGGTGTATGACCAGCAAGATCAAATGACATGGGAAGAATGCAGAGAAGCTGCTTGCCACTGCAGGGAGAAAATTCATGTGGCCAAAGCTCTGCTGGAGTTTAAGCAGCCAGAAATTTGGGGGACAATAAAAAAGATTTTTTGCAAATACATTAATGACAATAAGCAGTGTGGAAATATTGGCCCACAATGATGGAATGGTCACCTCACAAACAGGGATAGAGAAAAGGCTGTTATTGTTTTGGTTTGACTCTTGGCAAAATGCCAACCACCTCCCAATGTGACAGAGTTTCAGTTAAAAGAAGT
>JAWWEU010000125.1:44990703-45022161 GCA_035583155.1 Acropternis orthonyx
GACCCACAGAATTGGGGCCTAGCTAAAACTAAAACCTTAATCTGAGTTTTTTGGGATTTATCAAACCCATCACAAGGCAGAGGTGTTTAATGCTTTCGTTGTCTCTGTCCTCAACATGGATGATGGACCAATGGGGTCTCAGTGCCCTGAGCTGGAGGACCATGACTGCAAGAATGATCAACTTCCAACATGTCTTACAAGGAATGGCTGAGGGAGCTGGGTTTATTTAGTCTAGAGAAGAGAAGGCTCAGGGGGAACCTCATAGTTCTCTACAACTACCTGAAAGATGGGGATTGCCATACCTGCAGTGAAGTCCAGGAGAAATGGCCTTAAGTTGAGACTGGAGATATTCAGATTAGATATCAGAAAATACATTTTCACTTTTATGATGGTCAAGCTTTGGGTTAGGTTGCCCAGGGAGGTGATGGAGTTACTGTCCCTGGAGGTATTTAAGAGGCATCTGGCTCTGGGTGAAGTGGTTCAGTGGTTTAGAGGTTACAGTGGTAATACTGGATTGGTGGTAGGGCTTGATGTTCTTAAAGGCCTCTTCCTACCTTAATGATTCTATAATTCTAATTTTAATGCAAATTTCTGTAGTTAGGTGAGGTTATTAAACAGAGGAATTTGACTTTCATCTCTTCTGTCCTCCAGATAAGCCATACTAAATGCTAGATGCATCTGTATTTCTTTTACTGGTAGAACTCCGAACATATTAAACAATTTTCAGATTGTTTAAAATCTGAAAATACCGATTCTTGATGTAAATTACAGACTATGATTCAAAGGAAATGTGTATGTTCCAGTACCAAGCTAGCAGTAAATGAATAGTATTTATGCAGCATTTTTCTTGTGTGCTTATTTTATCTCTTTCACTCAAAAGATGGTGCCCTCTGTCTTCCTCCCTACTGACATTTTCTCCACTAATCCAGACAAAGTTTCTTTACCTTTGGGATTGAAGGGTTAATCATTTTCTTTCCTTCCTGGCCTGTATGTTTGCTCTAGGTGTTATCGAAAGGATTTGGAATGAAGTGTGAAAATTAAGTCAAAGCACAAGGGCATATTGCCTGATAAGGTAAGACAAAAAATTGAATTTATAGAACAGCTAAATTTATATTTTCCTATATTTAGATAGAGGAGTCAGAACAAGACAGTTAATCTCTGATAATATTCTCACAGAAAATACATATTTAGTCAGTGTCAATGACTAGAAGATACCAAATCTTCTGGCTTTCACAGGAAAAAATTAAAACTTACCAAAAAAGTTAGGATAAGGTAAAGAAAAGGAAACAGAGAGAGGGAAGGCAAACTGAGACTTTTTATGGAAAGATATTTTTCAAACCATTTAATGCACAATGATTTGGCAATGCTAGCTACCTCTGTATAGGACAAATTAACTGGACAATATAGAAGAATTAATCATAAGTAATCAAGGTCAAGAATCAATTTATTATGTCAAATACCAGACATCTGATCCTGCTACCTTGCATCTTGCCAAGTCTTTCTCTAATGAGCAAAAATCACATACAAGGTGGATATAAAATGCCATTCTACTGTGTGAGGCAATTTGTGTGCTGTATGAGATCTTTGCACTCTTCAGAGACTGAACAAAGTACAGGGTAGGAAAGAATTGGTGGAGAGAGATGGAAGAGCAAACATGGGTACCTGCATTCAGTGTGCAGTCCACAAGTATGCAGCATAATCGATACTCCATATAGCTTTGGTTTTGTTGTTTATTTGGTCATGAAGATAAAAATTATAAAAGACGTCCTTTGAAAATTCTGTCTAAAATAAGTGATGGAGGGTTGAGGCCAAGAGTTACCTCCTCAAATTTTTGTCAGCTGCTCAGCCCAAGGGGAATGAGAAATATTATTAGTCCTAAGCAGGACCACAGTTGATGGGCAGTGTATGAAACATGCAGGTGTTATACTGATTACAGCAACAATAAAGAAGGTAAAATCACTTTGCTACGCAATCAGTTATATCATCTTCTACTACTTTCAGGTTACCCTGTATTTTCTCACTAAAATTAGAAGAGATATTAATGAAACTGGGGAAAAAAATAAAACAAACAAACAAAAAAAACCCCAAACCCCCCAAAACTCACACAAAAAACCCACACAAAACAAACCAAACAAAAATCCCCAAACAAACAAACAAAAAACCCCAAGTAACTTGAACGTAGGCAAAAAGGTCAAAATTCCACAATAATTTCAACTGCTTAAGTGAATATGCTGTTACAATTCTTTTGATATGTAGCATTTTGTGTTATATGCTGTTTATATTCTCAGATAAGATAATAATTCTAAAAACACTGTGGTGTTACTTGCCGTCAGTCATATCACTATCTTTGTTGGTCTAAACTTTTCTACAAGTTTTGTTGTAGCTTTTCAGATAAAAGATATGTCCTGTTACATTATCCCGTATGGTCCTCTGAAACAGATTTTTATTATCTGATTGTTTCCTCTAAATTTCAGCATTAGTCACTCTATCTTATGATGTTCTTCTATCAACCTTCACTCATGAAGTTTTAATAACTTTAGCTCTCTTGCTGTGTTTTCTTCTGGTCTGAAGTATATTAAACAACTTTTCAGTTACGGAAACTTTCAGTGAAGCTAGTTTTTAATAATTTTGATTTGTTGCAGGAAGCACAAAAGGCTGGAATCTCAGCAGGATTAAATACACTCAGCTTTCCATAGTTCTATGAAATTAAATGGCAGTGTGCCAGTATATATCCTCTGAGCTTCTACACATAAATACGGATGCAAACTACATTTTTTTTGCAGAAAAGTTTTGAGGCTTTTCTACATATTGCCACCCATTTTTTGGTTTGTTTCATTTTTTTCCCCCCTGGGGAAAGTAAACTCTTCCACATACTACTTTAAGGGTTTGCAGTTGTGACAATGGGGAAAAAAGCAGTGCATTCCTCTTGGCAGGCAATAGAATAAAAACAAAGTCGATCTATAATTCAGAACTACAGTGTATCAAATAAAAATCAAATAAAAATCAAATAATAATAAAATAATAATGATGTGATTCATGAACCAGAAACTCTGTTCAGGAAATGTAATAATAAAGTTAAGAACAAAATTCATTAGTAATATGAAATACAAGAGTTTCCCAGCAGGAACTGAAAAAGTCTCAGAGTAATTTCTTCATTAGAGTTTAATAGAAGTTGAAAATGAATTAATGCACAATTAAGGTTGAATTAGCAGCAAATATAAGGCATAGCATCCATAGCACCCTCACAAATGATGAGGGTACTTTTCTTAAGAACAGCAAAGTCTAGCCAGGAGAATCCCACCTTCAGGATACTCACAGTCTACAGAAGCATATAATGAGGTTAATGTGGTGTTCAGTGTCCTTAATAATAGGTAAGTTCCCAATGGTCAATGTCTCAATTAAAAAAGTGTTCTAAATAAGCTACTGTTCCAATTTTTATCATTATGACTGTAATCAGTGATGCAGTACAAATTTTTTGACACCTTGTACAACTGAAGGTGTCTATCAGATGTTAATCAGCCCTATTCTTTTTATAAGTTGCAAAATGGCAATATTTGCTTTTTCAAGACCATAGGATTATAACTGATTTCTGTGGCTACAGGGTAAGATCTTGGTCCCTCTCTTTTCCTCTGTGATCTTCATGGCCTTGCCAAAGTGATGTTAACCAAACTTTAATGCTATGCTATAGCACCCAGTCACATCCTATCTCTTTTATCTAGACTATAATCATTCCTTGCATTAAAAGAACATGCTACATTAAAAAGAAATATCTGAGTTACAAAACAAACATGCAAGGCATAAGCAATTAAATAGATGATGGATTAATTAACTAACTTTATTAATGCAGAGTTTAGCCTGAAAGGGGTTGAATTTACAAAGCTGCAGGCACACAAATGACTCTCTCAAATATTCACGGTATTTTAAGTATGAAACACTGACAAGCATGGAATAGGAAATATGGGAATTGTACAGTTACGTACTTTTGAGAGGCAAAGAAAAAAGGAAGACAGATGTTCCCATTTCCTTACAAAATGCAGAGAGTTTGGAGAGTGATATAAAAATACACTTTTTGTGGTGTCAATTTAAATTAGTCCAAGATGCAGACGCAAGTTTGGTATAAAGTAAATCAAGATTCATAAGCCTGAATATAAATCCTACAAATAAACATGGCTGTATCTAAAGACAGGCCCTGAAATGGATGGTACAGTCCAACTGAAATTAAAAAGGTAACATTTCTTTGGTAGGAGTTGCAACTCTCTCAAAAACAGTAGCCATTTTGCTATTCCCATGAATGGCTCCAGTGCTGTGTGAGTGGTACCTCATAGCCTGATTTCAGAGGTGGCAAGGAAATACGGATTTTTTCATGGAGAAGTATGTATGTGTAGCGTGCATTTCACCCAGAGGTACCTCAGAAATTACTCCCTTTTTTAGTTTGAAGCATCCTATTCACTCTTTTGAATGGAAATGAAAATTGTATGGGCTCTGTTTTCATTAATGTAAGTGAATGTAAGCAGAGAAATAGTTAGAAACTAGAAATACTTTATTATTCTGTTGATACTCATAATACTTATTATTTATCAGTGCTTCCTGTGGAAACCGAAAGGTAAATTGGTTATTTTAACCATGACTTATTACCACTGCTAGTTCTTTCTGTTAATGCTCTTAAAGGTCTCTGCAATACATATGAACATTTTTGTTTCATTCTTAAAATGTCTTTTACTCACCCACATCTTTTGTTATGTTACATATATATCCCAAATGCAAAACATGGTCTACTAATTGTGCTTCTGAGACTTTTCATTACTGTTATGCCAAGATACCATTAAAGCAGAAATTTAAGAATAATTTGGTCTAATCATCTCCACCCATTTTTCCAGAACAATAAATGAAAGTAACAAGAACATAAAAATTAAAATTATATGTTCAGCTTAGTTAATATAAGTGTTTAAGCAAATACAAACTTATTTTTTCCTAACCATGCCACAATTCTACTACTGTGCTTCCTTTAAAAAAGTGACTAATATAATGTATTAATTTCTTTTCACTGAAGAACATCATGTTCACAAAGGTAAATACTGTAGCTTAGGTTGGTGGCTACCTTGTACCTATTCTTGGAAATGCTGGAAAGAGCTTACTCCCCCCACCCACCTTTTTTTTTTTTTTGGTTAATAGTGATCTAAAAAATAATGTAAATTTGTTCTTCCTGAAGAAAGCAAGCTGTATATATAAACATATCATAAACAGTATCCATACAACAGCTGTTTGCCTCTCATAATGCTGGCCATCTTTTGGCCTTTTTCTTTATTCCTTGCCTTCACTACTAATGATTTAGCATTTAACGGGATAGAAAGGTGAAAGTAGAAGCAGGGCCAAAATGAAAAGGATGATAGAATTTGTGCGTCAGCTGTGTGAGCTATCTCTCCCAATAATATTCCATTCTCTTCTGATTGCATCCCTTTTCCTACCTTCTTGAGACATGGATCTTAGTAAAAACACAACACCTGAAAAACAGAAAGGGTTTGAAAAACTGGAAATGCACTGATCAGAACATGAAAAAAATCAGCCCCTGACATCACAGCGGAAAATGAATACTGGTAGGAAAAGAGCCACCACCAAGGGAGTGTTACAGAGCTCTTACACTAGTGTTACCTCAGACTACAGGCATAATTTTTATATTTTCTGCTAGACAAAACTTTGTCAGTCTCATGTGAGGTTTATGACAGTGTGTTTTACAGCTTTAGGGGAACAGTTAAAAGGGAGATTGTTACAAAGACTCTATGAAGATTACAGAAATTGTGTTCAGATATCAGCTATTTAAGTTAAATGTTGACTATGTCACTTCATGAAAAGAAGAGAGGCAAAGTTCAGTGGGATAAAGGTACATAAACTCCTTAAATTTCTTATTTTAAACACAACAGATTTACAATCTGCACAATACTTCTGAAAATACCTGGAAGACAAAGAAACCTTGATCTGTGTTTCAACTAAGAGCTGGGGTTTAGAACTTAAGCTAACCTGGTTGCAACAAAAACAGTTTCGATGTCCTGGCTAGCGTTACCTGACACCCTTTCTGGCACAATTTGGACTCCTCAGCCAGAAGAGAGCTAAGCTGGTAGGTCAGTCTGGAGGAAGCCACACTACTGCCCATGCTACACCTTACTTGGATTGAAAAAACAGCTCCAGCATTCCTCTCTTCTAGGTTGGTATTTTTCATAAGCACTAGACTAATTTACAAGACTGCTAGATATATAAGCAAATTTGTCTGAAAATAATTTTCTTTTTCCTGGAATAAATCTATATTCTGTTGACACTGCAGCCTAGGGTAATATTGTATACATCAGCATTTTTAATGTATGCTAGTCTGCTCATAAAACCATTGCTGCCTGAGCTTACTTACTGTCACATTTTAATGCCCTAGTGACTGAAACAAAAGAAAATGTGATATGAACCTTTTTTAAAATTGTATTTGGGAAACAACCAATGTCATTTGCAATCTAATAGAAATGCAACTATTTAATACTCAGTACATTCTGCTCTGCTCCAATCTCTCTCCCTGAATATAATATCCCAAGCATATATGACTCCTTTATTTATGCTAAGCACATACAGCTAAATCAGATTCCTGACGTTTCTTCTCCACTTCCATGGCTTGAAATGAGATCTAGATGTTATTAAACTCTTGCAATTTGTTGTCTATCCTATAAAAATATAACGTTTTCATATGATGCCATAGATTCAAGACCTGTTCAAAATTCTGGTCATTCCTATCAGTCCAATACAATGACATATTTGTTTCAGAATCATCTGCCTTCTAGGTGTCAGCTTTAACACTGATTTAAACACAGCTATAATTCCTGAGATATAGATGAATGAAATAGAAGAATCTGAGCTTGCTCCTTCCAGCTCCTGACTTGCCTTGTTATTACTGGTTCAGTTCTTTGTGGACTTTTTCCATATATTCCCGTAGCTGTTTATACTGCTAAGGTGTTTAAAATGCTTCCTACTTAAGGCTTAAACTCTATTCATAATCAAACAGCACTTTTGGTTCATGATGTTGAAATACTTGTACAATCTTCCTCTTTGAGAAATATTTGGGGAATTTTCTCACTAAATTATGAACCAGTTCACTAACTAGAAAAGAAACTGTGCAAAACATAGATTTTGATCTGAATATAAGCAAGAAGACACTAGGGACCAGACTGCAAAGGCCAGTGCTAGACTGTCTAAAATGTAGATGTACAATTTCAAGCAGACCCTAGGAATGGGATTCAGGATAATCACAGAATTGAGAGAAGGATGCTTAAATCAACTTCTAGAAAATGACAGAAAGATAGAAATATAACTCTTTTTTTGGAGGTCTAACCAAAGGCAGCAGTGAGGGAGAGTTGTGAAACTGGGATTCCGAGTCAGAAATCTCTGCTGCTCTGAGTGATGAGTTAGGACACTACTGGCATAATGGCTGCAACCTCTTAGGAGGGTCAAGATTACAATCCTTTGGTGTCTGAGTCTTTCCTCACCTCTGCAGCCAGGAATATAGGTGGCTGCAGAACACCTCATGGTAATGATAAGAGATTCTGTTTTCTGCTTTTAGGATAGTAAAGATTTTTGTCCTATAGCACTATAATGTAAACTGTATCAATATGTGAGTAACTGTGATCAGTCATGTCTGTGCATGCCTTGTCCCTTCTCTAAAAATCAGGTGTTATTGCAGCAAAAAAGTAAGCATTTAGTTGAATGGCAAAGAATAAATAATGAAACAATAATTATTTTACTGTGAGATAGAAATAGTAGTGTAGAAAATGGTTAGATAATGGATAAACTTAAGACTTTTTTTCACAAGAGTAATTCATTTTATCCCAAGAAAGGAATATAATTGATTCAACACAATTAGTTCCATCTTTGGAATGTGTTTAGATACTTATTTAAATTTTCAGCACAAATTTAAAAATAGTAACAATTCAGAGTCCTCTATAATTAAAAAATGTTTGGTTTTTTGTTTTTGTTTTTTTTTTAATCCTTTCAAAATGGACATAGCACAAAAACTACAGAGGTCAGTAAAAATCTAGAAAAAATGATACTGTGGGGTGAGGGGATGGAAATCATTCAAACAACCTGCTGGGCATTCAGAATAGCCCCCTTGCTGTTCCCATATTACTGCTTCATGAAATGACCCATTTTAGAAGCAATTAGGTTATTTCCCTGTTACTCTGACATGGAATTTTCCAATTTATGGCTAAATCTGTTCATAACTGCATTGCATTCACTTGTTCTTGTATTGATAATTGCCCTTTACCTTGAGGGGCTTCCTACCCCGACCCCAGTTTTTCTCTTTGGCTTATTTATAGACAGTTATATTCCATAGCCTGCATTTGCTTCACTGAAACAAGTCATGCTATTTTAGCCTTCCCCATCAAAAGATGTGCTCTATTTATTAGCCAACCCAGAAGCAAATATATCTCAATATTGACTCTCTGTGACTCCCACCAGAAAAATTCACAAACTGTAGAGGTTGTTTGTGGAAATATCCAAGTTATTCCTAACATTCACAGTCTCTGAGAGTTAGCAGAGCACTGCAATTTTCAGAATAGGTGGTATCTCAGAACCAGAGTGGTACTGTGATAAGAATGCGTACCTATTGGCTTTATTTAATAGCCAAGGACAGCTTTCATGGATCTTTATTGTTGTAATAAGAAATTACATTCTTGTTTCCAGAACTAATTGTAATCCTGCCTCCATCTCCCTTGAATACATATTTCAGAGTAGCTTTGAATTGCTTCTGGTTCCTAGCCAACAGAATGGATTTTACAATTCATGACTGGAAAAAGAATGACATTGAATTTAACCTTCTAAATGTAATCATTTTACATCTTGATGGCTTGTAATACAGCAATCTTGGTTTTAATGGCAGCTGCTTCCTCAGATTTACAGCTCCATTTTCACAAATACATGAAATACTTATTGTAGGTCTCAAATGACACGTGTTCAGGAATGTTACAATAATGAATAAAGGCATTTTTATAGTGTCAGTAAACATATAATCAAGCTCTCAAGGGTTTTGTGCCGAAGTGCCACATTATGGTTTTCTCCTTCTGAAATTAACTGTATTAGATGGTCTGTAGAACCTGATTATTTGTCCTTTGTGGAACATTCACTTTTAGGAATTGTCAAATAAAAGCTGCTGAAAGACATATCTTGCAAAGAGCACTTAAAGTGATAGGCACATCAGCAGCATTAATTGTACATTGGGAGCGGCTATCTATCTGCTCCAGATTTAGGGGAAGGATACATTTCAGAAGACTGCAGGCTAAAAATTAATGAGAGTTTTCATGCCTGATTTCTAAAGTGTAAACTATTTTCTAGAGAATACAGGGACCTGAGATGTTGGAATCTTGTGAGAGAGTCTTAAATATTCTTAAATAATGGCCACGATTCCATACAAGAATGGAAAACATCTTGAAACAAAGCATAGTAATTTTATGTGAGAGGGATAGGAAAAACCAGCACATAGGACTAACTCCCATCAGCTGCTGTGATCTTCCATAAGGAATTGCCATGTCCATGGAAAAGGGGAGAGAAGTGAAGATATGAAAAGCTGAACTAGGCATGAGGAAAAGAGCGTGGCATGTATCAGGATCCAAAATATCTTCCTTCAGCTCTGCTTTTATCAATTACTTCTTTTACACTCTATCTAGTTTTGACTATTTCTCTTGATCTGTGATTTGCATCTGGCTTTACAAAATATAGATCTGACCCCATAAAATGACCGGCATATGAAGAATGTTTCTTATCTGCCAAGAAATCAAACTTCCAAGTTTTTTTTTTCTTTTTCTTTTTTTTTTTAAATTGTTAAAATCCAGTTGCACTCCATTCTTTTAGTATGAATTGCATGTGCTAAATATTGTATGGCTAGTATATTGTCATTTGATTATTCTATTAAACTATTACTGTTGTCTGTTTCTGCAATTTTACAAGTTTTTGCTGTGCTATTCCTCCAGTCTTGACTCTTTGATTTTATTAGTTATGTTAAACTGTTTTTGAATTCACACAGGGCACAGCTAAGTGAAAAAAGTGTGTAACACAATTGTACACACAGAAAAGTATGTACACATATTTCTGATATATGTCCCAGGGAAAATTGTTTCCCCTTAGCGTACAATATGTTTTTCTATACTGAAAAGCATTGTGTTTCCCACAAGTGCTAAGGAAATAGGCTTATATTTGTGTACCAAACTTAGGTTTGCTTTTAAAGCTGGAAATAGGCAGTAAATTTCAGCCATTTTTGAAATAAGTCTATTCTTGTTATTTTGACATTCCTCAAAAATTTACATAGAATATGTTATAACATCTAAAACCCCCAGCATTCTGTATCTAGAGAGCTCAGCAAATCATAATCGGTTAAGACTGAAAATGCTGCAATGAACTACATGTTCAGAAGGAAATGTTCTGGTCCCATCATTGCATTTCATTTCCTCTGATGCATACACACATTGCAACAGTGAGAACTATGACACTGTGTGTGAAACACAGAATCAATTTTGTTTCTGAAAATAGATTATTTGTATCAATGAGAGATAATGTCTTAAATTCCTATACCAAAGCTGTAATACATTTTATTTAAGCCAATGCCAATTACATGGCAAATGTCCAATGTGTTCCATGAATATTCCAACATAACGACAAAAGAAGTCAAAAATAAACTGGTAACAATTTACATTCAGTTGAGAGTAAACAAAATCTGAAAATGTAAAGGAAATAGAGAACTCTTCTGGTGTAATATGCTTTCCCCTGCCTCACATTAGATCCTCTGATGTTAGAATTTCATTACAGTGGCCAACGTCAGACATGAGTTGCTATTGTGATATATCCTGGTGTTTCTTCACAAGAATATTAAAAACATAACCACTGCATTTTTATTTTATTGAGCTATAGATTTATTAACATAATCATTGTGGTGGCAGGTATTACCATTTGTGATGTTGTTCATTGGTTTGATGTTCACATGGAAGCACTTGGGAATTTTAATATTCTTATTTCTTCATGAGTAAGAAACTGGAATGAAGGGGGGTGGGGGGGAGGAGGGAGACATCAGCCAAACAGGCCAGGGTTTCCTTCATGTCAGCTTTAATGTTCTCACACAGCTGCCATACCAGCACCATACAGGCACACTTTTGACATAAACCAAAACTACTAGTAGGAAATTTTTAAAGAAATCATGATGTTTTGGTCTAGGTTCTTGTCCAGATTTTAGTGCCAAACAGAAGGAACAAGTTTAACACTTCTAAATGAGACACACAAGTTTCACCAAATGCCTTTCTGTGTTCCATGTCTAGAAAGACCATTGAGAGCTAAAATGCCTTTGGGACTCCCATAATTCACTGTGAATGCCATGAGCAACCCTTTATCTGGGGAACCCAGGGTAAAACTATAATGACTTTTTAGAAGAATAGTTCTATCAAATTAATAGCTGGCTGAGACTCAAACTTCTATGGCTTGAGTACAAGCTTTTTGTGAACCTTAAAAATGAATGTCCCTTCTTCAGAAGAGTTGCTGAGATACATGTCTATATCCTATCCAAAACAGTTTAAATGTCTGATCCAATAAAAAATAAAATACTAGTTGTCCTTCATTTGTAATCAGGTTATAGTAATATTTCTAATACCTACTATATTTAGTCATAGACATCTGGATGATAGCTGTATTTGAAATCCATATATGTACATGATTAGACAAAATTAATTTGACTGTGTTCTTGAATTTTGTAATATTGTTCAGAGTAAAGAGGCATTTTTATCTGTCACATTACAGCACAAAACACCATATACCTGAAGCACACAGAACATACTAGAAGTGCAGGATTTGTATAGAGAACTTGCACATGGTAGGTTTTAGAGTTTGCAACCTTACAATGCTACTATTTTATAAGCAACAGTGAGAATCATAACTACCTAAGTGCAGCACTGAAACAGAACCTATGTCAATCTATGTGGAAACATGGAAAATCTACAGTATCTGCTCCATATCAGTTAACTTAAATGAAAATAATTAGTATAAAATTATTGATCTCTTACTTGCACAAAAACAAAATTATCTGGCATCTCTTCCTAATTTTCAAACTGAGAGGACTAACAAAACTAACTAGGAATTATAAAAGTTTATGCATCAGAAATATTTCCCCAGAACTATAGGTTCAGTTACTGGTGAAATGAATATATTTTGTCCTAGATAGGCCTTTTTAAATTTTTTCAATCAGAAGAAGTTGAAAACTTTTTATTAAGGAGAAAAGTTGGACCGTAATGAAATTATAAACTACTAATAGTTTTAAAAGAAAGGCTAAGTGTAGTAGAAGAAGAGACATAATCTATGTCAGTTTTTAATGTAATAAAAGCAATTTGTTTCTCTGACTCAAAAGAAATAGTATGTTCTGTGCTCCGTAATGCTAATCCTGGCAGTTGCTCCTGGCTATGTACCTCATATAAATTTGAAAGGTACAAAGACATGAAAAACTTTTTACATGAAACAGAACTCATGGATATTAAGGTGACAGAAGGTGAAGTGAAGACTGTAGGCTTTGAAGAAAGCAAAGAAATTTTCAAAGCAGCTAGCTTTATATTCTTTTTCTAGAGCTACTCTGTCAAAGATACTTAGCTTGGCTGTCATTTCTTCCTTACTAAAGCCATATGTTTCACAATTTAAATCGGCAGATCCATCTGTGTTATTGGTGGTGAATAGCAGTGGTTAACTGCACACTCTGCATACAAATCATTCTGTTGTACACAAAACCAATTTTCATTAAAGTCCAACAACCAAATCTGCCAGCTACAAGTCATAGTTATATTCAGGTTGCTGACCAGGACCAGAGAACATGATCTCTTTTTTTTTTTTTTCCTGTAAAACTTGTTCTAAGACATTATGAAAAAAAAGTTGTTCTTTTTCCTTGTAATGTCTATAATATTTTAAAATTAAGAATAAGTATTTTTCAATATTTACAGTGGCTTTAGAAGAGCGCATAGCAACCATACAAGATATTACTCCATTTCATCATGCACAATAAGCTTTAATCTATTGGAAGATATAAGTTTTAAATTCCAGTGGGTAATAAAGTTTCAGTAACAACCCTTGCCTCGTCACCATCTGAGACATTCAGTAAGATTTTTCAGCTAATAAAATACTTTATTTGATAAAGTGTGTTATGTGGGTTGCATTTTGCAGAAGTTGAGTCTTCTGCCTTGGGAAGTAGAGGGAAAGAAATTGAAACCATTGCAATGTCATCATAGTTTCAGTGAGATATCCTTTCTCAAGAAAAAAAAAAAAGCTTTCTCTTACTTTAAAACAGTTCTGATAGCACTATTAAAGAGGCTCAGACTTGCATGCTCCTTTTAAAAAAGCCACCCTTGCATAACTAGCAGCCCCACTGACATTAGAGTGTTTCTGTTTCTGGCATTATCCATTACATTACAATAGGCAGGGAGTCTCATTCCAACATACCAGTTAGCACACTGCAGATTTATTTTGAGCAAAATAAAAACCACCTGTCTTTCCTAATATCTTTCTGAAATGGCAGCATTTGAAGAGCCAGAGGAGATGATATCTGAAAGCTGTCTACTTTCTTTTAGAGGATGACTGATTACACCTTCAAGAGAGCACGTGTAACCAACCAGACCTTGCGTAGCTACCATGTAGTAGGGGGAGAGTTCAGAGAGGCAAAATCTCTCTCTAGCTGCATGATAAGGGTGACTCACATCCCCATAGCTGCTCTTCAAACTTCCAATCTAAAACACAGTCTGTCAGTGACCTCTGGGATGAATGGCAGGAGGAAAATCTTTGAATCAATGCCTTTCTCAATTACTTGGATGCTTCTTTTCTTTCCCATATTGTCCCAAATCCAACTTAGGGCCAGTACAGAAAACATTTCTGTTTTCATGTAGACTCAGAACTCTAATGAAAGAGAACAACTTTTTAGAATTCTGACTCAGCCCAAGAGCATGAGCCATACTCAAAGCTGCCATTCTTAGCCATACTGTAGACCTACCTTTACTATAGGTCACTATATCTCACCTTCACCCTGAACTAAGTAAAATATGTATCTTCTCCATGCTAATAAAATTATATGGAAGATTTGATTTTAGTCTCATAAAATTGGTTCCAGAAAAAAAATAAAATCATTGATTAGCACAGCAGATTAAGGATGAAGGTAGGACTGCAACACTTATGCCTCAAAAGGATCTGTCTGTGAATAAACAGAAACATTTCAGCTTTCCAGCAGTTTGTCAGCCACACACAAAGTTACTTTGAATAGAGACATTTCCACAGCAGCTGACATAAGAATGAATCTTAGAAATGAAAAACAACAACAACAAAACAACAAAACTTAGTAAAGTTGAAGAGTAATGCTGATGCACACCAAACAAAAAAAAAATAGATTGCAGTTTCTCATTCATGTGTGTATCAGTCAAGTAGACACCTGACATTTTCACAGTAATACTTCAAATATGTTTCTATCACCTTTCTTTAAGGACAATCTAGGTGCAGGATAATTTTTAAATATTTTTAATTTTGTGTTTAGCTTTTTTATGATTAATGTAAGCATGGATATTTTTATATGGGATATACATTCCCTGTGTCCACCAGCATCAGATTTACTATAATCAGCTTATCCGTATACAAGAGATAGTGAGAAAGAGGTGCAAGAAACCCTCTCTGCTGTCCCCATCTCTGAGTTTGGGAGCTGCATGTAGGCTCTGGTCCTGCCCTGGTGCCTGCTCCTAGTCCTGCAGGACCTCACCCTGACTATTCCAGCTCCACATCCAGGTTTGGTGTCTAGCGACAACTGTGGCTTACCCTGTGGCTGACTCCCATTCCTGTCAGCAGCCATGCTCTGCTCACTCTGGCTGGACACAGGGCTGGGTCCTACTGGGGACACTGCCCGTGTCCCAGCCTCACATGCTGCCCCCAGCTCACTGCCCTTGTTGGGGAGCCCACTCCTGTTTGTCCTTGGCAGCCCTCTGCTGCCTCTTATTAATGGTTTATCAAGGGTTGGTGGTAGATCTCAGAGAGCCATTAGTGTTTCCAATGTGTATAATGTTCACAAAGTTCCTGAAAGAAAAAATTGTCTTCCATGTCTTTGACCAGCATAGGTTTCAAGCCTACAACCACCAAAGGCAGTAGTGAGCTGCTAGGTCCTTGGTTGGACACTAGTACAGAAGGACCTCTGCAGGCTTCAAAAATGGTGAAGGAAGGAATAAAATGATGCATGTGAAATATAATGTGGAAATCCTCGAAAAGTGAGAGCACATCACTGCAAACAAAAGTAGCAGTTGCATAATTGACTTCAGTAAGTCTGGAAAGTAGCAACAACTCTTAAATGTCCCATTTGAGGTGATCAGTTGGGCTAGAGGAAATGAATGGAAAGCTAAACCCAAATGTTGGAAGACCGAGCACACAAAATATAAACCAGTGCCTTAAAAACATGAATTTTCCATCTTTGATTTCTTTTCAACATTATATCATGTGAAATTCTGATTATATAAACTGATTCACACTTTACTAGTATGGAGAATATCTGCCTGTGTGCCGAAACAAAACAGTAGATCTCATCTCAAGTAACGTAACATACGGGAAAGGAAAATATTGGTTTATTTTAGTCTTTTACAGTTAGGCTGTGTTCCACATTTTTATATATACTTAATATATGCAAACTGTACAAGTATTTACTTCCTCTGCCCCTCAAGTGCACTGCAAACAGTCCACCACTCTGCTAGAAGATTAGAATACCTTGTCTTCTGAAATCATAATCAGAGAGATCCTGAAATTATTTTATCTGGCTATTTGCACATATGTAGGTCTACTTCTACATTTTTTTAATTTTTTTTTTCACAGAAAAACTGGAGTAGGATTTCTAGACTAAGAGTAGAGGTCATTAATAGTACAGGATTGGGATTTGAAAAAATATTACACATCTTTTTTTGGTTTGGTTTGTTTTCAATAACACTGTAAGAGTTGTGTCAAAACCTATTTGCTGTTCTAGTTGGATATCTATTAACTTTGTCCTACTGGTAATTTTAATTATGACTGTGGTGCTATAAAGAAGATTATAACTTTCTGAATATATTCCTGAAGGATTGCATCAAAGCTAATTATTCTCCTCCAACACAGAATCTGATGAAGAACTGGACCTTTTTTTGGTTTCTTTCTTAGATGTGCTTAATTATTCTCCTTTGTCAAATATTTTGAGCTATCTCCTTCCCGTGGTAAATGAGAATCCTTTCAAAAAGCAGTTAGGGTCAGACAACATACTGCCTGCATGTGTAGGAAGATTTAAGAAAGATTCCTCCTTTCAAGTGTCCGTTCCCACTGCTCTGTTGCTTGCATTGCCAAGGTTGTTAGCTATAGGGACTTTTCCCACATGAGCTGAGAAAACCCTGACTCTCAAAGGACACACTTCTGATAAATCAAAAACAATTGTGCTGGTGATGGCTCTTTCTTCTGAAGTATCTGATTCACTGAGTCCCTTATACAGTATTCCCAGTTGCATCAAATTATAGTGAAAAAACCTTCCAACTTCGATTAGTTTTCTTGACTTTAATATAGGTTATTTTAAAACAGTTTTCTGTTGTTTTTATTAATATCTCTGTTTATTAGAAAGTTTCCTAAAATATAACAAGGTAAATCTAGTGAATTCTAAGTATGTCCAACAATCCTTACAGGCAAATGCCAAAACTGTCCACCCTTATATAGACTAAATGAAAAGTTACTTTTGTTGTGTCTGTTTTCATCTGTCAATCTTGCTACAATCCTGCTTCCTCTACTTTGATATTTATGTCAGGGTTCAGTTTTTCTTTTCCAACAAAGACCATGTGTTAATCACATTAAAAAAAAAAGACAAAACAAAAAAGATGTATTTTCAGAAGTGCTGGTTAATTTGACCTGATTGATTCCTAACAATTAATTACAGTCTTGATTTTCCAGGGAGCCTAGGCACATGTTTCCACTCTGGGTGATAGCTGACACAGAAATGCCACAGAGTACCTATAAACCAGCCCAAGATCTGCCGGAGTATTCACACAAAGGAAAGCATTTAGTATCGGTAAGTTGTCTGGTACAGAGAAGTATTAATCCTACTCGAAGGCTGAACCTGAAACTCCAAATTTCCTTTTTCAGCTCAGTAACCCTGCTCTGAGGCCATACTGAACTCTTGGGAACGCCTTCTCTATTTGTGAGTCAAAGGAAGATGAGTCAAGATTGCAGACTTACAGTTCAATATTTAGAGTATACTTCAATTCATTAAGCCAGGCAGCAGAATAACTTTCTAACAATTAGGAAAGATAATATGCTTACTGCAATAATGCCCCTGTTCCAGATCTGTCAGGAACGATCTATTTCCACCACCTGAAATATCACTCCAGAGGATTTTATGTCTTTAAACTCATGCTCCTAACCCAAACTTTTTGGCATTTCAGTATATCTTTTTCTCGTTTTATTTCCTTTCATTTCACCTTTTCATTTGTTTTCAGCTTGAATTAAGAAATATTTCTAGCTCATCAAGGAACAAAAATAGGAGTGCTGGAAATAGCACTTTTTACAGTAACTTTTGAAATTGCTAGAAATTAGTTGTAGGCAGGACAGCTTGTTTCTGCTTATCACAGAAACAAGGAAAAATTCTAAAATGTGGCTGACTAGAAAACATTGAGTCCAAAGTAGAAAAGGAAAACTGGTGGGAAAAGGCATCAGAAATCTGTCCAAAATTAATTCCGTCTGTTTTACTGATTGATATCTATGGTACAATAGGGAAAACCCAGGTGTCATGGTAGAGGTTTCACACGGACCTATCTCTAAATCTGAGGGCACTTCTGGCTGTGCATTGTACAGTGTGCAGCCAGCCCCAGCCAACAGCTTTTCCTTCCAGTATGTGATGAGCATAGGCAGTGGGATGGATAAGCTGTCTGAATGATAATATAGGGTAACATATTTGGATTCTGGTGGCTTAATGAACCAGCTTCTAAAGAAGGGTTTCTGAAACAAGTAACATATTTCATGTATTTGATACAGTTTTTCACTTAACACACAATCCTGATAATTGAAATATAAGTGTTTTAAATGTATGTTTGGGGGGGGTTGGTTGTTTGTTTTGTGGCGGTTTTTAAGAGTACAGTAGGGAACTTATGGGTAATGGTATTTTACTGTTTGCTGTCTCAACCCAAATTTCAATGAAATATAGCTGGAAACTCTGAGTGGTCCCCACTTTGTGATGGGTTCATGTTGTTCGGATGCCAGCTGCCAATCAAAGCTGCTCTGACACTCCCCTCCTCAGCTGGACAGAGGAGAAAAAGTGTAATTAAAGGGTTGTGGGTCAAGATAAAGGGCAGGGAGAGATCACTCAACAGTTACTGTCACGGGCAAACCAGAATCAACTTAAGGAAATTAATTGGTTTTATTACCAATCAAATCAGAGTAGGATAATGAGAAATAAAACTAAATCTTAAAAATACCTTCCTCCCATCCCTCTTTTCCTACTGGACTTTGCTCCTAACTTCTCTAACTCTTCTCCTGTCAGTGGCTCAGGGGAACAGAGAATGGGACCTGCTGTCAGTTCAACACACATTGTTTCTGCTGTTCCTTCCCCCTCAGGGCAAGGACCCCTCACTGTCTTCCCCTGCTCCAGCGTGGAGTCCCTCCCACAGGAGACAATCCTCCAACATGAGTCCTGTTTGAAAACTTGTCATTCCTGTCTTGCTGTCTTAGTTTAGCTGTCAAACCAGAATTTCAATATTTAAGCAAGGTAGCTTTATAAATTGTCATTCTAAGCTTATCAGCTGCACCTCATTTTATAATTTAAAAATCTCCTGCTGATAAAAAACAGAAATACAGCTACTCATCCTATTGTGATGAACTCTTTTAGGATGAACATCCTTATTTCCTTTACACCAGTAAACACAAACTATATAGTTATATTTGCTGGAAAAAATGATGTAGAAATTTCCACTGATTATGGAAAACTGGAAAAATCAGTGGATTTTTTGAGCAATAAGCAAAAGATTGCATTACAGGCTGATAATTAACAATGTTCGTGCTAAACAGTTGAATAATGCTTAGATATAGAAATACATGTCTAGTGACAGAGTTTTCAAACATTTAATATTATTTAATAGTATATATTGTAGTTTCTGATATTATTAACCTCAATGTAGATTTAATGGAATTTGTAATGTGCAGTACTGTAATTTTAGTATCTTACGATACTAAAGTGATAAGGTCTCATCCCTGCTTCATATGCCATTGCCATTATACAAACTAAATATGGGGAATTTTGGGAGAGGGAAGGTTGCATTTGAAGGAGGGAGGGTTATTTGCATGGTTGCCTCATGATAACACTGTCCCTCCTCTGTAGGGAGAATTTACCTCTGGATAGCAATTACAGATAAATTGTGTGGAAAACTTCACTCTAGCTTTACCTTAACCACACGGCTTAATTTCAGTCTTTAAGCCTTTCTTGGTGGAACTACCACTTAGCATTTTTTATTTCTTGGTCTCTTCGGCATATTCCCATGGCAAAGTTATGAAGAATTTTCTTTAAAAGTGGACTTTACCATCTTTCTGCCCTACCCTCAAAGCCAATTATTATTTCTAGTTTAAAATGCCACAGTCTGGGTTTTTTTAAAAGAGTACTATATAATTTTTCATGCTCATGAATAGTTTCTAGTGTTCCAAAATTTCTAGTGTTCTAAACTGAAGCAAAATACTTTCTCATGGCACCCTTCAGCCATCTCAGGCTCTCTTTTTTTTGAAAGGATGGTGACTCTCTATTGAAACAGACATCCTAATGGCATTAATGGACAGATTCCATATCATCTCAACTTTATGTGTTATGCCCTAATACTTAAAAAAAAAATAAAAAATTAAGCATTAATGTCAATGTCATCACTCTCTAATGACCTGGAAGTCTGGACAGCCATCCTTAGCCAGCCACCAGAATCCAGATGCACTTTGTTCAAGGGCACAGCAGAATAGAAAGTATGAATCTCCAGGATGAGAACTCATTGGCAGAAGGGTGCTGGAGAAAAATGGGAATTCAAGATAGCTATATGACTAGTAATAATCTAGATTAAATTTTGGATTAAAGACAGAGTTAAGTAAAGAATAACATATCTGTAGTCTTAGACTATTACTATTACACTGCTAAAACATTTGTCTAATTTATTCCACAAATGAACATGCCTTGTCCATTTAATAGGTGTGACAGAAATATAATTTATAATAACATATTTAGAAATTGTGTCTCTGAACATTCTGAAAAGGTGTTTATCCAATATTCCTGCATATGAAATTGTCAGCATGAAGTTGCGTTTGATAAAATTGATTTAATTTTATTTGAAGAAACTGCATGTTGTTCTGGGTGTTTTTCTCAAAACCAGAATTATTTAAATGTTTTAAAACATTTCCACAGTGTTATATATGCAGTAAGTTTTTTTCCTTCAAAATAAATAGAATTTTACATTTAGCATTGCTGTTTACTAGAAACTTGGAAGGCATTGTATCAGTAAAATGGCAGATTATCCTCTCCTTAATAAAACCACAGGAATTCCTCTGGATTTGTTTGGATTTGATCAAAACAAAACTCCACTTCTTTCCATGACAATTTTAATTCTACTCCACTTTTTTTAGAAAATGGTCAATGACTTAATCATGTAAATTCCCAGTTAAGTGAACATTTGTGTTTTTTAAAAAGACAAAAGAAACACCACTGGGTTGTATTTTCATCAACTCTTATTCCTTCATATACACTCATGCCTGTCTGATGAACTCTCCCTCAATACAAAAGAACTACAAAGAAAACCAAAACCAAACCAAAACAACTCCCCATCCCAACCATCAAACAAAACCCAAAAAACTAAACAAAACCAAGCAAAAAAATCAACTAAGCAACAAAAATCAAATTAATAACCGTCCCAAAAAACAAAATCCACAAAAGTAACAGAGAAGGATAAAATGCAGGGTAAATAACCGGAGAGCTTTGGAAGCTCTGAGAAGACTTTATATTTCACAAAAATATTCAAAACTTATAATACACTGAGAGCTTTCATAGTGGCAGTACCAATAGTTCAAACTCTTCCAAAAAATGACACTGTGATGACATTTCAGCTCTGACCTTCCCACTTCAAATTTGGAAAACTGGGAAATAGAGACAGGTGGCAATTCAGATGTCAGTTGAAGCTCCTCTGCACTGACTATGACTGCTGATCATTCACACACCAGGTACTGCATTACTGGGCTTCAAGAAATTGAAGTAACTTGAATTGGATGGCAGTTAGTAAATTTTGAGTTTCAATTCATTGTGTCAGTTTCTGTATCGTAAATTTAGAATAATCATACATTATCTCAAAATAATTAGTTAGTAGTAGCAATCCACTACTTGAGAACATAGTTTAGATAATATTACCATCCTTATTCCCACCACTGAGTTAGGTGGCTGTTTTTATGGACCTAGAACCTAACTGGGCTACTGTGTAATGTTTCACAATAGGCAGGATCCAGTTGTAGCTCTCTAGCAGAATAACTGGTAACTGACACACAAGGTTTTTTGAAGGGGCTTGTGTTATTAAAGATTCAGTTCAGATAATATTTTTGTGTAAGCAAACTCAGAAGATGTTCTTCTTTATGTAGCTATCACTTATTTTAGAGCTTCTGATCCATCACGATCTCAGGATTATTACTGTTTGCTTTCCTTGTTTAAGCAAGGGGGTTGTGGAGCGTATGAATTACTGTGGTTACAGTCTGCATGGTAAAGAACAATAGATCTCCCTTGACAGTATTGTTTTGCAATAATATTTAAAAATTTCTGATGTTCTGGCACTTTTACAGATCAAATAAATACAATGAAAGTCTAAAAAATATCAGCAAGGTTATGACTTATTGGAAGGGTTAAAATAGTCTTGCAGGTATGAAACGTTTTAGCAGACAAGAAAATATAGACTAGGCTTTCTTTCTAACTCTATTTTATTTTAAGAAGGACTTCTTGTTTAAAAAACTCATTGCTTCCAGTATAGATTTATTTTTGAGAGAGATTTAGAAAACAAAGCTAAACTTGTGTGACCTTTCCCCAGAGTTTTGAAAATAGCAGTGTATCAATGAAATTATTTAATATTACTGAATGTGTTTTCTGCCAACCAAGACAATGTATTAACAAAATCCTGCTCATATGTCATATCACAAAAATAAATGAAACACTTATTGATCCATCTTTTATGAATTCAACAGAAGTTGTATTAAAAGAGGGTTGTTTTATTGATGCATCTGTCTCACTAATAACTTTTCCATGTTTTAAAAAAACTCATGCTGCAAAATTCTACAAGAGGCTTTATTATTTGAAACATCATTTAAACACCAATCTTGAACTATGAAGGAAGGAAGAAGAGCATTTAAATTATATATTTTAAATATGCACAGCGTATACTTAGATGGTCTGTTTTTACATTTGCTTTCTTTATTCTAGATTTATTAATTATGGTCTTTCCTTGACTTACATTTATATTGTGTGTTTATCAAAAAAGTATAAATTCTGTAGGATTCCTTCAGTTCTGTGATTTGCCTTGAGGCTGCTCTTTCAAAGACTGGCTTCAGTTCCCAAGAGTTTCTCTCACCCCAAGAGAGTACATGCTATAACATATATGTAAATGGTATGGCCAAGTGTTCTTATCACTGATTTTGGCAATAAAATTAGCAAACCTAATTTGATCAATTGCCTATATGCATAT
Organism: Acropternis orthonyx; assembly: GCA_035583155.1. NCBI lineage: Eukaryota > Metazoa > Chordata > Aves > Passeriformes > Rhinocryptidae > Acropternis > Acropternis orthonyx. The sequence goes on from JAWWEU010000125.1 coordinate 45,013,452, forward strand.
ATATACATATGCATATATACATAAACATATTTATATTTTATATATATACCCCCACATATACATATTTTATATATATAACATATATATAACATATATATGTATACACACACGTGTGTGTGTATGTATTTAATATTATAAATCTCACCATAACATAAAATTAACTTCCAAATAGAATAATTGTGGGAAATTGCCTCATATCTGACAACAACAATGTAGCTACCCAGTGTGAACAGAATAGTAGCAGGGGCTGGCTGATAGGTACAACCTGCCTTTTCCAGCTGGCTGCATTATTATCTCTGAGTTCACAATTGAGAAAATGACCTCTTCTACTCAGCCTGACACCTCAAACTAGAGAAAGCCAGGTCTCAGTAAGGATCTATTCTGCTTATGATAAGCTCAGAGAAGATGAGGTCTGTCTGCACATTATGAACACAAAGCTTTCAAAGGTGACCTTTCTCTTTCCCTGTTAACTATTAGTATTATGCCAGTCTGTCACATCCCAGTACACCGACTTCAGATGAATTGTTGTGTGGGAGCACATCTGGGATGAGTCTAGGTTACCCTAAGAGGAGAGGTAGGTTATGAAGTCCTTCATCAGCTCAACAGCTCGGGATTAGCCACATGAACCATCTTTGCAAAGAGTGAACAGAGTCTAAGACAGGAGAGGGATAATTATACAATAGTAGATTGCTTTGAAACCTTAATCAATTTGGAAGTGTCTGTTCTAGCCCATTTTTATATGCTATTATAATGGAAGTTCAACAATGATGATAAAATAACAACTATTTATATAATCCCATCTGGGAGTTTACAAGAAGTATCCAATATGCTAGATAGTTAACATGAAATTAAGTATATCTCAAGTAAACACACAGTCCAATCTGCAGTCCAAATCAGTGTTCTAGGAAGTAAAATGGGGTTAAACATATAAATTGGTTTCATTGTTGTTTCCAAAACACAAATATTGGCAAATATTTTTCTGAAATGACTTGAAATTAATTTCTTTGCAAATGTTACTAAATTAAGAAGCAGACTGAAGACCCCCACCCTCCAAATAATTTCTGATTGAGGAAATATTTTATTTGACCAAATATGAATCTTTCCATTCTGTTTTCTGTCCGTGTTTTAATTAAATCAAAATAAATTGTGGAATGGAATTCCTCTTTAAAGAAGAAATTGAAATGGATTTTTTATATGAAAATGCTAGAATCAAGCATTTTGAGGTTTTCATTATCCCCTGATCATGGTTTTTTTTTTCTTTTTCAGCCAAAGGATGTTCTTAAATTCTATAAATTGATTAATCTGTTTTTCAAAAAGTTGGCATGGGTTTTTTTGAAAGCTTTTGTCACTTATGTCCATAAGCTGTATGTCGCAAAAATATTAAATGAAGAAGAATGTCTGTATTTTCCTGCTGAGTGACAGAAAATGCAACCCACATGCAGCCACTTTCAGATGTGAAAGTCAAGTGGCCTCATGTCCTTGCTCCACCTGACAATCTCACTGCAGGCACCTGTGGGCACAGAAATAACGGTGCCAACTCACAGTATTTTCTGAAGCACTAATTCCTGCAGTCACTGGGATCTCAACTGAAACTTCAGCAAGAAGATAAACTTCCAGATATAGTAATTGTATGGAAGAGATTGGAAATGTGATTCAAACACAGCATAAAATTTTAGAATCTAAGAGTGATTTCACAGTCTCAAGAGTATTACACAGAAACACTGTACTTTTGAGGGGAAAAATCCCTGAGAAGCCTGTTCCAGTGCCCAACCACCCTCTGGGGGAAGAACCTCTTTCTAATATCCAACCTAAACCTCCCCTGACACAACTTCAGGCCATTCCCTCGAGTCCTGTCCCTGGTCACCACAGAGAAGAGATCAGTGCCTGCCTCTCCTCTTCTCCTCACAAGGAAGTTGTAACTGCCATGAGGTCTCTCCTCAATCTTCTCTTCTCCAGGCTGAATGCACCAAGTGCCCTCAGTCACTCCTCACAAGGCTTCCCCTCAAGGCCCTTCACCATCTCCGTTGCCCTCCTTTAGACACTCTCTAACAGCTAATATCTTTCCTATATTGCAGTGCCCAAAACTGCCCAAAATATTCAAGGTGAGGCCGCCCCAGTGCAGAGCAGAGCAGGACAATCCCCTCCCTTGACGGGTACTAATGCACAGCACCAAGCCTGACAGAGTTCAAGAAGAATTTGGACTCTCAGGCACATGGTGTGACTGTTGGGAATGGTCCTGTGCAGTGCTAAGGGTTGGAGTCGATGATCTATGTGCATTCCTTCCAACACAGCATGTTCTGTGATTCTGTAATCCCAGAATTTTCAGCATGTGAGTTCAGCAATATTGCAGAAGGCAGTGATGGGAAGGATGGCTGAATATTTTAGGAAATGTGGATTAAAAGATGAAAGCAAAAAATGTGGAACATTGTAGTATCTTTTAGAAAGAGGGATGAAGAAGATCCTACAGCCGCAGGTATGACATGGTCTGGGGCATTTGGATACTGTGATGAGTTCCAGAGAAAGGTTTGCAGAAAAACAGAAGAGTTTCTTTGTCACTACATTAGCAGGCATTGTAGACATAAACCCTGTGAGAAGTAATACACACTGAAAGTTGGACTTTAAGTATAAAGTTATGTTTGGTTGGGGATGTAGGTATGAGAGACACATTATGTAGAGGAGGTAATCCAATGCATCTCAAGCCAAACAGCCCCTGTCTGTGTTGGCAAATGCTATTATATTGTTATTTGTAGATTTTAATCTTTTTAATTGAGACATTGCAAAGCTAAATGCAAAGTATTCTGCACCTGATTGAAAGGGATGAAATATGAATTGAATGCTGCAGACATTGGTTTTGAGCATCCCATTTTTTCTTACTTTTGTGATTCATCCCAAAATTATGTGAGCAGAATATGCGAGTGTTCTCTCGTGTTCTGATAGAATTTAAGTCACCAGATACCAGTCACCAAATACTGATACATGATACAACATATTTAAAGATAAATTTGCCTTTTGCAATTAAAAAGATTGATCTAAATTGATTTAAGGACTTCTAAAATGTAAATTTCAGCCTATAATATAATATTTCGGAGTTGAGAAAGTCTGTCTTCTCTTTTATTATTTTTCCACCCTATCTACACAAAACTTCTCATACACTTCAGTTAGAAAACACCCTAGTGGAAAATTTTATGTGAATTACACCTGGTTTTCATTATTTTTAGGTTTTGTATAATATACTAATTCACATTTGAGATTGTTTCATTAAAATTTATAGACAACCAATACAAATTAAATTATATCAAAGAAGTTGTACATTCCTTTAGAATGTGTGTATGGTGTTCCACTTAAATAAAAATGAAGTCTGACAATTGAAAGCATGACCATTTTCATTAAAGTGACTGTTAACAGATTCAAAGGTTGAACCTTGAAAGGTTACGTACTGTTTGCATGCTACCCATCTCCAAGTTGGTAAAGAATGATAGAAATAAGAAATGGGAATAAATTAATAATAGAAAAATCATACTATTATATAATATTATGACATGTTTCAAATGGAAAGATATTCCTAGCTCCTAAATGACATTAAGTTGAGGGAATTTCAAAACAATTTAGAGGAGTTTAAGTGCTTAGGTAGTGTGGTGTTTTGGTGGGGTTTTTCAAGTTTGTTTGGTTTTTCGGTTTGGTTTTTTCCTTTTTTTTTTTTTTTTTTTTCATTTTCCCTTTCTAATACATTGCTGTGTGTAATGACAACTTCTGTCTAAAACCAACTTTTATGTTTACTGGAAACTGAAAGCATATGGAATGTACACATTCCTGTCCTTATTATCTTTGTTTCAGAATACCCTGAGCTGAAGTAATCAAGGTCATGATCACGAATTTGATGACACAGAGCTCTTTATGTTTCTTTCATCAGATGATGGATTTGGGGCTTTGTCTTGTTTCATAGGGTAGCTGCTGTGAAGAAAGACCTGAGGTTGACAGTTCCCTTTGCAAGTAATCCACAAGCTTTGTGACTTATGTTTACTAAAAGTTTGCCCTACATGTTGGAAAAGCATTATTTCTGCATGGTTATTAGTTTTGATTGGACCCTAGGAGATGCTTTACATATAAAATAGTTCTTTTCTCATTCACCCTTCAGCAGAATTGGGCAAAACAGTCAATAACAGAATTCAAACACTTGTGAGATTTTCCATAATCTCTATTCCTCCTTGTGCAGTGTTTTGATTCTGCTGCAGTGGTGTCAAAATGTATGGGTTTTCATTTCAGGATTGTTGCATGTGCTGTACAACATATGGTTCCAGTCTTTTATAGGTTGAACTGTTTGATAGCACACAATTTTTGAAAGCTCCCCAATTATTTAGGAAAATTATTTCTATTGAGTTTTGGTACAAAATTCGTGGAGATTAAAACTGGTAAAGCATGGAAAAATAATTTATAATATTACTTTATAAAATATTTTATATATCTTTATATCTTTTATAAAGATATAAAGTATACTATTACTTTATAAAATATTTTATAAAGTAATAGTATACTTTATATCTTTATAAAATAACTAGCAGTGATTGGAAGAACAAAATCCAAATACAGACACTTAGCTTTCCTTACAGCTTCAATTTAGAATAACTTGACATATCTTTAATATACAGAAAAGAGTGTCAGGCAGGAAGTGTGTATCTAGGTCAGCCTGTTCTGTGTGGGTAGGGGGGCTCCTGTGAAAGAACAGATAGGTCTTATAACTGACTTACTGTAGCTATTGCAATTCATTATTATTGCAGTTTTATCTGACCATAGTCAGATCTCAGCTGTTTTCTTGTATAGGTTGGCTTGTTTATAAATATAATTTTTTTTTCTTAAAAAACCTCAAACCTCTTTTTCCTTTAGGATATAAAGAGTGCAGTGGTGAAAGGACAATGCTGTGGGAAAGAGTTACTCCTGATCTAATGAATACAAAGAGACATTTCTACCTCAGGAGGTGACTCTGTGGTCATTATCATCACATAAAATATTTTAGTTGTCCTCTGGAGTTGTGACTTCTGGGGTCTCATAAATCAGGTGAGATACTGGTGGTCAAACAGATTTATTTATATTCCTAAAGTCAAAAGAACTGTTTTTCCACAATCATTTTTTACCCTGCACTAATCATCCAGTCCTATTTTAAAATAATGTTAAGAGTTATTTTTCACTGCTGGCTGTTATCCAGCAAATGAAAACTGGTAACTTACTTCTCTGTAGTGAAAAATGAGAGCTTCCTAGTTTAAAACTAACCTGGTCTCCCATGAAATTCGACTATTTACCCATCAGCAGGACTTAGAAGCCTAAATGCATTTTTGTGAGGGCGAGCATACCCTTCTTGTGTATGTATAAAATTGCTAACATCGAAAACCTTGAGAAGATCCAGAAATGTAAGGCTACCCCTGCTAGGAGGAATCTCTCCTCACTCTTCTAAGAGCTCTTACATTTGAAAGACAGCTGAGACCCTACTAGGGTTTTCTTTCTGTAATAACTTCTTGATGAGCCTTAGCTTTTTCTTGTTGCTTTCTTCACATTCCAGTGAGATGCCAGGCTCTTGGGGAACTTGGAGATCAAATGAGTTTTATGCAAACAAAGAGTCAAACTACAGACGGCAGAGGAATGAAAGTAAAACAGAAAATTGGTTCCAGTGACACAAAAACCCCCAGTCCAGAGAAAACTTTCATTAAAGGGTTAGTTCCCTCCAAAACAGGTTTTTGGTTTGTGCTAAAAGACAGCCACAATGGGAAACAGCTGAGTTTTTAAAGTATTAATAGAAATACAGTTTTCTTAGGAATGTTAGAATTGCTGAGACAGGTTGTGGAGGTGGTAAGAATACCAGATGGGGCCTCTGGAAATAAAAGTAACATTCCTAATTTCACTAAATAATCCCTCTGTGATCTTTAGCAAGTTATTTAGGATAACATTTTTCAAAAGTTCATAAGGAATTAATATGTTAAAATCCCACTCATTTTCAAAGGGAATAACTGTGGTAAATGTACCTGAGTAGCTCACAGATGTAGGACACGGTCTCTGAAATTGCTTAGAAAAGTGAATCATCAGGGAATGAAAATCGCAAATTTTTTAAAGAACTTATTTGTAGAATAATGTTGAATGATACTAACCTGTTTCAACAAGGTACAGAAAGAGCTTGAATTTTTTAGTGGTTAACAGCTTAGAAAAACATATACATATACATGTAAAAATGTGTATGTGACCTAGATGCATACTCTGCCTGGCTTCTCTTGATCAGGATTAGAAGGTTCACACTGCACAGCCAGAAATACAGGAAGGTGATAGATCCCACCAGTTCTGAAAATTGTGGCCAGGTCACTTAAGTTAGTTGAGAGAGTGCTGAATTCTTGGAAAATAAGGACTATAAATGCAATTCAGGTGATTCAGAAGAATCACTGTGGAAAGTGAACAGCCCTTACTTTGTTTTGTTTACTTCAGAGAGCTCATTGTCTGGAAAAAAGCTGAATCTATAATTCAGTTGATTATCCCTCTGATAATGAGGACAGAGAATTGCTAGAGATTTCTCATGTAGGACTGTTTCTTGTGATTAGCTTTTAATACCCCTAACCCCAAAGCAGCTTTCTAGAGTCTAAGAGAAATCAGTGTTTAATCATCTGGGACTGTGAAGGAGAATGCAGCCCTTGCTGGGTGACAGGAAAGGGTAGCACAGAAATATTCCGAGGCTGGTGATAAAGTAGAAGCTATTTCATCTTGTTTTTTTGCTCCTCTGAAGGAGCACAGATAAGTTCACTGCTACAAGAAATAGGAAATGTCCTCAGGCACTGAAGATCTCAAGAGTGTGTGTGTGTGTGTGTCTGTCTCCCTCTCACACCACCAAAGAGTAGTTCTTTAAAAATCGTGTTCCAGACAAAAAAAACTGAACTCACCCCATAGAGCCAGGAGAGAAATTAAACTGCACTAACTTCTAGGATTAACTGTTGAGGAGGACTTTGACATGCACTGGTCCAGCAGTGAGGTATCGGAGGACTGCACCGTGTGTTCCTACATGTTACACCTAGTATTTTTTGATTCACAGTGGGGACAAAAAAGAGACAGGATATGTCATTTTCCATTCCCACTTCTTCCTCTCCTCTCCAAAACCCCACATGTACATGCTCAAATATTGCTAAAAGAGGTAAGTATTTTTCAGTCTGAGTCAATAATCCAGAACAGTAGGTGGAAATGTTAATTAGATAAAGTCTCTATTTTTTTGATGATGATTCAGCAAATAGCACTAAACAGAGGCTAATGAGGAAATTGGAGGCAAGTTCAGGCTGTGCTCTCAGTGTTTTTATTTCTATTTTGACAATCTGTTCCTGTGTACCTTTGCCCTCCTTTTGGGCTTCCTTTACCTGCCACTGCCTGGATGGTGCTCTTGGCCGTGGACCTGTGTGCCAGGGCTAAGGGCACTCTATCCACATGGACCTGAGCAAGATCAACAAGGCATGACCTCTGAGAAAGAGCAATACCTTTCATTAAGGCATCTGGCAGAGTTTGAGTGTGAGCAATACATCCAGCTGTTCAGCACTGTCTGTCTGGGTTTAGGGCTTATCCTGAAGCTGATTTTGGAGGACCTAATGAAAATTAGTACTGGCAACTGACAAGCCTGGAATTTTCAAGCACCTCCAGTGTTAAACAGAGTCTGGTCTCAAAGAGTTTGACTGTATACTTCTACACAATCCTTTAGATCTAATTTCATATTTGTAATTTATGCTTTGATGGAAACACTGTTATTTGAGGCCTTGAACTTGCAAATGAATGTGCATATATCCATGTAAATTGAAACTAATAAGAGGTTCCTATAAAGCTTAGCAAAGCCAAGATGTAGCTTCATAGATCTCTTCAATAAAGGTGTTCTGTAAAATTGAGCTAAATGTATTAATGCAATAGTGTTCTACTGTATTAAGTTAATGTACGGCAGCACTAAATGAACTTTATCCCTTTTGAAATACAATTATTATTAATGTAATTTCCTATGGATTAATACTGTAGAAACAAGGAACCATACTCACTTTAAAATTATCAACTCAGCAAGATAGATTTACATATTCCTCTTATTTGCTTTGTCCCAGTATTTTTACAGCCTTGGACTGAAACACTCAAAACCAGATTTTCTTATTTCTGCACAAATACTGATTCTGCTTCCACCTTCCTTCTCAAATATATAAAGATACAATCTGAAGTCACTGTGCATCATGTTTAGGATCAAGCCATGTGAAAGCATAGCAGTCAAACTAACCTAGTGCTGGGCCAAACCCAAGCAATGTGGTTTCTGGGGTGGAGAAGTTACAAGAAGAGTGAAGCCCCATATTGCTGACTGAGCTGTCAGCAGAGAAAGAAAATGCTCTACTGAGCTGTGAAGGAAGAAGGCTTCTGGCAACTCTGCATGTTGAGATGCACTGAGGAGAACAGATGCAGCCGTGGAAACCTGCTGGCAATGCTGACACACAGTGCCAGAGGCTTTCTCCCCTGGAAGAGGGAGCACAGAAAGAGATCACACAGCACACTGTAACCTGTAAATATGCTCTTAGACATCTCAGTAATAGCTGGCTTTTATATGTTCTACAAATGCCAAGTGTACATTAATTTAAAAAATTCATTTAAATGAAAATAGTTTCCACCGTAACACTTGAGGGAAAGAGAACAGCCTTTTTTAGCTGTCATTGTGGTCAGATCTAGTTCATGA
>JAWWEU010000125.1:45023240-45063249 GCA_035583155.1 Acropternis orthonyx
GGTGATGAGGATCAACAGCAGTTTCTAAAGTTTATCATTTTGCACTAATGAATATTTTGGGGTGAAAGAAATTAAGTTTATGACTATGTAGCATCAAATTTGATCTAATACACAGTGTAAAAAAAGCAAATTTTGTGATGAAATTTTTAAACAAAAGAAAAACATTTGCTTCCCCTTCTGAGGGTTAATATTTGGTTTTATGAACCTTTCTACACATCTTTTTGTAGTTTTAATATACAGGGGAAAAGAAAGCTAGATAAGGCACGGCAGTAGATAAGAGATTATCAGTGGTCAGGAGAATGGCTAGAAAGCAGAAGTACCCATATAGATGAGAGCTGTAGCCAGTTAGCTGAAACTGATAGTGCAAGATTAATCCAGCTAAGGAAATTAGTTTCTGGGCAGTAGAAAGTAATTGAAATGCTATATATTATTGTCAGCAGCCTTAGTGGCAAAACAGAAAAAAAGAACTCTTAGTGCAGGACTGAGAAATAACATTCTCCAGGTAGCAGAAGCATACTAGAACAGCAGCCATGACATGAGTGCAGGCATGAAAAGATTTGCATTGCTCAGGATTGACATAAATAAAGACATAAGGTGATTCTATTTTAAGGATATGAAAAACTTCAGGAAATAGGAAGATGTGAGATGCATAAAGCACAATCTTAACACATGATGAAAGATGAATTACAAGCATGACACTAGGAAGTTTTGGGTCAGATATAGATAAGGACAGAGATCTTCATGGTGTTTCTAGATGAAAAAATAATTCCAACAGTGACATATCTTCAGATAGATCTTCAGAATCTTCAGTTACTGGACATAGATTGAGAGATAAATTAAGAAAATATTCACTTAATCCTGGAGATGGTAGTTGAGAGATTTCTTCATCAAAGACTTAAAATAAAAAACTTAGACTCAGTAAGTACTTAAGTTACAGATGGTGTTAAAATGACCAAAGTTCTAAGACTTAAATTAAATGGTAAGTATGGTAAGAATAATAACATACTTGATTTCGAAATGGCAGACTTGGTGGGAAAAAAAAAACTAAACAAAAACCAGAAATTAGTTGGGGAAGATCAAGCAAACTGCTGAGGGACAGAAGTGTGACAGAAACCAAGAATTTATTTCAGTTGAAGATACTATAAATACTCAGGATCTAAATCTTGGGAAAAGACAGAGTAATCCTTGGAGAAAAAAAATCCCCAGACTTACCAGCATGAACACCTTGAGATAGATATTTGTACTATATATATAGCATCTGAAAGGAATGGGGAAGAGGAGGGATGATCAGCAAAGTATGTCAAACTAGAAATAAAGTATAGGAAAGTATTAAAACAAAGAAAGCTTGCTCTTGGAGGCAGAACATGGAGACAACTAAACGATGATACATGTGAGAAGAGCCAATGTGTGGTTACCAAAATGAGTTAGTATTTAGCTTTAATGTTCGAGTTATAATGACACTGTTGGCCATTCAGACACGTGCATGAACCTGGAGAGGGAGTTTACTCCTGCAAAATGTTTGCTACTTGAGAAGACTGGATTATCCTAGCCCAGAAAAGTTAGTACAAGATACTGGGGGTCTCTTGGCATATCTACTTTCTTCGTTTATTTTATTTAAATGTCTGAATTATGATTAGACTAGTCTATTCATTTGAGGATAGTCACAGATATAGGGGAAGGCAAAGGCAGAGAGACATCATATTATCAAAGAGGGTAAAATATCCCAGGGATTTCCCATCATGTACCCCTTCATAAGGATTACAAAAAGCTTTAAAAAAGGCTTGAAGAAGAATATAATATAACCTGGACACAAATTAAAATGCAGCATTGTTCTAACAAATTGCTATCATGTCATACTAAGATCATGACACACTACTTTAATAACTTCCTTTGATTTTTCTGTCAGTAAACTCATTTGACTTAAAGGAAATCATTGATGACAGTGAAGAGAGAACAGAAAAATTGTAAGGTACATGAAGAACTCACAAAACACAATGGGAGTTTATTGTCTGAAAGATTTTTAGTGGAGTTTCTGTAAGGAAAATTTGTGACTCAATGTTTTGAAAAGTTTTCATTAAGGTTCTTAGCAGAAAAATGACAGTATTGGGGTGAAATGACCTGGTATTACAAAATTACTAAATGCTTTGAGCATGAAGAAGAAAAGATCAATCAAAAGAAAAAGAAAGGAGACAGTTCTCTGTGAAGTGCACACAATGCTGGTGAACACTTGTCTACAAAGACTGCCAAAAATTTGCAGAAATTCTCAGGCTATCTCTTGATACTGAATAATAGTGTCTATCTCAATTCAACAAGATGTTTGAGTTCCCTCCATGTAATTAATGCCTATTTTGCCAACTTCTTGCTGACTTCATTGCAAACCAGTTCCTTCCATACTTAGTCTGAAGGACATTGTCCAACTATGCACTTGGCATTGCTATTTGGAGATGACCAGGCTGTTGCATACCTTTGAGATAATGGCTACCTATATAGGTGAAGATTCATTCACAAGTTCTGTTAAAAACTTTATGTTGTTTTCTACAACCACAACAGTGGATTAAAACTTATGCATAAACTAAGTTTAAAAAACAAAACATTAATGTTCATTCTTATAAAGACAGCTCCTCTCGCTGATACCCAGGAGATGAGAAAATGTATTCATATTTGAAGCTGCTCCTGTCAGTCCTCACACAACCCTGAGGAAACTTTTCTTCTGGGAGTACAAAGTGTATATAGCTGTTGCATTCTTGCTGCCAAACCCCCTGCTGCTTCTATTTAAGCAGAAAAGTTTTAGTAGTTACTCTGTGCTATGAAATTTACATTGCTTTTGGTACATAACCTTTTCCTGGCTGGCAACTGTCTGATTGCTGTACTTGAGGAGATAGTGGGACAGTCTGACCCAATCAAATCATATGTAGAGCCAGAGTTCAAGAAGGTTTGGGGTGAGTTCATCAGAAGAAAGGTTCAGCCACACTTAGTTCTGCTCCTGTCAGTCAGATCTGCTCTTTCCCCAAGTTAAAATGAAGTTTCTGGAAGAGGCTGCAAATGTGAGAGAAATATACTGGTGGAGAAGACACTCTTCATGGGAAGATTCATTAACTAGTATAGCCAGAATTTTACTTGATTTCTCACCATAACATTTTATATTTGTTTTTGTATTTGTGTAAAAACAATCAATTAATCTGGAGAGTTTTCTTTATTTTTTTTCTTTTTTATTTTTTAATAAGTTAATAGAATGGGGACAATTAGACAAACAGTCATAAATTATATGTTGAGTAAGACATTAATTTATATCAATGTAATTGGGACTGTACAAGAGAAAGTGAGGTGGTGAAAGGGCCATCCTTTTTGGTCCCTGATGTCCTGAACCTGGGAATACAGATGTCATCTAATCAAATAAACTTTACTCAATGACTAAAAAGAACATGGAATTAAATCTTCATGCAAACTACAACATCCTTTAAGCCTCCTGAAACACCAGACTTTATTCCCAAAGGTCAGGCAGGTTAATGACAGTGGAGACCTGATGGTCTTTCAGACAACTCTGAAACTGCACACTCTGAAATATGTGTTTATGTAATACTATCTAATTGTAATGTAATAATAGTAAGAAGCAGAGGATCATTAGGAAATTCAAGTGAACCAGGGATGTTGCATCATGCTGTATTGTTTCCACTGGAGCTTGTACAATAACATGTTTTTATCCTGGTCTCTCAAATTCATTTCCAATCTGGGCCCTACTTATGTTAGAGTTCAGGGAAAATATACTCATAAAAGAGTTAATATAAGTATTTTGCTTTTCTTCACCACCTTCCAATGGTAATCAAAGAGCTGCACAGTATGGATTTGAAAATAAAAGTGCAAGACTGTTCCCAAGATGTTGAGCTCTTACAGTGAAACAATGCAGTAGCTGAATATTCTCGCTATTTCCACAAGAAAACTATCAAATTCAATGTTTTTAAATGCCGCAGCAAATGAAGCAAGCTGAAAAGCCAGACTATCTTCCATTCTGGTTGGATATGATACTATAAAACTAGTATTAATTGCACCCTTGTGAAAAGTATTCCATAGAAATGAAAGGATTTCCTGATCCCTAGATAAAGAGAGTGTAACATGGAAACTGTCGCAGAATTATTAAAGCAAAGTGATAGCAGCCAGGTTTCCCACTTTATCACCCTGCCTGAAGGGCAGAAGTAGTTGGGATGAAACCAGAAATTTTCTGGCTCTTTCTGGTTGGATTTTTTGTTTGAAATATTTTGTTTTATAAATCAATAACAGAAAGCCCTAAGGACAAGGACCGAAACTCTGGCACTGGTGAGAACATTATTCATCTTCCTTGGCTGGTTGTTCAGCCCACTGGCATATAATCTTACATTGAAAGTGATAGCCGTGCCTAACAGGAACAGATGATAACTTATCTGAAGGCTATATCTATTGGGTCTGTATTATTATATTGCAGGTAAAAGGAGTTTTGCAATTGACTCAAATAAAATGATGATTTGGCTCTGAGTGAGATTACTTATGAGCAGGATAAAGTGAGTTTGGGTTTTAAAGCTACATCAGAGATATAGCAAATACATCTTTTATTATTAGATGCTGAAACTCATCCATGTGTATCAAGCCAGCACAAAGCTTTTATATTACTTTCTATAATTTAGAGATTCCACTGTTGGAAAATGTTATAATAATTTTAAAAGGTAAATGGGTTGTTACAACCTTAACGTCTTTCCTTCAAAGAAGGAATCAGCTCCTCCCCCTAAAGAAATCTTACCAACTCTAAGAAAGAAAAAAAAAACTAGTGAGGAACTCTTGTAGGTACCTGTCAGCATGTGAAAGGAAACGTGAGATATTCCTCTGAACATGCACTCCTATACACGCAACTGACATAAATGTATATCTGGTTCAGTCAGCGTTCATTTAGTTGTGTTCCTTTTCATTGCTCTTACTTGATCTATTGCATGTAGAAAGGGTTAGGCCAGAGAAAAGACTTTCAGAAGGACAGGCACTCCCCACAACATACAGTAGAAGAAAGCCTGTAGGTGCTGGTGACTCGCTCTTGCTCCCACTCCTGAAAATGTCCACCTTACTTTTCAAACTCCTCAAAGCAGAAAATTTTCTTTCGTAGTGTGTTCAGAAAACCCTTGACATTATTATATATACCATTATAAAAGCATCCATCATATAGAGTTATTCCATGAATGTTATTTCCTTCTGACCAACCTAAAAAATTCTTCTAACTCCTTACACTTGTATCTGTCATCTTACATCTAATCATTTGTATTTGACAAAGTTAAATGTGCTCTACTCTTTTCATCTTTCCTTTAGCATCTTTTTGTAGTCTTTTATGTTCTCTCTGTGCTCTCTTAGATGTGTCAACATCAGTGATCACAGAAAAAGGGAAGACTTCAAGATGATCTAATAGGTAGTTCTAAATCAGGAATTGGTTTGACAGAGTAACACAAGCTAACCTGCAAAGCCTGGTACAGTGTGCCCAGTGCAGCAAATGGCAGAAATCATCTTAAGAGATAGCTAGGCATTTTTATGGTGAGAGAAAATAGAAAGAGACACAGACATATCAGAGACTAAGGGGTAAGATAAGCTTAAGAGGGCAGACTCTTTGGGATAATCTGGCTTTCCTTATATAAGTAATTCTATGAGACCTCTAATTTCAGCAGCTGATAATGTTTTATGTTACACTGAAGTAAAAAGTTTGTTAATAAAATAAAATTTTATTTCACTGAAAAGCAGCACAGAGCTGTTTCAGGAGTTCAGGGCAGGTTAAATGTGACACATTGGAGATTTAATATTTGAAAAACTAGCTTTTCTAGCTAGAGATACTGCAGATTTAATGTGCTTGATAAATCACTGCCATCGCTACAATGGGACTGACATAGCAGGTATAGAAATAGAAGCCCAAAGGAAACACAACATGTTGAAGATGAATGATATCAAACAATACCTTTAATGGAAAACAACTTGGACAGAAATGCCCTGAGCTGCTATGGGTTTTTATCACAAAATCTTTTAAAATGTTGCATTGGTTCAACAGTAATTTTGAAATTGATATCTAGGTGTATGAATATACTATAAGAATTCAGAAATATAAGTGCATCTGCTACAACATATATGGCATACATTATTGAAGGTAGCTTTGTTTTATTTGCCTGAACCAATCCCAAAATAAAATATGTGAATATAAAGTGCTAAAAGGCTGGTTGAGTTCTAAGCCCTGTACACATTTGGATATTTCCACTACATCCATCAGGTTTTAAGCACAATAATGTAGAGTACAAGCAAAAACTAGCAAGAACATTATGTTACAGACTATGGAATGTGTTATTTGAAGCACTTGCTTATTTGAGCAGTGTGACTGCATCAGTACATGGACAAAGCTTAGCTACGAAAAAACCATCAGATGCAGAATTTAGGAGAGGTATTTGCACCACTTTGAAAATTAGATTCTAAAAATAAAATCTTATAACCTTTGTCCAGGCATTGTCATTGATGTTTATAGCATAATATGAGAGGCCACCTTGAATCTGCAAGTTAAAAGTAATAATTTTCTCTGTTTGGTTGGCATTGTATACAGCACTGTAGCCTGCCATGCACAGAAAAGCAATGGTGTAGTCACTGACAAAAAAATAAAGGTGTGCCATTAAAAGCCCATCTTAGGAAACATGGGGCAGGTGGGGGGAAGAACTGGAAGAGCAAAAGTGAGAAAAACTCATGGGCTGAGATAAAACCAGTTTATTAAAGGAAGCGAAGGCCAAAAAAAACCCGCTAGTGATATAAAGGCAATCACTCACTCCTCTCAGAAGCAGACTAATACCCAGTCAGTCTCTGGACAACAGCCACCTTGGAAAGTTTGTCCCACCACTTTTAAGTATGCATATGATGTTATATGGCATAAAACACCCTTTTGGTCAGCTCAGCACAGCTGTCCTGATTGTGTCCACTGCCAATGCCCTGCTCACACCCAGCCTACTCATTGTGGGGCGCAGAGTGAAAAACAGAGAAAGCCTTCACACTGTGCAAGTCCTGTTCAGCAGTACTAAAACATCAGTGTGTGAACATCAGCACTTCAGCCACAAATCAAAACCCCAGAAGCACACAGATTGCTATAAAGTTGACTCTGATCCCTCCAGACCAAGCACAGTGAGTAAAAGCATTGCGAACTACAATTTAATTTTAGTCTTCATCACTGCCTGCCAAGGAATTATCTGTTATGCAGTATGATTCTGCTGCCATTTGAGTGAGTGAAAGTAGACCCTAGACCACAGTAAAATTAGGACTAGATATTTTATTGTCTCTTGGAAGATCTAGCAACAATATTCAAGCTGTACCTGATTAAATGCCTTTGAAACTGAATAAAGTATGACGGTTAATTAAACTGAAAGGGTAGGATTTACAGAAAATGAATGGTGCAACCTTTATGCCTCTCTGAAATTCAGATTCAAGTCCAGGGATCTGGGACTACTTGTCAAGATAATGCTTCATTTTGGCAATTCTGTTCAAAGCTGGAACGATTTTTTATCTTCCAGCACAGCTAAATCTCTGAAATACTGACCGATATCGAAACAATAATATATGAGACTGGCACACAGCCGTTCACTAGAGTATTTGAACAAATGAAAACATAAACTGTACCACTTCCTAAGAGTGGCAGACAACACCCCTACTTACCATACTTGGACTGAAAACAATTCAGGTGAAAACAAACAAACAAAACCCCATCACTATTTCATTTTACATTCATTTTCATTTCACCAAAGTCTAGTCTATTATGGACAACCAGACTCTCTAAAGTGGACACTGTTGGACTACACTTGAAATATACTAATTTCCCCCTTGTGCATGATTTTATGTAGACTTTATTCATGTTCAGTATTTATTGCCAGTTTCAGTTATGCAAGTGGTAGTACCTGAGTCCTTCCTATCCAGTTTCTTATCTATCTCCTTTCCTTCCACCAACTCCTTGTTCTGAAGACTCTGAAGATCCTTGTCAGGAGTGAATAGTCAGGTGTTGTTTTAACTTTATTATCTACAAATACGGTGGTTTCTGCCTTCTAAGCCGCAAACTCTGTCAGCTGCTCCATTTGAATTAAATTTACACCCCTAACTGGATAAAAGATAAAAAAACCCCTCACTGCACAGTTTTATGATTTTGTGAAGTTTCTGTCACAGATGTTGCAGTGTTTTCCTTTCTTTAAATCATTCAGAGTGGAGTGAAAATTCCAGGTCAACATTCTCGTTGGTGTAATGTCACTGGATGTAATTACTTTTGCAGGATTATGTCCTTCTGTGGCATTCTACCCAACAACCTTCACCACCATTATCCCTAGGTATATTAAAAAGCAATATATCCACCCATTCAAAAAATCAAATACTATAAACTCTGGTAGCAGAAAAAGTGCAATTTTCGATCTAATAGTCAGTAATAAGTACCAGCTTAAAAAAAAAGAAAAAAAAAAGGGATTTCTGAGAAAAAGTTCTCTGAATATGTTAGATTTGTGGTCACTGAAAAACATATGAGCAATAAATCCTACATTAGCTCTGTAACTGTGCTAAGTAATGTCAAAATGGGAAACAACTTTGCCTAATGGAAATGGAAACAAAAAAATTAATTGACCTAAGGGGATTCCTTGTGTCATTAAATATGCTGTCAAGTTTGTATGCAACAAACTTCCTCCCAGAACTGATAATAAGACTGTATCCACAGTGAAAGTTGCTTTTTGCAGTGCCAGGTACATGTAGTCAATCTCTTTGTTTTGTCACAACTGATGCATTGGATTACTCATATTCAATATTCATAACCAAAAATAAATCAGAATTAACTGCAGTTCATAGTTGGTTGCATTGACACTTAGATAGTGACATAATCACTGTCTCTCAGAATTCAAGCAAATAGAAGTAACTATTTTTGCACAGTTATCTACCATATTTTTCTATGATTAAAATTCATAACAGAATATAAAAATCACAGTCTTTGCAAGATGTTTTTATGTTTTATTTATATAAACATATATTTTATGTATGCAGCTGGAATCATTGGCACTGTCAGCTGGCACTTGTCAGAAAAGCCATGCTCTTAGTAATAGCATTCATGTCTTTTGGGAAACTTTTTGTTTTGTTTTTCTTAGTTCAAGAGATATTTGCAGACTAGAAGATCAAAAGGAACATAAAAGTCCTGAACCATCAGTATAGTATAGTTTGTGTAATTCATATGTACTATCATATTTTCCTTTTCTACAGTAACTGCCAGTTAGCAGGAACAGCCATCCCCTGTGAAACTTACTGATCGTATTCCTTATGTTCTTCTTCAAACAGGTAATGATCTTTGTTGTAAGGTTAGAACCCATATTTACTCATACAGGCTGTAACCACAGGTACAAACAACCATACAACAGAAATGCTGATGGCATTCCTTACAGCATGATAATAAAGTAAGTCAGACATGAAAAACATCAGGGCATACTAGCTCTTTTAGTTTAAATGGAAATTGCATATTGGCTGTCACTATAAATGTTGCTGTGATCTGGATAAACTTTAAATAAATCATACAGTGCTACACAAGGCTCCAGGCTTGCTCCAGATTTTATCACAAAAAGTACTCTACACTAGTGCCTTTATGCTGTACTTGGGACCAAGACTATCATTCCAAAATAGAATGTAAATAAAGGTAGGGCTAGAAATATGGGACTTACTAGAAAATACAGTGAGAAAGACTAGTGATATATGTGGGGAAATATTACTTTTGTTGTTGCACTCTTCCTTTTCCTGTCCTTAGGTTCATCCTGGAGACAGGGGCTCTTTCTGGTGTGCTTCTAGGACCACTACTAATCCTGCTCCAGGTGGAGCAGACTGGTTCCAGAACAGCACCTCTCCCACTTGCAAAGTCCTGACGATCTGCAGTGTCTCAAACCCACCCTGGAGCTCAGGTTGGGCTCACCTTAAGTCTGCCTCCCTGTACCCACAGACATCTGAACCCAAGACATGAGCACTTATTTATCTCTAGATGTAGTATATTACTTCCGTGGGAGGCAGTAATCCCTAGGATTACTTCATGACAGAGTGGAAGTCACAGACTTTTGCAAAGACAGGATACAGCCTTTATGAGGGGTGGTTTCTCCTTGGCACCTTGTCAGCCCTCCAGCTCAGTGAGAACAAGGATGCCTTAGCTGTCAAGGTGTCAGGTTCCTGCTACTGTAAAAGAAGAAGCTTTATGCCTGTGTCCTTCTGAACTTGGACTTTAAATATTTTGAAAGCTGGAATAACATCTCAGAAGAAGTGATACTTCTTGGTTGAAGCAGATCACAAAATGAAGAAAATTTTTAGCATGTTTGAACAGATCAAAGAGCTACACCCTAAGCAGACAACTGGATACAATGGCAAGGATAGAGCATGAATGGTGTATCAATATGGGCAGCTTAGTTCAATCAACCACTTTTCCCTTCTTGGGTCACATGCTGGTTCAACAGTTAGTACACATCATCTTGAGAAATGATGACATTTCTAATAGACCAGCTTTCTCTGTTCTTCTTGTTTTCTCCACATTTTCAGAAGGTAAGTTATCCTTTGCTTTTGTCCAGTTTGGCTCATTGCTTGATTTCTCACTCCTCTCAGAACCAGCTAGAGAATATCCCGGAATGTTTCCAGCTTGCCCACACACATTATTGCAAGGGTCTCTACTCACCTGCTGTTGCGTCTAAACCACATTGTTTCTTCCTAATGCCCTTTACCTATGCAGAAACTGGTATACTGTTGACTTTAAAGGCATTTTCCCCACCTTCTCTTCCTATGATGGAAAGTGCAGCTTTTAACGAGGTTTGGTGACTGAACTGCCCTTAAAGTCTTTCCTACAGCACATTTTTACCTTTTTACCTCTCTCGCTGTCTTCCTCCACCTTGACTCCTGCATTAAATCAAAATTACTTAATGTATAGTGCAAATCATGAAATTATTTGTATTTTTTATACTTGTCATACAAACATGACATTTAATCATGACAGCAGTCTTGGATTGGGATAATTTTAGAAATTATGTTTGGAAACTTTGACCTTATAGACTGTACAACTGCCCAAATATTGGCACTGATTTGGTTTGCTTTCCATTGTAAAGCCCTTTTGACAACTTAATGCTGTTAAAACGATAGGCCATCATCTCTTGGCTCTCTTCTGTCTTAGGCCAGAACATTTACTTTTCATATAAAATAAACAAACAAAAAATTTAATAAACAAACAAATATATAATCATTGGTTTTACTCTGGAATTATATATACAACACAGTTTATAGAAGAGCATAAAGTATTTCTGTTATATTTGATATCTCCTGTGTGTGTCTATACCCAGACTTCAGCTACTCCTATTTTCTCTAAGCAGAGGCAGCTATCTTTGACATTGAGAACCAGAACTCTATATTGCTGAAATTCAAATGGAAGTCTTTATCAGAACTGTTGCCAACATTTTTCACTAGGCAAAATTTCAATTTGAAAAGCATTGAGCAGATTCTAAAAGGTTGGATTACAGTTATTTTTGAAACCACAGTTTTTATTAAAGGAGAGAAATAAGCAAGATATTGTACTCTTTGCTTTCTTTAATGACATCTTCTGTGTCATCACTTATATTGGTGCACCTTAAAGAGGTGAGACAGGTGTACTTTTTAAGTGAGCCAAACAAATCAACCTTCAGTAAGCATGCAGAACAATATTTCTTAAACCAACCATTCTCTCTTATGATATCTACATTTTTTTCCCTGTCTTGTACTCATATGAAATTTTATATAAACATATATCTGAAGAAGTCAAAATACATAATTCTTTCCTCTCCTTCTCTTAATAAATGAATGTAAGCTGTATTTCAGCTTCTGTGAGAGAACAAAGATTGACTGTCCCCTCAAGGCATTTGGTAAGATAAGAAATAACCTTAAGGCAATATTGTGACTTTTGCAACTATTGCTGTTTTGGAGATGTAGGGTAATGAAGTCCATTCCTTCAGTTTTAGCTGCCAGAGGCAATCTGCCCACAGAGGACAGAGCCTATGTTTCACATTTCTTGTCTTTCATGGATAATGCTAGAACTAAGAATTCTTTGACATATTAAAGGAAATCTCATACAGATCCCTATAGCCTTACCATTTAAAACTTTTCTTTTTTTTCAGTAGGAAAGAAATATTAAGTTAATCACTTAAATATTGAGACACAAGAATGTTTCCAAACTTGTTACAGAAAGGAGGATGCACTGCCCTGAAATTCCACCATACCAACTGCATTATGGGGAAAATGAGGTGGACCCTGTACTACCAAGAGCTCTGCAGATGTAAAACTGCCTTAAAAAAAAGAGAAAGCCTGACCAAGTACCTAAACTTTGGGAAAAATATAAAAATTACCATCTTACTGGGGAAGTATTTCAAGGCTAGATCTCACAGCACTTTCAAAGATGGTCCCTGCTGTAAGGCAGTTCTGGAACATGACCAAATCTAACCCTGAATACAGTGCACGTGGAAATCAAAATAACTAAGATAAAAATTTAGATTAATCTCATTGCATTTATCTCAAAGATGAAGAGTTAAATCATTTGAAATAGAGAAGTGCATTGGGACTGAAATAAAAATCTGTAATTTTAAAGTATAAAATTTGTTCTTATTCTGCTACCAAATGCATTCCAATACTTTAGCATTTTTGGCTGAACTCAAAATCATGGGGGAATTCATTGACAATAATTATTCTCAGGGTTGAAAACATGGAATAAAGTTGTGCCTGGAACACAATATTAACGATTACAGACTCCCTAGGGAAACTGTCTATGGATTTCTGAGACTGATACACGTTGTTGAAAGTGAGGAGGCATTGCATTCCTTCTCTGCATGACCATGAGCCCCTGCAGCGGGAAGCTGGCCCAGTGTTTTCAGAGAATGTGTAATAAAATAGCCTAACTCTATCTGAAGGGCTTTTTAGTAACTTCCCACTGGTTTCCTGCTTGAGAACACAACACTCTGTAGTTCAGATGTAACCTTGCTAATTACATTCCTCTTTTACTCATTCTTCCAAGTCTTAAAATAATCCCAAATGAGATGAAGTGGGTCAATAAATTCCCAAATATTCACTGAAGCAGGAAATGTAATCTCATGGAACCCTGACTCTCCACTCAAGAGACTTCTAAAAAAGAGTGAATGCTGTGCATAACTGTTTAGGCTCAAAGACACAAAGACAAATGAAATTTGCTTGCATCTCACTTGGGATTTGGTCTTTGGTTTTCATTGCTGGTGTATAAATGTAACAATAACAGGAATTATTCCTGCAGACACGGATTACCACTAGAACTAATACTCTAATAGATTAATATAATACTGCAGCCAAGGCAGAAAGTTCTAGTATTAGTTAAGTCACAATCTAATGAATTTGACATAAAGAATACATTCTTTCAGGAACAAATTAGAAGTCTTAAAAATACTGTTTACTTGTTTCATCTTAATGAGAAGACCAACTATGCTCTGAAGTACTTGATTAGGCAATGATGACTCCAGATACTGTGTTTAAAGATTTTCCGGACATGAACACTAGTCCAAATTTGACTGAAACAGTTGTCTGCTGGTTAAGTTAATCGGTGAAAAGATGCTGGCTAAATTGAGCAGTGAAAAGACTAGGAAACTAAATAAGCTGAATTTACACTGAAATAGAATTTCAGCATAAGTGAGAAGGGATATTGATCAGTTAGTATCTTATGAGAGGCATATTCAAGAAATATAAGTCTCTGTACTCTTTCCAGAGGCACCTAAATTTGCATCACAGTTGTGTGCATATTTCTCTATCTCTATACGTGGTGCAAGTATTTGTGTGATGGGTTGTCAGACTGCAGTAAACTGACTCAAATAATCCCTGCAACCCAGAACCACTAGGGATTAAAGAAGTCTGTGCATGTAGTACGCCTGAATACCTTCAGTGATAAAAGACTGGCTACAGCAGTCTCCATTTCTGCAAGGAGTCTGTCTGTCTCCTTGTCTGATGCATCCCCAGAATTTAAATAGAGGTTCCTGGTTGAGCATTCATTAAACAAGTTACAAGAGCAAGTAAACCCACTTCTGATTATATTCTAGTATTGTTACATCATCTATCTTTTAGTCATGTTTTCCATCTGGAATTATTTTTACAATTATCTCAGGATCCCCTTTCCCTTCTCCTTCCCCGTTCCCTTCCCATTCCCTTTTCTGATCTGCCCTGTTTCCCTTCCCTCCCATCCCCATTGGTTTTCTGAATTTTGCACTGCATGAAAATACATTTAAGTCTTCAAAGGACACACACACACACACAAAGGCAAAAAAAAAAAAAAAAGGCAATGCATTTTGTTGAACCTGGGATACTTTATAATAACGTCTTAGTTTCTGCTATCAAAAAGAAAATCAAACCCATAATTGGATAAAAATCCTCACAGTGTCAAAATTTTGACAGTTGGGGCAGTATTTTTTGTCTGTTTGGTAAGGCAAAGTGCTGCTTTCTCTGCACAGTGGTAAATTTAAAATTATCTCATTTGCTACAGTCTGTTTGAACTTCCATTTCTCACCTTTCCTGTCAATCAGAGAATGTGGAAAGGGAAATAACTTCTTGGTGATTGGACACACATAGCTTTAATCATCTGTCAGCTGCTGTAAATCAGCAGGAAGAACAGTCAAAGACTTAGTTCAGAAATGATTACCAAAATGTCTAAAACCAGCCAGGTTTCTCTGATTGCTGGATTTAATAACCCCCCCCTCCAGAAAAAAAAAAAAAAAAAGATTAAAAGTGAAATTAAAGTACAGTGGGTATGCAAAAATGTTAAATACATAAGGAAGAAGTTATAATGAGCCTCCATGTAAAAGAATAACTATAACCTAATGGTTAATTAGACTTTGGAGAACATAGTGTGTGAAGGAATTTGGTTAAATGGAGAATATAATAC
This sequence comes from Acropternis orthonyx, assembly GCA_035583155.1. Lineage (NCBI taxonomy): Eukaryota > Metazoa > Chordata > Aves > Passeriformes > Rhinocryptidae > Acropternis > Acropternis orthonyx. The sequence continues at coordinate 45,038,167 of JAWWEU010000125.1, forward strand.
ATTATTTCCTCTGCCTAGGGTTTTTGAATGTAGATACAATCAGTCCCATAAGCTGGATTCTCACACTGGATATCCTCTCTGAGGGCATCCAAGGCTGCCCATTTCCATTGTCCTATCACTGGTCTATCACCAGAATTAAGAAAAACAGCTTGACAGAGATTAAACAGAAATGGAGTTTGAGATTGGTGAGGTTTATTGTGTACTCACTGCTGTTAGCTCCATAAATATATCTCTCTCTACAATGTGGTCAGGAAACTAGACGAAGGAGTTGTCACTTGCTGTGTCTTGCTGCTGACATTTCCTGGCTTTTCCTGAGTTTGTCATCTTTTTCCATTCTGGCTGCAGGGCTCACCCAGTGCGGGCGACAACAGGGTGAGTCAAGGAGCGGCTTTTCTCTATGGCCAAGCTATTGACAGCAGTAGCTTACTTTATTTTGGCAGTTCTTCTCAAGGCCTTTCTTCTTCTCTTGCTTATCCAACATTTACTTCTCTTTCACATTCTATAAATGTTTGCTCATATTATTGTTTACATAACTCTTTTTTGCCAAGTGTTTACAAAGTTAGATTTGTTGCCTCCTTTCAGTCTGTAAAACATCAGTGTCATTGTTAAAGGAATTAAAAGAATTTCCCTAAAGACCCTATAATTTTTTTAGTTTTCCATTCATGACAGAAAATGAATTTCAAGTCAAAATGCAGTTTAATGAATCCTGACAATGCAATTAAAGCTTTTTCTATGATGGGTAAATCCCAAGGAATTTGACAAGAAACAAATAAAGGTAGTATGAATTGTAGCTCCTTTTGCTTTGCAGAACAAAAAGAATGCAAATTAAAAGGCAGAGGTAGTCATGATCAAAACATCCCACTACCATAGAAACTCATTCTTCAAGTACATTCATATATTTTCCTCCATTGCTTTACTGTTCCTCCATGGATCAGTGAAAACGTTAGAACTGATTTCCCCTCCTGAGGCATTGAAAGAAGTAGTAGTAAGATACAGTTCTGATAATATCAGTGATAGACAAACCTCAAAAAATATTAAAGTATATTTAAGATAAGGCTGAGTGCTCTCGTGTGGAAGTTCCCAAGGCTCCTTACAAGTGATGCTTGCAGACATTACTCTGTCTATCAAACAAACACAGAGGCCTTCAAGATCCAGCAGTTGTTTAACAAGGTAATATAATGATGCTATTGGATGCAGACAAAGTAAAGCAGATGCTTTAGTTCATTTGTAATATACATGTGCTTGGGAAAGGACATAAAAGCACATCTGCAAAGTTTTTGTTTACTTTTAAAAGCTCAAAGTAATGCATTTGTGTTAGCCTTCCCCTTCCTAAAAACTGATTAGTAGTCTAACCAATTTGTTATTTTTAAATGTCTAGAAAAGTATAAGGGTGAGATGTATGGCAGAAACCAGGTTGAGGCTCACTGTATTTGTGTTATTTCAGAGCAATCAGGGTGGAAAATTCCAGATCCCTGGAACCTTATTGTAAACATCTAGTCATAAATATTTTCAAATATATCAAAACGTGCTCACATTCCCCATGCACTAATTTTTGTGGAACTCTAGGGAGTGAAGATGAATATTACAGCTGTTTCCCCAGTAGCCACATGCACTAATACACCGTGTGTCACCAATCTCAATAGTAACATGTATAACCTAAAGTGAAACAAAACATGAAGGACAATGAGTGAGGAAAAAAGTAAAAAAACCCAGTGGTCAATGATGTTTCAATGTGTTCCTCGGGAAACAACACTCATCAAGGCAAAGTAAAGAAGTTGTTGCTGATCAGAGGGGAGAAAGGTCAGAAAGCAGACTCCTGGTAATGGATCTCTACCACATCAATCTCTACCAAACAGTTATCCAGATTATTACTTTAGGAACACACTGATAAAACAGCAAATGGAGACACTATTCCACATACTATCAACATAAAGAGGATTTTTAGAAACTGTTTTTAAACTGTTCAAGTTTTCTACAGACTGGTCAGCATTTTTGTTCAAAAGTAACAGAATGGAAGAAAGAAGATCATTCCCAACAGTAGTATTCATTTTATAAATACGTAGCTTAACTAAGCTAAAAAAGTTACCAACAAGCATTTAAGGAAGCATTTAAAAACACATAAAGAATCTAAATCTGTTTACAATTTACAGCTAATTCCTTTGAAATATGTATACAATTCTGTCCAGCAGTCAAATTTGTAATGTTGGGGTTTTTCCACCAATATTTCATATTGCATATAATTGCAAATGGTGGATAATTTTATTAACCATTACAGCTTATTAGACACAGCTTAGTAACAATGCCACTGAATTTAGTAGATTTGGTGTAATTTTAAGATATGGATTAGACTCCAGTAGTTAATTGCATATAATTTGAAGGGTTTTCAGTTTGGTTTTTTTTTACTTCACTTAATTTCACTTTATTTTTCTTTTATTTTCAACTATATTATTCTAGTCTAGTCTGTTCTTTCTGCTTTATTTTATTGATTTGACTGATCAATAGCTGAGTAGGCTCAGATTTTGGTATCTAAAAGCTTGCATTTTCCTGGGTTATATCACATCTTACTGGTTACATGGGCAAACCACAACTGTGACTTGCACATTTCCCTCAGACAAACACAGTATTTTTCATTAATTTTCTTGATGTTGATAGAAAGACCTAAAATATTTTATTCCTTTTGACAGCTTCAGGGTCTACCTTTCTCCAAGTTACAGAATCAATGCAGTGTGTAGGATTCATAATGAGAAATATTGTAAGATTTTTAGTATTATTTAATTAAGATGAAATGTTTGGAGTTTAGTAAGCACTTAACGTAACTGCTCCATAGAGAGTTTACTGTGCTTTCTGATTAACTGGAGAGGAAGCTTCCCCATTCTGGGCAGAGGCACTTGGAGCTGTCTCCAGAGGTAGGAAATGCTGTAGGTAAGGAAGGGGAGAGCTGGGAGAAGACATGGTCACTCCTCCAGCAGCCCTCCAGCCAAAGAAGGTGTTGGAATTGTGTGCACAGTGGGTGTGCTCCATGTGTGGTGATGTGTTCCCCCTTTCCCTTACCCCTCCATGTCTCAGGAGTGGCGGCTGCTCTTTGATCACTGAGATGGTTCCAGGTAATGGTGCCTGCATCTGGTGAAGCATTGGTGGGGAAGGCCAGCGGATACCAAGTGGAGTGGCCATCCACATTGTGCTAGATCCCTGCAGGAAGCAAATGAGGGCTTTGACAGGGGATAAATGATATTCACCTGGGTAGCTCTGCAGAGAGCAATGTAACTGCAGGATGTCACTTACAGGTTCAGCCGTATCATCAACTCAACTTGCAGTATTTTTATTTATGTATAATTTTATTTTTATTCTCACAACTTTTCAAGTCCTTCTTTGCAATCAGGAAAAGGATGCAAGAGCTTAACATTTAGGCTTGAGAAGACAGTATCACTCTTTAATGCTGTTAGCGGTTTTTCTTAATCTTTTTCTGTAAAGGGAAAAGAAGGAAATGGATTCAGCCACAGTGATGTTCGAGAGTGTAACTACTTCTCTCATCCTGGCAGCTTGCACCAGTATAACATATTTCATGAACAGTTACTTTGATGGACTGTACCCCCCTGACATTGGACAAGACCAGTAATGGCAGGAAGTAAGTCCATCAAATGGATTCATATTGAAAAAGCTGTAGACCTTGTCAGAGGGTGACCTATGTGTGACAGCATGACCATTAATTTTCTCTTTTGAGACTTTTTTCCTTTTCATTAGCAAAGATTAGTCTTAATTAAACACTAGCTGTTAGATCAAAGGGAATAAGATCACAGAAGGAAAAAACCCAATAGATTTATGCTAAAGTATTTGGCATAATACTTTCCCAACAAGCTTGTGAAAAATGTTATATAACCATACACTGGTAGCCACAGCCTGAAAAATCAGAGACTCCTCTTTATAGTTAGAGCCCTGCAGATTCCCTTTTAATTTTTTTCCATCATACAAACATCACTTTCAGGACTGCCTCAGCTAAAGGTATCCACTTATTGACAATCAAGCTGGAAGCAGTGCCCAGCTTCAATAATAAATACAAAATAGTCTTGCCTATGCTACAAATAAGCATCTCTAGTTTAGGAGGCAAATGAATTTGAAGATGATTAAGTGGAAATCTGTTCAAAGTTTTAGGAAGGATTTGACAAGAGAAGCAATTTTCGTTTGAGCTTGTATTCAGCTTTGAATCTCACTAGAACAAAGCTTTCATTTCAGAGGCACTCACTCACTGCACACCCGAGCTTTAAAATTTAATGAATGCATCCTTTGCAGGAGACCCTGGCAATAGCTCAGATATATTAGTAAGTGGAATCATGCCAATTAAAAAAGGAAGAAGGAAGTGCAAGTGGTGTCTTTCACTGTTATGGTCATATTGATAGTTTCAAAGCTTCTGTGTATTGAATTTCAGAACCTTTCTCTATTTTGAACAAACCATAACCATAAAAAAGGCATATTAATTAATATACTATCATTAGTATAATTCAGAAAATAATAGATCTAATTATACTAATTATAGTATAACTATAACAACTATAACTAATATGCATATTTTAGAGAAATAGTTTCCAAATTAAAATAGCCAATGCTAATTTTCATTTAGCTACTCTAAAAGGTAGCCACAACTCATGTATGCAACAGGTTCAGCCACTGTTAGGGTTCCAATTAATGTCTATACATTGGTTTTACCAACATGAAGTGGGCAAGGCCAGAGTTAACATCATGAATAAAGCACAGCTGAAGGAAATGGGCTCAGTTGCTGAGAGTAAAAGAGCAGCAGCTGCACCTGATGCTTTGCAAAGAGTAAGAAATCCTCAGAGATGTGGATGGTATAGATTCCATGAGAAACAGTGGCCTGTGTCTGGTGTCAGGGAGAGCTGTGTTAGGGAGCTGCCCTCTGCATTGGGAAGGCTTTTCTGGAGGGCAGAAGCTGTCCCAGGTGCAGTGGTGGGACTTCAGCCAAGTGCTGGGACTGTACTGGTATGTTGCATTGTGAAAGTTGTTGGTATGTGAATATGCATGTAAACCTCTCATAACTTTCTCTGTCAAAGCATTCATTGCATGTCCAGTGAACTCAGGGCCTTTTGTGTTATTATGCTGGGAACTGCCAGGAAGAAACACAAGTCTCCTTGTAAGAATTACATGTGAAGCCATTTCAAATGCTGTGTTTATCTGAGATTCCTGATTTTCTGGAGTTGATCAGAAGTAGTTGAAATTGAGTTGTTTCTATTTGCTCCTTGCACTTAAAATGATAAAGGCCTAGCAGTGTTTGAAGGCTGAGTTTTATTAAGGTACTCTGAGTAAGAATGTGGAGCTGTTATGCAAAATTGACCAAAATCTAGGTTATTTAATCTTGGTTATTTTTTTCACTGTATCCTTGCACAACGGATTATTTTCTTAGATCTCAATAAACTACATGGTCTTATGTTCTCCTTGGACAGGATGGGCTCTAAGGTTAGGTACGTATCTTTTCTCTTCTACTTCTTGAGTGCCTTAAACCTCAGTCTATGGTGTAGATACTCTGCTCACTTAGCCTCAGTCTGCTGCCCACCACTGTGCTCTAAGAAGCCTCTGCCAGCAGAGGAGGTGCAGCACCCTTGGAAACAATGCCCTTAATTCCCAGGACTGTGTCTGGCTGGAAGCAACGTTACCTTTTTGTCTGTGAACAAACAATCTGTACCTTCCATCACAACCGACAACTACATGCAGATGGAGGGAAAACCAGTATCTAGATGCACTGGTTCTTTTTTATTTTCATTTTGATCAACTGACTTTTATTTATTTACATTCCAGTTATCTTAACCATCTTCTGGAGCTCACATCTGCTTGCAAATAATGGAAACTCGTAACTTGCATTTATAATGAGAAATTTTCCATGTTTTATGTTGCCTGCTGTCTTTTTCTTTTATAGTCCTATGTTGAAATTAATAACTGAAATAAAAGGTATAGGAGACATAACTTGTAAATATGAAGTTGCTTTCTAATATGAGACTTCTAAGCTTGATTTAATCTCTTTATCAGAAGCACTAAGTATTCTTGTTCTTGCCATGTCACTTTTTATTAGGACTTTGAAGATGATACTAATAATTAGTGCAAACATGTGCCTGCTGAAAGCATGAGTAAAGAAGAACTCAGCCTAGCAGTCTCCCAAACTGAGCAAATTGGAAACCAATCAATTATTCCTAAGCAGGAAGACAACTACTTTGCATAAGAAAAGATTACTGTAAAATGTAATTGTTGCTTTTAAAAGCCAAAATTATTCATTATTTTCTATCTCATAAAGCTGTAATCCTAATTACTAGAAGGCTACATGTCAGATCCACAAGCCAAATTATTCCTATATCCTACAGCTGTTTTGTTACGCTCAAATGGCAGCATCCTCTTTGTACCGAGTATGGGCTAAATGAGCTCTTCCCAGATATTTCCTATCATCAGTATTATGTAAAAGCTTTATTTTGTGTCCTGTCTCGTAAAAACAGTGCATTTGGGTTCTTTGTGCATGCTGCAGCACTGAGCACTGAATGCCAGGAGTTGCTTACAACAAACATAGCTTTATGTTTTTACTTATGTTATTTAGCAGTAGACTTATCAGTTACTTACCTCAATATCATGTATCTTATAACATATACTGGTTTGGGAAGTATGGCAAGTGGACTCAGGAAAGCTTGTATGGATATACTTGTTATTAAGCTGCAGATAGCATGTATTAATTGAGAACCTGGTGTATATTACGAGTACATTTTGTAGTTGTAACTTACCTATAAATACACTGACATAACAATATTATAAATCTAACTATTGAGCAGTACTCTTGCTTTTAGACTTCTGACACTCTTGGGAGTACTGCTGCTTGCTTTGCCCCATCTCCAAATCATGCTGAAAGCTAGTCTGTATCAAGCCATTCTGTTATACACTTTCATTTATCTCTATTATCTTGCCCAGCTTTTTGTCTTTATTAATGCATGACACACTAGAGCACCTTTCAGCGCTGATTTATATTAGCGTCACAAAAACTGAGATCTGCAAAAGGAAATTCCTTCCCTTGGGAGGATGATAAATATCTACTTAAGCCTGTAATGACATTAAATGTTAATGTTTTTCTGATATGAGTCAGACAGAAGAGCTGTTTGAAGGAAGAGTGACCCAGAAAGCACGACCAATTGAATCCAAAGTCCCTTAATGCACTTCAGGTATCCCTCAGTGTGAATGACACTTGAAAGTACCAAGCCACTTCAGAAAGAAAAGTGATGATACTTGTGCACTAATAGCAGTTGAGAGCCTCCCTGAGAAAATATGGAGATTCCTCCTAGCAGGAGTCTCTGTGGGGATAGAGGTCTTATGACCTTATGATATTTCAATATATAAGCATGTAGCCACTTTAATTTTTTGGACCCTCTTAAGAATTGCCTCACCTGGCAACAGTTTAAAAAATTAAAAAAAAAAAAAAAAGACCTGTTTCTAAATCTGTGGTGACTAGATTTCTCATTGTTATCTGTCTACTTTAATCATACATTATAGTGGCCTCGTTTACCTCCACAATGCACTGGCATGAATCCTTTCATTATTTTTATTCTGTGAACTAAAATATAGTCTTTGGATTTGCTGGGATGTTTGTGCCTGTCGCTTAGACAGTTTTTTTTGGTGGAACTGGTCTGGGGAAGGAGCTTGCAGGACATCTTTCTTTGAGGAAATTCCCACGAGGCAGCTCTTTCATGAGAGCTGGGTACTGCTAGGTTAAGGCTTTTGATGGACATGAACACAAGAAGAGAGGTAGGATGAAGTTGTACCATTACTGTCATCAATTTCTTAACTTGAGGCATTTTAAATGCTCATTAAAATTCTCAGAACTTATAAAAAATCCTAAATAACTGAGCTGTGAGGGTAAGTTTGAGATGAACTTACAATGGCTTCAGGGTAGAGGCAGCATTATAAAGCAATGAACTGTGACTGCATCCTGCCCTCCCTGAATGAGAAGTGCTGGAGAAATGCTTAACTCAGCTCTTTCTACATCTTCTCTGTATTCAAGTTTTTGTCACCTTATATGTTAATTGAACATCTTAGGTGCAATTGCAGTGTGTGCATGAAAATTACTGTCTGCAAACTTTAGTCATTTTTTGCAAGTCTGTATCTGTTATTCTGTTGTGCTTTCCGCCTGTTCTCTGGAAACAAGTCCTCCTGCTAACTGCAGTAAGGTCTCTCTGGACTGATGTGACACCATCAGCAGAGGCTGATGTTGAGCTTTGTTTCCTCTTAGGATTTTATTATATGTAAACTGTGAAAAGGAAAGATCATTCTGCTTCAAAGCGCAGGGGGATCAGGCCAGCCCATCCCTCTTCTGAGAGTATAACCTTAGGAGGAAACCAGCAGGGAAGCTGGCAAAGAGAGGCTCTTTAGGTCAGGCAGTCACAAAACCTGCTGTGTGGGAGGGCAGGGAGCTTTGACCTGGGGCTGGACACCTCTGGTGTTAAAAAGGTTCCCTAAGAAAAGTCATAGCATGGTCAGAGAATCAAGAGGAGAGCCTGGAGAACATGAAGCATCTGAGCAGCAACCAGCTGATGAGGATTTTAAGTGCCATAGTAGTAGGACAATCAACCTGGCATGGCCCTATCCAAGAGGGAGGTGGAGGAAAGAATTTTTTTAAATGCAGGTGAGGAGAGTCAGTAATTACAGAAAAGGGAGGGCTAAAGGCTGTTTGGTACCAAGTACAATTATTCCTAATTCCAAATACCTTGACTACTGAGGACTTTTTATTGACACAGATAGATGGCCAAATGGAGCCTCAGTATTGAGGTGATTTATTGCTTGCCATCAGATGTGCTGGTGGTAGATAGCCCTCTCGAGGGCAAAAACTGGCTACAATCTTCCTCTAATACTAACAATAACTTTCACTAGGTTTGAGCAATGAAAATACTTTCAGATAAATAAGCAGTTCTGTTTGCCTTCACTCTGCTAAATGACTCCATTACTAGTGAAAATATACACTACTACAAAACAAAATAAAACAGAACAGGACTCTAACAGCTCTTCTTTAAACACAATGTAAAGCTTCCTATTCTCTGTTCTGAAATCCAAAGTATGAAACTCCTGCACGAAGTGCTACCGGAGGGGAAACAAATACTCATGGAAGTGTGTGTGCTACAGCCTAGATAGACTCTTATTTTGCACAGTTTTTGCCTGAAGCGCTCCTCAGTAATGACTTACCTTGAGGCTTTTTTTTTACTCTAGAGAACGACTCCTGAAGCAAAAATGTAACTATTAGAAGATAAAACAAAGCTTTCCAACTTTGGAACTTCTAAGACTTCTTCATTACTGTTTATACTTGTGATGCATTTTAAAATGCAAGGCAAAAAGGCTAAATACAAAGCAGAGAAATATCCCCTATTTAATTCAAGTTTTTTTAGAGGGACCAACACAGCCTAGGGTTATGCAAGTTACTAATCTCAAATTATATATATATATATATATATGCCTGTATATCTGCACAATAAAAATATTCCTTAAAAATATGGAAAGGTGCTTCTTTTGAGCATCATACACTTACTGTGGTGCAAAAAGCAAGACACTTGGTTTTCCTCATTTATGTTACCTATATCTTGCATAGTAGTATAGCTCACTGTGGAAAACTGAGGACACAGAATTTAAATTTTTAACACAGGTAACATAAAATTAAAAACATCTGTGAAACTTCCCCTGAAAATACTGTCTCTATATGACAATGTCAAAGAAAGCTAAAGACTTGAGTTGTTTGACCTAACCTTTCTTTATGGATGATGAGGGTTCAGTTTGCCACATCACAGACAATGAACTCTGAACTTGAGTAGCTTTTAGTATAGCATGTATCCATACTTGAGAGGAGAATGTACATGGACTGTGAATAGGTGAATGTCTGCTCTTGGATTTGAAATGTTCTAAGAAGTTGTCAGAGCTTCAACATTTTTTCATTAACAGCTCCTAATTGGCATTCTTTTGTGTGTGGGACTGAAAAACATTGGGGTGAAAATCTTCTAGGATAGAAAATATAGGGGAGTTAAAAAAACCTCCAAAGCCTCAACAAGGGTGTAAAATCAACTCACACCAGAGCACACATCTATATTACATTTTTCTCACAGGCAGAAACTATAGGCTATTTTTCTCTTGAATATAGTTATTCAGTACTACCAAACATAGAGAGCAAAATCATACTCATTTGTTCATGTACTATAAAGAGCTGGAAAAATAACTACAAGTTTCTAACTTGGTCTAAGGACATCTTAAATATTTTAACAATGAGGTCCTGAATTTTTGTATGACTCCGCCTGGCCAGATACTTTCAGTCATGTGGATGTCTGTTCTAGGTCCTTAACAGGACACTGAAACTTGTAAATGTCAATTAATGTCATTGTGGAGAGAGTTTTATTTGGCTGAAGAGTATACAGAGTTAAATTTGATTTGAAAGAAAATGGTGGATTTTTTTTTTTACACTTTTCTTGCAACTTTCAGTTGCATGGTTTTGCTCCTATAAATCTCTATGCTTTGATCCTCAAGTATGGATTTTTTTTCTTACAAGTTTGTATATGTCCACTGCTGTAAACATGAACTAGTGAAAAATGCCATTCGGCTTTTTAGTACCACAGTCCTGCTCATTTAAAATCTGGGTACTTTTAAGAGATTCTGCTTGCTTATCTCCACCTTCAGGTTTGTTTAATTTTCTCCTAAATGGTCCCTTTAGTGACAACACGTTATTCCAATAACATAAACATTTAGTTAAGGAACTGAGAAAATGCAGCAAAACAAACATACAGCAAGGTTTCCTCAACCATAGATGGATGTGTGTAAAAGCTTTGAGGCCTGTGATATGGAAAAAGGACACAAATAAGAAGCTGCTGGTACATAAGGATGAAAGAAAATGGAGCTAATGCCTTTGAAGATGCTTGCTAAAGTCTGCAGAGAAATATCTAAACCTGAGGATGGGAGGAAGCATATGTGCCAGGCAGCATGCAGCACAGCAAGCACAAAAAATTGGAGGACTGTGTTGCCTGCTGTGTGTAGACTTGCAGTTCAAATTGCCTGTGCTACAGCTGTGTTTTTCTCTGCTTCAGTTTGTTCTTTAAATCAAACTCCAACCTGTCCCTATACTACTATGAAGGCTATAGTTAGAGTGATAAACTTGTAGCACTGGAAGCAATCACTTATAAAATACAACAGGAACTGAGTTATCAGCTTCTTATGAATGTAACAGGAAGGAAAGACTTCTAACTTATGACAAACAGCATTCACTTCATAACATGTTGGGCATTTGCATCAAAAGAGGATCCTAAGATTTCTGATGCATTACACATCGTGAAAATGTCTTGAAGGTTTTAATGACACATTTCTGTATATATTTGAAAATGTGACAGTATGTATTCTTATCATTCGGCACTTGAGATCTAAGTAACAGTACTGTATGTATTTATGTTCTGCTAATTTTTGTATTTTTTAACCTACAGGGTCTGACCACGTGCTTTGGGACTGGCATCTTTTGAAATGCTTCTTATCCTGAGCTCTGCCAATACCTGTGTCTGCCTTCTCCTTGATTGCTGGTGTTTTCCAGGCCTGCTTATTTGTTCTGCCAAGAGAACAAAAATTGCAGTAGATCCTAGAGGTCTCCTTTATATCACCTCCCTCCTCCTTCACAGCTCTTAATGAGCCCACAAAATGCCTGAGGAGGTCAGATCAAAAGCCCATCTAGCTCAGTGTTCTGGCTGATTGGGTCTATTTCCCTCATACTCTCTCCAGCATCCAGAATTACTGCACTAAGGATGGTAAACAGTGCATACTTGCCTCACCTCTAAAGTTTCTAGTTGAACTGTGGCTGCGAATTTTCTGACCCTATTCTGAAACTGCTGAATATTGTCTACCTCCTCAACCTCCTGTGGCAGACAGCTTCAGAAAGTAATATGGATGTAATTTCTTTTAAATAAGCTGCGGGTTCATTCTAGTATTGTAGGATTTGGTGAATGTTTAGTATTCAGCTTATTTGACATGTTTATAAACTTGTAAGCCACAATCATACTCACTCCATTTTTTTCTTCTCCTTTCCAGTTGAAGAGTTCTGGCCTTTTCAGTGTCCCTTCATAAGGGAGAATTCTATCTCCCTGATCAATTCCCAGTGTCTTTTTCTGTATCTTGAACTGTTCTGTGTCTTTGACATGTGTAGATCAGAACTGCATGCAGCACTCACTCAACAGGAACCCATGGAGATTTTGTGTAGTTGTCCAGTGTTGCTCTCTGTCTTATTACTCAAACGCCTCTATTGGTGACACTATAAACATCTCTTTGGCTGTCAGTGTACACTGACAATTCTGCTAAAACCTGTTCAATTATGACTCTACTGTCTCTTTCCTGAGTTTTAGCTGAACAAGGCAGGATTTATTTTTTTCTCTAGATGCATTGATGCTCATCTCCCAACTTTTTACTCATTCATCAAGTTTTGTAAAGTTTTGGTGGACTTTTCTCCCAACCAGCTCAGCACAGGAGCTTAGCTGTAATGCAGGTTGCACTGCACATGCACTCTCTACATGTCACTAAAACATGTGGTCCCAGCACCAGTCTTCAAGAAGGTCCCGTTTCTGACTTTCCTGTCATAAAAAGTGCCCATTAAGCCCCATCCTTCTTTTTTAATTGGTTTTCAAGTCACAAAAAGGACCCAATTCCAGATTATGTTCTTTAATAAATCCTTGCCAAAGCATTTTTATCCTTGTGCTTTTTTTTTTACACTATTTTAGCCTTTTACAAGAGTTATGAACTTAAATTCTCCTTTATACAAGTCCTACACCTTTTTCAGATGACTATGTTTATCCTTGCTCTCAGTAAACTTATGCTTTATTGCAGACTTGACCACCCCATCAGGACTGGAAATTGTTCATTGGTCTGTAGCTCAGCCTTCCCTCTAGACTCTCCTTTTTATAGATGACAGCTGTGCTGGCAATCTGTCTGATCTCTGACACAGAGGAAATCTGTAATGATAGGTGAAGGCACCTTGCTCAGCAGTTCTGCAACCTCACATCTGATTTCCTTCAGAGCTCTTTGATAAATGCCATTTCGTCCCATGATCTTACCAGCATCTAGCTTATCTGTTTAAAACAATTACACAGAATGTGCTAGACCACTTTGACCTAAGTTCTGGCCTAGCTGCTACAGAGAATTTGGCTTCTCTGTTACACTCTTTATCGGTGAGTACCCTTTCTTAAATCTTTGTCATCAGCTCTTTCACTAGTTCCCTGCCTGGTCCCTTGCTTTTGGTGTGTTTTAAGGAGTCTCTGCTACCATGCTACCAGCATAAGCATCATCAGATTTTTTTTTTTTTTTAGACCTGTTATTTTACTGTTGACCTGTGTGTGGTGCTGTGTTTTTCATGTCTTTTTGAACTGTGGCACGTGTTTTACCTGTGCTTCTAATGAAGTACTTAACAGCTCCCAGGCTGCTTGTAGGTGTCTTGTTTTTTGGGCTGTTCTTTTGGTGTTGAGGTGGGGTTTTTTTTTGTTTGCATTATTAACTGCCTTTATTTTTAAATTGCTCCAGCATATTTTAGTTTTCACTTTGACTGTCCTGTCTTGCAACAGCATTTACCCTACTGTATTGTGGTTGCTGTTATAGAGTAGCTGTCCCATGAATACCTCTTATGCTGGTCCCCATGCACTATTGAAGTTTCTGCTTTGGATTTCGTTATCATTTGAGATCTACTAATTGTTCCAGGAGGCAGTTATATGTCACTGGAATGCTTTACCTCATCACAAGCTGAAACACTTAAATCTCATTAGGATGAGGTCTTGAGACCTCCCACTGTTACTACCTGTCTAAAACTTGCAGTTTCTCTACACTTACTGGTTGCTGTTGTCATCTTGATCAGAGGTCAATAGCACAGTTCTAATTCTTTTTCAGAATACAGACTTCCACCCATGAAGACCTACTGCTATGCTTCTTTTTTTTCCTGTAGGAGATCCGTGCTGTTGCACTCTATGTAATCTTTCCTATATGGCCCCAATTTGTCACCTGCATATCCTGCTGTGCCATCCTTAAGTCAGTAGCTTGGTAACAGTGTCCTACTGATTCTTTTATTTTTTTTTCCCCACCAGGGTTTTCAATGCCTGTTATACCAGGGCTGTTGTTCAATACCATACAATTTAATTCTTCCATCCATTTCTCAGGTTTCTAGCACTGACATAAACCTCTTGCAAATTCTGTCCTAGCTTCCCCACAGTGAACTGGCATCATGGGCAGTCTGATCTGCCTTCCTGGCTAACAGCTGAAGCACCTCTCTGAAGGCTGCAACTGCCTTCACAGTCCACATCAGTCTGTGAACCAGGTGTTTTGAGCCAGTCCATTTTCACTCAGCTTCTGGTTTAAATACTGCTCTACAACCTTCCAGCATTTCTGCACTGGTGGTCTTGCTCTGCTTTTGTGTAAGATATAAACTGTCCTTCCTGTTTTCTCTTGTTCTAAAATTTCTTAAAATATTAGTATTTTTTTGGAGAAGGAATAGATAAGAACATTAGATGAATTGAGTTTTTTAAGTCTAGTCAATTTTACCCTCATATTTAGAAGCATTCTTATATTAGGAATGAAGAAATTCCAACTGCTACTGACAGTGAACAGGTATGTGGAAAGTATCAGTTGGAAAATTACCAATAGGAAAGAAAAGAAGAAGGAGGACTGAGGCAGAGTATCATGTGATGACACTTGTTTCCCAAGCCACTGAGAATACACTTCGTAGGTGTATGCAAAGGTTTATGAGTAACTCACATGAGATGTGAACAGCTACCAAAATGGCACTTTCGAATGGTATTACAAATTCCAACAGAAGCTTTTCACATAGATGGGTGGACAAAGAAAGCTGCCAACAACAATAACTCCTGTTCCAACAGACTCATCTGTATTTCTTTATAAGCATCATTCAGGATAATACCTTCTTCCTGCTGCTACTTCAGAAAATAAGAATGTTGTGGATTATGAAATATTGTTGCCCCCTCCCATTTTGTCACCACTGACAGCTTAAAAGGATCTGAGCTCTGACTGATGTAAGCCTTCTTGCCTTCCAGATTCCACAACGAATTACATTATGAATTCCATCCTTTGGCATGAGAGAGATGAACTGGCAACATACGTACTGTATATACTGCTGAGTCAGGAAAAGAAGAACTCCAAGAGGAAAATATGTAGAACATAATTTTATGTTAATAGCTGAACATATCAGAGGTGATCAGAGTATCTATATACATATTTTGTTACAAAGCAAAGTGAGGGTAAGGTGCATGTACTCATTAAATTATAGTTTCCACCATGGTATTTCTCTTAATAGTAGTTGAAGAACTAATGCCACTTTGTACACCTCTAAAACACACCTCAAAACTTTATAACAACATTCAGGAGAAAAATCTTGGCAATACCCTTTAGATTCAATAATGAAGACTTAAACTGAAGCCCAATATAATGAGATTTATTTAAATTCTTGAGCACACCAAATTTGTAACACTTAGCACTTTCCAATGAGATGTTTACTGTATGTTTCTATAAATTACGCATTCATTGCATAAAACTGCATTCATTTCTCTATCAACATACTATATAAATTACCACAAAACCCAGAGAACCAACAAAAGATTCTTGAATACATGTAACATTGGTGGGCTGATAATAGCAGTTATAGCTTATCTTCATGGTAAGCAGCTCTAAATGAATCCCACTTGAATTCATTTAATCAAGAAGCTGAAAAGAAAGAAAACATTTTTAAATGCTGAAAAATGCATATAAAACATAGCACCACAATTATTTAAAAATAATAAACAAAGACTTCAAAACATTAATTTGAAAAGTCATTTGATATTTGTGTAGTAATCTCTTAAGGTTTTATATCCCATTTAGTAATTACTAAGCAAGCATGAAAATTATCAAATAAAACGTGAGTGATTGAAACTTAAATTTGCCTATTTAAAAAAATTAAAAAGCAAAACACTCTTCAAACATCTGTTCTCTTTAATCAAGTTCTGCACTTGCTCTTCCTAGTTAAAGAGAGAAACCTCTCTCAGAAGATGTTTCAGGTTTATTTAAAACCTTCTTTTTTTTACTGTTGAAGTGGCTCCAGAGTGCGGAGGGTATATAGCACTTGGCAAGTCTCTGTAGGGTTGCAGGCTCTTATCAGTATTCTAATAAATTAAGATGTTTTTGATGACATCACTGTTTTTTTACCTCTGAAACAAAACTTTGCATTTCTAAAATGTAGATATGTATGGTGTGTCATACCTTTCTAAGTACTTTACCAAGACTCATAGACTGGGAAAGGGGAACACAGAGACTTGTGCCTATGCCTACAGACTAGATGTACCAACACAAAAACAGTGCACTACTGAATGGAGGTACTGCCTCTAGCTTTGCATGGAAGATCTTTCAACTCCTTATAGATATGCAGTGTTCTCTAGCACATGTGGTAATTTCATCAGTTTTCTATTCACGACGTAATTAATTAATGATTACAAAACAAATACAAGAGCCGTAAGCTTAAAAGACTGTATAAGTATAAAGATGTTTACTGCTGCAAAGAGTGACAAGCTCATTAGGCAAGACATACAAACCAAGGCAAAACAGATGGCAAGTGGCTGGGTGCTGGAGGGTGAGAGCATTAATAAAAGGGAAAAGCTAGCAAGAAAACTGCATGAAGAGATGAATTGTAGGGTGCTGAATGGAGAAGTAAGAGAATGCTGAGCACATGTGACTAAAAAGATAATCCGGGTGTGTGATCAGTAAGACCACGTATAGGAAAGGAAGTGAGGAGGAGAGAGGAATACTGGTAGGGAAACCATTTGGAGGGAAGAGTGGGGAGGGCTGAAGATTACAATAATCATGGAAGTAGCACTGATAGACTTAAGAGGGGTAAAAGACTGAGTGATAAAGGAAATATAAATACAGCAGTGTCATTTTGGATCAACCTATTGTTCCTTACTTTCTGTCTACAAGGAAACTGCATATTTATCAGCTGGGAGACATGATACAGAATACAGATAAGAGAACCATTGAAAGAAAAAGACTAAGGTAGAAAGCTGAAACATATCAAGTTCTATCTGAATATGAGGAAAAACTTCCATATTTCAAGGGTGACAGAGCAGTGGAATAGATGTCCAGATGTGTTGTGAAATCTCCTTCTCTGAAGAAACCTGCCTGGATTTGATCTCATTCAACCTCTTATAGGTGAATCTGCTTTAGCAGAGTGGTTTATCTACATGGATACCTTCCAACCCTAACCCTTCTGTTACTCTGTGATTCTGCTGAAACTACAAAAAGCCAAAACACCATAAAGGAGTCAAAAAGAAGAAGATGGGGTGTGGGAGTGATTTCTGAAAAATCTAGAATAACAAACTGGACAACACATTGGGATAGATCTACAAAAAGAAAAAAGAAAACAAGTCCCCTTATGCAAAACAGGGGGAAATAGAACAGGAAAGGCTGGCCAAACTGTGCCCTTCCAGACATTAATTAGGTGGAAATGGGTAGAAATAGGAAGGAGTAAATGGCAAACTGTAAGAGGTACAGGGAAGACATAAAAGTGAAAAAAGGCATTTTTAATAGTGGTAATCACAGAAGAAAGGTCCTACTCAGAAAAGAGCAACCAAACTGTTTGCCACAGGAAGAAGCACATTCTTCCTAAGAGATCTACTATGGGTCCAGACACCTAGAATTCAGATCTCCCATTCTTTAAAGGATTAGAAATCAGAACTTCACACAGAGAAGAACATGGAGGTTTGTGGATGTGCCTGAGTTCAGTGTGCTGTTGGATGGTTTAGATGAACAGAGGGAAACAAGGTGTATGGCCTTTCCTTTCTGTGGGCAGCTTTGCTGAACAACACACTGTTTAGCCACATTAAGAGCAGTAGTGTAGAAAATGCTAAATGTAAAATATTTTGTTTTGACAACTGTGTATTATTGTTTTCCTGTCTTTAAAATAATCCCAATTTCTGCCATTTTGAAGAAAGTAGCCAATTTTGCTGGGCATTATAAACCAGAATGTGAATCCTGGTGTTTATCAGAAGTAGATTTACCAGTTCATAAACTTTAGGGGAATCAACTGAATTATGCATGAGATCAGCATGGGATATCTAAAAAGCTGTTATCAGTGTGCTCACATTTATTAATACATTTAATTTTATATGTCTGCAAATACTATTTGTTCTACATAGTAGCATTGTACTAGTGTATTTCCAAGAAATAATGATTCTATTTTATTCACCTCCATTTAATTTCAATTGCTTAATATTACACAACTGAACTGAAACTAATTTAATTACAATAAGGTTAGACAGGTCTTATGTAGTGCATATAGTGAATGTGAGGAAAGTTCAAGCTCCAGGACACCTTGCAATTTGTCTGTTCTTGTTGCGTTGACTGTCCTTCTCGAAACAATGAATGGATACTTCATGTCTGACTTAGTATTTATGGTTTTTTGATGAAAATAAGGCAACTTTTCTTTATCATGCTTTCTTGCAGCTTAGTTCATTTTCTCTGCGAGTCAATACAGAATATGTATTTTCCATTCCATCAATACATAGTTCAGAAGGCTGATTATTTTTTATGGTTTAACTAAAACAATTTTCACATTACTCTTGTAAATAATACCAAAATGCAACGGCTATGAAGGATAAACTGGATAATAAAACACTCAACTGCAGGTACTAAAAACTTACTTCAAAAGCTACTTAATGCAAGCTAGTTAAAGAAAACTTATGAAAACTTTGAATTTTCAGGTGTTCATTTCATTTAAATTGAGATGAAAGCAACAAATGATAAAGTGTAGATTTGAAAGAACAATTTAAAGCATCACTAATAATGAAACTTTGATAAAAGTTTCATTCAGAAAAGAAAGCAGAAAAGACAACACAGGGCAGTTGACTAGCTGCATCCAAAGCTAAAAAAAAAATAATCAAGAAACTTCTTTTAACATAATAAAGTGTGGATAACACTTTTATCTGTCTGTTCTTTTGAAGAAACCAGTGTTACAAAGCTTTACATGCCTAACATTCCTAGTAATACAATACCATGCTAGTGAATTGATACCCTCTGTTTTGTTCTTGCCCTCCTCTCTCATTCTTTTTCATATTCTGTGTGCTTTTTGGACTGAAACTGCCTAAAGTGAAGTTGCCAGAGAACCCTCCAAGCTCTTTCCTGACTAGCAAATCTAACCTAGAGGTCATGCTTTTGATTTATAGTGAAGAAGTCTCCCTGTCACTCCCATGTCTATTAGTTGACAGATGAAATTGTGTTGATATAATGAAATTTTGCTGCTCAATCACTGAATATTTGATATTTACTATATCACTTACTCATGTTAAGCACTGGGGTGAGAAGACTTCCAAAAGCATTCTTTCCGATATATTAACACACCTGTCTTATTCAGAAAGCATTATAAAAGGGAAACTCTTCAATAGTATAAAATAAAATTATTACATAATCTTTCAATAGCTAGTGATAGTAATTAAAGTGAGAGTTTTAGCAAAATGAAAAGTTCATCTAGTTCCCACAGAAAAGGCAGATTAGTGCACGTATGAAAAAGACCTGCCATGCCAAAAATAGCTCTAGCAGAGAGATCTGTGTTTGCCCAGTGAGTAACTGATGAATAAATGATGACTTCCTGTGCTGGTTTCAGCTGGGGCAGAGTTAATTTCCTTCGCAGTGGCTGGTTTGGGGCTGTGTTTTCCATTTGTGCTGAACACAGGGTTGATAATATAGAGATGTTTTTGTTATTGCTGGGCAGTGCCTACACATAGCCAAGGCCTTTTCTTCTTTCTGTACTGCCACGCTAGCAAGGAGACTGGGGGTGCATGGGAGGTTGTAAGGGGACACAGCCAGGACATGTGACCCAAACAGACCAAAGGGATATTCCGTATCATATGACATCAGTGGGGGGAAGGAGGAAGGGGGTATGTTTGGAGTTATGTTGTTTGTCTTGCCAAGTAACCAGTATGTGGTACTTGGCTGCTGACAGGGGTTAAACCATGACACCTCCATTTTGTGTCACATTTCCCATTCCAATGCTTTACTGTATAAGGGTATTCTACCAGCATATTAATCAAACAGTTGTTTCCCCAAACGCTAGCCTTCAAGAAGAAAATTCTTTGGAAGAAAGAATCAAATCTGAATTGGAAAATGTCTGAAGTGGATCAAAAAAATGTAAACAAAGTATTACTGCCGCCTCCTACATACATGCCCTTGAAAGAGGACCTTATAGACCTGTGCTAATATCTAGCACTTCTCAGGACAATTTTCTGTTTATCACAGAAATTAAGAATGACAATAGCATTACAGGGTCAAAGAAATATAACAGAATGCCCAGTACTTTTATTTGCGCACATTAGAAAAGGAAATAGCAGTCTTTCTCCAGTTTTTTACTTCTGCTCTATGTTTATCCACCTTTGTTTTGATTTTATCTTCACTACATGGAGGTCACTGCAGAAAAGAGGATGCACAGCAGATTGTGTTACTGTTTCACTTTTTATGGGGATGCATGATGCTTCACAGAAGACTGACTTGGTTGTTCAGTGCCAGAGAACAAAAACAATTTAGTACATTTGACTTTTTCTTTAAAGTCAGACAGTAAAATTGATGCTTGAGGTCATGCATATAGCATTAAAACAATTTCAGTTTTCTTTAACTGTTGCTTTAGGCATGCCAACATAAACCTTCTTTCCTTTTTCCTTACAGATCATTAGTATGCGTTGTTGTTAGTATTGTTAAAGACAATACTTTACTAGCCTGAGGACAATTTATCACATAAAGACTGATGGTTTCAAGGTGAAATCTACAACCAATGAAAATATTTCACATCTTAAGATATATCTGCACTGGGATCAACTGAAGTGACATGGAACTTTTTAGAAGATCCTAAGGAATTCAGACAAAAAGACTAATGTATTTTAGCATATATAACTGAAGTTAAAATGCAGGATATTAAAGTAAAAGGGGAAAGAGAAAAATGACAAAGTTTATGTACCTGGTCCTCCTTAGTGTTTTGCATGTTCAATTCATTAAAACTCATGAGAACTATGCACAAAAAACAAACAGGCTTATCTTGAAAACACTATGGAATTGTGATGAAGACGACAGGGTTGAGACCACTGAAGTGTCAAAGAATCAACCATATATTTATTTTAAATAACACAACAGAAAATTGGGTCAGAGCTACCCAAGAGACCAACAGAAACACAGAAGATTTAACACTGGAAAGGACCAGATATGTAAATTACACATTTGGGGAAATAGCAAATGAAATTCAATAACAGCAGAGCAAAAGGATCAGCTCTAGTGATGGTTTCCAATAATTCTACACTGAGTGAGGTTTTAAGATTGAATGATTAATTTATTCTCATGAAAACATTAAGAATTTAGGACAGACCAAGTCAGTCCAAAAGATCTCGCTTAACTGTGCTGAAGCAGTAACATTTTATGAAAAAACCCCTGCATAACAGTTAGCCAGCTATTAAATGTTTCTCATTTATTTATGAATACACAGTGTTAATTTTTTTAAACGAATTTACTTAATGGGTGTTACTGATTTGTAAGTTTTGATATAGAGTCTACTTATAGGCTTAAGACAGAATTTGATTTATAGATCTAATAATTCCTTCAGAGTGACAACATGATGTGGCACTATCTCATTTTAACAGGATCGTGATGAATCATTCTTCTCAGCACTGTCCTGCATTTCTTTTATTTCTTTCTTAACCAGTTTTAACTAACAGGTGCACTTCTTTTTGACATGCACTGCATATAAAACAAAATTTCTTGAAATTAAACTTTTAATAGAATTCAGAAGTTCTCTTCCTCTTCCCCCATGCCCCCAATTCTTGATATCCTTTATTCTTAGCTTGGATACTAACAGAGAAGTACAAAAATCTACATAGGGCTCCAACTTCTGCTAGACACTCCAAAGAAAGATGTCTAGTATTTCACTAAATAAAAGATTACTTGTGGAGGGAATAAAATAATAAGAAAAAAAAATCCACTCCACCCAGTATTTACAGCAAACAGACTGGCAAGAAAAGAGTTAAAAACCATACATTACTTAAATTAAGTTCTTAAAGCTTGTAATACATGATACTACAAAATATGTGGTAGACCTAAGCAATTAAGTCTGCAATAACACCAATGGTATCATGTTGGCATACAAACTCACAGAGCATACTAATGTTCACAAGATACTGTTCAACCCCAGACATCCTAGGTATCATACAGCAGCCAAAAAACCCTAGTACAAACATTCACAAAAGCCATGAAAGGTCTGGAAATTGGCACAGACATATTAGCATATTGTTAATAAGTGATATGAACATTCTTAAGAGGAAAGAACTGAAAATGAAACTAGTATTGCTGCCAGGTTCTCTTTGGCAGCTATTAAATTGTATGGCAAGGAACGCACCAAAAACTGCCTTTTCCGGTTTGTAAACTTGTTATGAGAAGATGGAATGGAGCTCAAACCAAGGGTTGCCATTCTTTGGCAGTGCTTCTCCAGTGAGCTTCGAGCTGCAGATTAAGCTCATCATTCCTGTTTCTTTTAAGTTTAAGACTAACGCAGTTAATGGGAAGAATACCTTACACTTAGGAAAACTGGACCCTGTCTTTCCCTTCAAGTCAGTTGAGCGAGAAGGTGATCTCCAGAGTGGATGCTGAGAGGCCATACAGACTATCCAAATGGCAAACTATTAACTCCATACTGATGAAATTTTGCAGTATGATACTACTGGGCCTTTTACAGACCTCTTTCCTTAGCAGAAATTACTAAAAGGTAGGAGCACACCTTCTGTACATAGTGCAGGGGGAAGATTTTCCTTGTCTTCAGTGTGGTATTAAATGCAAACACTGATCTGAAGCAACCTAAACTAAATGTCAATGAATGAGCATAAAGAGACCGACCTCAACATACAAGAAAATAGTTCTAAAGTCTCACAACAAAAACTAATGGAAAAATTGTAATATTTTAGCTCAAATGTTAAATCTAAGTTGACTTTGCAAGGCTGAAACCTTATTAGTGGAACATCAAACAGTATAAAGCTGTGTTGCACTAACCACAAGCCTAATCATAGAAATCTACTTTTCTGCTTGTCAGACAAATTAAAACTGTTTAAATGACAGGTGTACATATAATTTAAAAAAACTATAACCGTTTCTCTTCTCTATGCTGACAGTGACAAAAAAAGAAGGTATTTTTAGTAAAAAGTCATAGCTTAGCAGTATACACTGCTTTGGTGTTTTTGTGTCTCATCTCACGTACATCTTAGTTAAAAAGATACACAAATATCTAATAAAGCCTTATAAATGAAGGCATGCTTTCTTTTGCATTTTTCATGGGGCACTGCACACATGACACATCTGTGCTCAAGCTGTTTTACCCAGTCTGCATTAACAGTCATGTCTAACAACATCAGCTTTCCAGCCCCCTGTGGTTTGCTTGAATTAATTACCATTCTTCTTCCTTCTTCCACCTTCCATTGACTTCAGTGGTAGATAAAAGACTGTTTACCTGAAAGCTATTCTTAAACTTGCACAAAGCTATTACAATCTATAAGATGAGAATTTAATGACAGGTTACCTGTATGGGTAGCCATGGTATTTGGAGCGAAATATTGACAACAGGAAGCTGAAGAAAAAGACCACGAGACCGAGGCCTACCAGACATATTACTGGAAAGAAAATAACTTGGTTTATTAGCACATAAAACATTTCAAACTGGAATCTTTACAAAGAATATTATTTATGTCCATCATTTATAGAGAATTTTGACACAGTTAAATACAAAAATGTTACTGCCTTTACTACTGATGCCCACTATCTTCTGACAGGATTTAAAACATATATGGAAATAATATTTATGGTTATTAAGAAAAAACAACTTGTCAGGATAAATGTACTTTGAAGAAAAAAAGAGCAGAAATCTGCAAATCAAATGTGTTTGGATTAAAACACCTCGCTGTTGATAATGGATTTAATAACTCTGTAAATTATATATATCAAGCAATGTCATTTTGGGTATTTACTTGTTCTTTTTGGAAAAAAAAATTACATTTAGAAAAATATCCCTTGACTAATGGAATCATGTTCTTTCTAGTAAACCATCTATGGCTGTAGCAAAGGCAGCTTAGTAATTACTTTATCTAGTTGTTAGTGGCTAAAAATTTCACTGTTGTACTTTCAAGGCTGGCAGCCAAATCACTTTTTACTCTTAATAGCAATATAAATCTTCAGGTTTTGAAGCTAAATAACAATGACGGAAATCTTTTGATAGCATCCTTTGAGCCTTTCCAGGCAAAGAATGAATTAACAAAGTAAATGCTTAAATTAACAAACAATATTTGGAAAATCTGTTGGCACCCTGTGGAATAATAGCATAAAACCTTTTTGATCATGACAGCTTGCTCTATTGCATGTAAATAGATATTTTAAAAAAGGGAATTTGTTACAAACTGATGCACGTAACTGAGATGTAGCTCATCTACGTTAGATGTAGTGAGCTACTTTGATGTTAAAAGCTCCTCTTCTCATACTATTCCTATTTTAGTCAAACCATTGCTATTTAATTGCAATATTCATGCTTCAAAAGTGTGCTGCCTTTGAGCAAAGGATGAGCAAACATGAAGCCCAGGAAACTGGCAATGACACATTTTTTCATTAAAACTGACCATGTGGAAACTGACATGTGTCAACTGGAATATAAAATTTCAACAATTACTTTGAGAAAACTAGCCATGTACAAACCTAATAAACACACTTCATTATAAAGAAATCACCACTCACAAATATGATTTCAAAGCATGGATGAATAAATTGGAAGCATGAACTGTGCAAGGCAGATACATGGAAAGCATTCACATAATGGCCACAAAGACCACAGTCTGAATTTGTACTGCAGTCCACTGATATTTCGCTGTGTTCATGTTTACAGACCCAGACCTAGGATTGTATTTCAACTAAACTCATGTTACTGTCTCCTTTGACATCTGTTATGGGTTTAAAATCTTGGAATTTTTCTTTCATCTACCAACCCTGCACCTCAGAGGAATCACCTTCTGTCTC
>JAWWEU010000125.1:45063648-45183440 GCA_035583155.1 Acropternis orthonyx
AAACTGTAATTCTGACTTGTAATCTGTTTGTGAGTTAGACTCATTCCTCCTGCTGGTTTACCTTTAAACCAGCACAACATCAGTGTTAAAACTAGGTACTGTAAAAGATATTCAAAACTAAATTATACATGTACAGCTCACTGAAGGAGATGCTCAAATCATTATTGATTAGAGATCCCTAGCTAACATTCAACCAGTTATGAAGAATTCTAGAATATTTTTATAGAAAATAGTTGGCCAGTTCAATCTGCAATACTGTGTATTACAGAGAAGTAGTTAAAGCACTGATCTCAAAAGAAAGGGGAGGCAGTGTAGGAAACTTGGGATCTTCCAAGTATGAGGAAGTTTGATTCTGGATCAAATGCTTTCATATTGTGGGTATATGCAATTCATTAACAAAAAAATCTTGCAATTATTTTGAATGACAACCATATTCAGAAAAACATAAAAATTGCAATTCAGGCTAAACATTAGACATTACAGGTTAGGAAGTGTTCTGTACAACATCTACTGCTGGGTTTTCACCCTCCTTGAGACATGATACTGGCAAGAGTACCAAGTAAAAGAATATTCAATCTCCTCTGGATGTTGTCATCTTAAATGCCTAAATTAATTTTAAAAGCAATGTTTTGAAACTCTTTTTCTTTGTCACTGACTTTCAATATAATTCAAGAGTCAAAAAGAATTTATGCAATTCTAAGTAGTTGAGATCCTGTGTCAACCTGTATCTTGGCTGAGTATGCTTAGAACACTTTTTTACTGTTACGACTTCATGTGAATGTAGTTTTATCAACACAATTTTTATGCTCTTCACTTTTCCACCCCAGAAAAGGTAAACTTTGGTTTAAGGTAGAGACCTCCAGAAAACTTAATCAGATATTCACTTGTAATTTCTCAATGTCTTCTAATTGTCTAAAAAATTGCCTTAGCTATTCAGTACAACTTACTTCTCCTTTTGCCAACATCTCCTTTGGAGGTAGCAGCTTCATTCAGGAGTACCATTCCCATGGTGATAGCAGCATCTGTATTGCCATTGTCAAGGAAAGCAGCAGATTTGTGGATAGCTCAGAAAACCACAAAGGCACATCTATGAACTAAAGCTTTCAAGTTCATAAAATGAAAGGAAGCATTTACCTATAAAAACTGGAACTTGCAATCAGTATTGTACTAACACACTCACCTGTGGCAAAAATCTGTAGTAAGATTTTTCTTTGTGCATTCTAGATGAAAAAAGGAAAGAAGGTTCAAAAAGCTTTAAAGGACAAGTTGTCAAGTAGTACACACATATTTTGGATAGTTATGGAAATAGTTACCAGTATTTTACAATATTTTGTATATTAGCAGTAAAAGATTTTTAAAGCAATGAAAACTGTGATATCCTTCACTGCAATTGCACACAATTCATTGGTTATTTGACACAAATTGAAGCAGTTGGACTGCTTTATCTTCCTCTGCATTTAGATAAGGCATTAGCTCTCTCTTTAGTGTCATATTGCTTAATAGTTTAGCAGAGAAACATCTCAGAGGCAAAGTCCTCAGTCACTTTCAGTGTTTTGTTGTCTCATTATAACTTACAAATGTGAGCAAGTACCTACCAATAAAAAAATCTAACTAATCTAGCAAGATCTTAAGTCACTCATTTAATTGTTTATTTGAAACTGTATAAACAAAAAGGAATGGTTACTACTGTGCATAACATCTGCTCTGAAGCAGAGGAAAGCCTGAATGCCATCCTGAAGCAGGAGTGAATCACGGGAGCTATTTCAGGATCACAGTTTCAGTAAATATGAACTTCACCAGAGTTAACAGATTCTCAAATAAGGTTGGAGTTTTAAGCATTACCCCAGGGCTAGGTAGCAGGATGACTACAAACTTTAAGAATGATAGGATGTTACTATTTATGCACACAGATAATTCACAGAAGATACTTCAAACATGGTAGATCCATAAATAATATCTGTGTCCTGTAACGTTACACCTGCACTAATCCTATCGATGTTTATATTAATATTTTTCATTTAGAAGTGTTCAAAATTAGACCAAATGCTCAAAGACATCTGAAATTTCTGTTAAAAATTTTTAATTAAGCTAAGTCTGAGCAAAAGGATTTAGAACTGTTAATGCTAACATAATTACACTTAATCAGAGATGAACAGTCTGATTCAGGCTTGAAACTTCCAAATTTCATACACATAGAATGAGAAAAGCGAAATGAAGAATATGAGATTTAAAAAGCAAACATTAACAGTGAATAGGTAATATCAAGAAAATATAATTTTTAACACCACCTCTCTGATACAGTCATCTATCTATAGTCCTAAATCAGAGTAATTAAAAACACAGTAGTAGCCCAAATTAACTTCCTCACACATGCACAAGGTATAAGGCTTAGAGTCACTTGTATGAATAAATGGTTATGTTCAAGTCTTCCAGAAGCTTATTA
This sequence comes from Acropternis orthonyx, assembly GCA_035583155.1. Taxonomy (NCBI): domain Eukaryota; kingdom Metazoa; phylum Chordata; class Aves; order Passeriformes; family Rhinocryptidae; genus Acropternis; species Acropternis orthonyx. Next base: position 45,066,092 of record JAWWEU010000125.1, read on the forward strand.
CTGGACTTGACAAAATATTAAAAAAAAAAAAAAAAAAAAGGGGGGCAAAATATTGTGGGGAAAAAAAAACCCAAGAAACCATGATACTATAGAAATTGGAAGGGAAGGCAAAAAATATTTTCTAAAAATTTTGCCTATTCATATTCATGAGCATAAGAGATAGGGAATCTCCTGTGCTACTGCTATGCTTCAATAGGGAAAAGAATTGGAAAGAATGCAATGAGAATCATTCAGTTCTCTATTTTCAAATGTTACCAAAGCATAAATATGAATTAATTGAGGCAGTAGCCACAAGAAGAGCTGTGAAAAAATTTTCTCCATGTATTTCTACCCTATTAAGAAAAGCCCCTAAGTTAGTATTATCTAATAATTTTATTTTACTAATACCTCACTTGGATTTATAATAGTGGTTTTCTTCTGACTTTAACAGTCATGGGGAAAAAAAACCCAGTCCCAAGATGTGAGGGAAACTCACCAGACCCTCTTGGGGTAGTCTTACTTTTTGCAAAGGTTTTGAACTGCTTTGTAAATGGAATTTTTTTGCTCGATTATCTCAGCCATACATAATGTGGTCCTTTGCTATTTCCCTTACCTGGTTGCTTCTGAGAAACAAACCAACCAACCGCGCACTATAAAGCTATTTGGCAGATAACCATTCTATAACTTAGTTCTTATTTTCTTACCAGACCATGAGTTTAATTCACTCTTCTTATCACCAGGAATAACAGGCTCACAAAAGTAACTTAGTTGTTCTGCAACTGGGATTTACAGATCTGTAACCACGTGAATTATGCTGGGTTTTTCCCCTCTCTTTTGGAGCCTCACATCATTACCCCTAAAACTTCCCTTCCATTGTCACTACTTTTGCTTTGGTTATGGCTTTCTAACTTTAGTCATCACTGTTGAGCTTTCAGCCCCATTGGCTGCCTTTTACCTTCAATGATATTGGCTTTGTAGCTTCACGCTGTAACACTGAGCATGGTACTTGCCTCAGCTCTCTGATGTGGAAGCAAAAATTCAACAGAGCTGTGATTTTGATACAAGTAGCTTCTTACCACAGAATATATAGTTTGTTTCTATTTTTAACTCCAGTTTCTAACATTGTTATGCCTTTACACTCTTTTGATATTCTACAAAAGAAAACAACAGTCTTAGCTCTGAAAATAATCTTTTCCAGTATTGTAATTCTCCAACAGCGTAGAATGTAGAACTACAGTAAATTGTTACTTTGACAGTTTTTCATCTGCAAAAAAATTGGATGGCATCAAAAGATGTACTTGTTTTCCAATTCCTCTTTATCTGCCTCACTATGCATTATGAAACTATTTTGAAAAGATGAGGGGAATGTGGCACTCAGATAAACCATGGCAAGCAAATGTTTTAAATTCAGATGTTCATGTTTTCTGATAAATGTATCCCTCCGTAGAACTTTTTTTTCTGTGTAAATCCTGTTATATATATTCTAAAATTATTACACTTTTACATATGAAACTTCTGCTATTCCTTTTCCCTGCTGATACATGCTTTTCATAAAAATTGAAAACACATTATTTAAATAGTGCCTTTGAAAAGGATTTGAATTTTGCTACATGAAGAATAACAGTTTTAAAGTAGGTTGAAAAAGGCAGTGATCATCAAAATGTGTAAGATTATACAGAAAATGATTAGTAGTAACAGAGCATAATATTTAGCCTTGTAAAAACCAAGATCCTTTTTCGGAAGTGTGAAAAAAACCCAAACCATACCACCAAATCCAAAACAACCCAAATATATCAAAAGCCTCCAAAATTATAGATACCCTATATAATGAAACTGACTCCTAGTAAATTTGGGATACTTTTTATTTTATTAGCATACTCTAATAGAAAATTTAATCACAGAATGCCCAAAAGGAAGAAAACCTGATGGCTCCTTATTTTATTAATGTGATACATAATTTATATTTTTACTTCAAAATTTAGTCCTAATTAGTAGTAAGTGAGGAATGAAAGAAAAAGAGAAAAGAGGTTGAGTAGCACTTGGTTACTTTTTGGAAAAGTTTGGTGGTCTCATTGATATTCTGCTGTATTTCTGCCAAGAGTACAAAATCCAGCATTAGTATTATGCACATAAAGAAACAACTACCTTTTTAGCTGCAGATCATATAGTTGCTTAATAATACGTGAGCAAGAAAAACTAGAAAACAAAATATTCATCTACTGGAGCCTGTGCTCAATTTACTGTTACCTAAAACGGGGATAGATGCAAACTTCTTTATAGTTTTGCTTTGTTTGTTTGCTTGCTTTGGTGGGGGTTTTGGTTGGTTGTTTTTTGTTTGTTTGGGCATTTTGTTTGTTTGTTTGTTTTTTTGCTTCGGGGTGATGATTAGAACATGAGAAATTCTTTGCTGGCCCTTACAAGATGGGGGATACTTTGCTGATAGAGATATTTCTTTTAACCTTTTCCTAATACCTAGACCTCTAAAATACCTGATATAATTTCAAAAATACTGATCACATTACAGGTTCTACATCTGAACCATTTCCATGTAAATTTAATTTAAATTTATACTTACATTTCAGAAATTCAAGCAAAATGTGCACTCTACAAATTCTGTTTAGAAAAATATTTTCTCGCTACATGCTTATTAGCCTCTCTTCCCACCAACACAGTCTGAACTCTTTTTCTTTTTTTTTTTTTTTTTTTTTTTAAATAATGGGTTGAATCATAGAATGGTTTGGGTTGAAAGGGGACCTTGAAGATCATTGACTTCCAACCCGCCTGCTGTGGGCAGTGACACCTTTGACTAGACCAGGTTGCTCAGAGCCCCATGCAACCCTGGCACTGAACATCTCCAGGGATGGGGTATCCACAAGTTCCCTGGTCAGCCTGTTCCAGCGCCTCACTGCCCTCACAGTAAAGAATTTTATCCTAATATCTATTCTAAAAGTACTCTCAACTTGAACCCTCTCCCCCTTATCGTGTCACTATGTGCCCTTGTAAATAGTCTTGCGCCATCTTTCCTGTAAGTGAATAGGTCACTATGAAGCCTTCTCTTTTCCAAGCTTAACAATCCCAGTCATTTCTCCTGGACTTGCTCCAACAGGTCAATGTGCTCCCTGTGGTGGGGACCCCAGTGCTGAATGAAATAGTCCAGGTGAAGTCTCACCAGAGCAGAGTAGAGCGGCTCCTTTTGACATGGCCCAGGACACAACTGGCTTTCTAGGCTGTGAGTGTGCACTGCTGGTTCACACTCAGTGTCTCACTCACCAGCACTCCCAAGTCCTTCCCGGCAAGGCTGCTCTCAGTCTGCTCATCCCCCAGCCTGTGTTTGGTATTGGGGGTTGCCCTGACTCAGGTGCAGCACCTTGCCCTTGGTTTTGTTAGACCTCATGAGATTCCCATGTGCCCACTTCTCAAGCCTGTCCAGGTCCCTCTGGACATCCTTCAGGTGTGTCAACAGCACCACTCAGCTTGGCATTATTTGCAAATTTTGCTGAAGGTGCACTTGGTTGCTCTATGTCATTAATGAAGATACTAATGCATTAATAGAGAAACTACTGAATACAAAAATATGGTTCTGCAATGAAACAGGTCTCATGGCTTCTTTCAAGACATTTTCAATTCAGGAAAGAAAGAGCAATGATTCTAATACTCCACTTACACTACTCAATGTGCAATCAGTTGTCACATCATAACCATCCCAGGGGATGATTCGACAGGCCTTGAGGGCTGAGGAAGGAGCACATTTAAGACACAAATTACTCTATGTCAGTGAAGAAGGATGATTCCTAACTCAGAAGTTGAAAAAGTGGATAATAGTCTGAAAATTATTTATTTGAATATGAATTTAAGGAATTGTACACAATCAAGAACTATTTCAGTACTTTTTAATGGCCTGAAATTGCATTGTACTGATACTCACAATAACTGTGAACATTCTTTCTCTTAGAACTTTCTGGCTTCAGCTACAGCAAATGACTGTTCAAGAATTTTAGGAAACATTACGTGAGTCTTGGCACTGGAGTTCACCTAAACTCCTTGAAATGCATCTCACAACAGTGAAGTAGCTGGAAGTTTGCATTTCAACCATTGAAATGCCAACCAAATTACATCACTTTCCTTTTTGATGCTTTTCACCATTTTAATGGAGCAGAGAATCAATTTGATACTAATATAGAATTTTCTATAGTGAAAAATTTTTTTTACTATTAATTTGATTAGCTTCAGCTTCAATTTATGAGCCTGTCTTTCTCATCCACAGAGAATCTGATGGAACGATTGCTCTTGCAGTGCTCTTAGACACCTGAGAATGGAAAGGCCATATAAAAACTTCAGAAGGACAGAAAAACTGGAATCTATTTTAATTCAGCTGCAAAAGAGGATCATAGAGATACCTGATTAAGTTAGTGTTAAATCACTAATCAAACATTCAGGGGTTTTCAGCCTGATTTACATCCCAATTATTCATATTTAGGACCTGCTAAAACTAACTTTGGGGAGATGATTTTTACATTTATCGTTTATGACCTTTTTGGTTGTGTAAATTACATCTGATGAAATTTCATGGTTAGTCCTGTCCATCTTGCAAATTTTCATAGTGTGGTTTACCACTGTACAAATAAGTATCTTTTTCTAACTTTACTTACATTGTGTGTTTCCTTTCTATAAATTTTCTTGCCTAGTGATATTCAAATCACAGAAGTATAAACATATCCAGAACAGGTAGACCTATAACAGTACTTTACTTTCCTTAATGTTAAGCATACAAGAAATTCAAATAACTGAAGGAATTTTTTGAGAGCTTAATTTTTAAACTGTTAAACACAGATAAATTACTTTAAAAAATTCCCATTTGAGCTGTAAGTATTTAAGATACTATATAATTTTTCATCACTATTCTAACACTGTATTACAAACATCTACCTTATTTTCAAGCACTTCATTTCAAACACTAGACATAGTATGTTGTCTCCTCCACTTGTCAGCACACACTTAATACTTTTGCATGCAGACACACCATCTCTCTTGCTTTCCTTAAACACCTCTAAATACTTTTAAGAACATCATACATTCTTTTCCTACACTATAAATCTTCATCAATCTGACTCTAGGCTGGCTTTTTCCTTTCCTTCATTGTTAAAGATCGATGCAACATAATAGACATAGCTTATTTTTAGCTGAATGAGCTTGGAGGACTGTTTCATTTAGGAAACACTACCTGTGGATCCAAAAGGAAAATGTTTTACTTTGGACTAGATTTCTGCATCTTTTAGCCATTCAAACAAGTACATTTATTAAAAATTAAAATTATTTTTGCTGGAGTCTGCACTTCCATTGGAAAACTTTAGAGTCAGAAACTGAAAATGGTTGAAAATCACTGAACTACAGAATGGGTAATTTCATGCAGAGGACACATGTAATTTGTGAAGGTTGTTCACCAAATCCAGTATCCTGCAATTAGCTGATGAAAGATTATGCATTATGTGGCATGTTGTGTTGACAAATGCCCAACTGCAAACTTAAGGTCTCTGCGTCTCTCTCTTACATTGAAGAGACTTTAATATCCTTCCTATTATGAATATTATGAACTATTTTAAATCAAGCAACAGGAAGCTGAGAAAACACAAAGAAATGTCTTGATTTTTCTAGCTATTATCTCCTTATGCTTCATGACATTTAGGAGGAATCAGGCAGCTTCCAGAAGAGTCAGAATAGCTTACAAGTTTAACAGGCAGTACTGGTGGATAACACAAGTAAATAATAGAAAATGTGAAGTATGTTCTCCTGCGTTGGATGTTGATTTCCATAGTTAATTAGGAAACATGATTAAATATGCGATACTCTTATGCATTCAGTTCTACCTTTATCCACTATAGTCTTCTTTCTTTTTTTTTTCGTATCTTTAAGAGTAAGCATACAATAACCTTATCTGACTGCTTTAGTTATCATCCTCATTCACTCTACCATAATCTCTGGGGAACACAACTAGATTCCATTATGCACAACTAAGAATCTTACTACTGAGAGCTAAGTGAGCATTGTTCTACTGACTTTTGACTCAAAATTTCATATTCTCATGCTCAGTGACTCTGCATGAGCCCTACTAACATGCAGAAGGTCATCTCTTTAAATTCATTCTGTGGTAACGTTTCCTTATACCACAGAGGTACTTAATACACTTAATTTAAATTCACTCTCTAGGACGGGAAATGTTTCATAACAGGTCTAATTTTAATCTTACCATAAAGATTCGTGTTTTTCTTTGTAGCTAATCAAATCTCTTTTTCCTTCTCAATCAATATCTTGTATCCACCTACACAGCTGTCCTATTAAGCTCTGCCTTGGGAATTCAAAACAGCAAATTGAAAATACATTTGCATTTTTACTTAGGTTTTATCACCATAAACATTAAGTAAGTTTAATGGTAATAAGGAGAAAAATTATCAGGTTAATCATAACTGATAATTCGTACAATAAGGGTTTAGATTTATCTCCCATACAATAAATAATTTGCTTAATAACTGAAACTCTTTCGATAATCAAAATATTTACTTTAACTTTCAAACCTACTCCTTAAAGATCCACTGTTACTACTAAAAACTGTCATATTACATTCAAATCAGTTTTATTTCTCCAGGGAATGACATAAAAACTTGATGAAAATTCATCAGAGGTACTGATTAGTGTCTACCAAAGGGAGCAATGAAAGAACTGAAGATATCTTTCAAATTCAACACAGCCTATCCAACATTACTATTCCTTATCTTTCTCACTGTATCTTGACACCCAGAGCAATATTTACAGCTGAACATTGCACACACCAATGCCTTCTTGGTTATAACAGTCAATATACTCTATCTATATTCAACTATAGTTAATTACAACAGTAATACTGATTGTGCAGTGTACTGCATGTTGCTTTTCTTAGACAATGACAGCTCTTCATTTCAAAGTTATCTCTCTTTCACCTTTATGGTCTCTTAATAGCTCTAGAAACAGTACCTCAATACCCTTGTCTTTAGTTCCTCTCTGCATCTCTCCAAGAATGTCAAACTACTTTGCGTTTTAAAAATTTTTGTAAAAACCCAATCAGTTCTGCTGACTTCTATTATCTATGGCCCCATTTCTGTCAGGAAGCTGTTGCAAGAATAGACACCAACAGCCTGCAACATCATCTGCATGAGGAAAGAATAGAATTTTTCAACTTGGAAAGGATGAGAAAGAGAAATATGTTTGGTGAACTCTATAAAGCTCCAAAGAGAAGGGGGAGGGGGGAAAGAGAGAAAGGACTACTTCCCATGACTTAAAGTCACACAGCACATAAGGCTGAAAAGACCCTAAAGGAATAACTTCTATATACTACATGAAGTTAACCCTGAAAATTCATTACTATAGAATATTGCCCCATAATTAATTAAAAAAAAGATTAAAAAAAAATAAGAATGTATTACTGGTGACTAGAAGCTATAATGCTCTATATGTTCAATCTGGCTCAAAAATCCCTGATTCTGGTTGGAGATTTTGTTTTGCACAATCCTTCTCTATGTTCCTAACAGTCATTACTGCACTGATCCACATGGATGAAAACTGATGATAACCTGAGAAGATGTTAAATGTTTTTGCTAAATCATAATGTGTGGCAGAATTAGATATCTAGCACACAATTAGACTGCCTTACCAGGATAACTCATGTAGACAAAGTCATTTGTCTGTGTAAATTATGAAGTCCTAGTGTCCTTAGAGATATTCCGACTCCTGAGAAGCAAAAACTTTGTATTACAGACTGCACAATGCCTAACATATTGATAGTTTCACATAAGTTACTGCTTTTTTATAACTTAAAAACAACTGGGAAAAAAAAGATTTATCTTTAAATGAAATCTATTCCATGCTCTTATTTTAAATAATTTTACTTTGTGTAGTCTGCCTTATTTATTCTACAGCAGTTATGCTTCTCTACATATTTTGTAATGACTTTTTGACAACTTCTCTCCTTCATGGGAAGGTCCCTATATTGATATAATTCTGCAAAATATTATGTGTGTAAATTAAACCTAGTTGCTTGAAGTACTGATTATAAGTTGATGTGGGGATAAATATAGGACATAACACTTCCTTCTCAATTGCAAATGATAACAAGGTTTTGTTGTTCCTGGGAAGGGAATCAAAATCGGTCAATTTCAAAGAAAACTGAAAGCAAATATTGAAAATTCCAGCACGTTTTTATGGATTACTAAATACAATCTCAAATTAAATTTGTACCTAACTCTTACACAGTACTACTTTTTCTCTGGAAAGGAATAGAAACATTCTTTCTTTTTAGAAAAGATCTTTTTTTTACCTGCCAGATTATAGCAACAATGAGCTGCAATGTGGCATGAACAAAAGCAAACCTTGGTTTTTGTTTTATTCCTAGGCAATAAAAAGCCAAAACATGATGGATCTCACTATTCCACCCCACAGAGTGTTCTGTTCATTTTTGAATGAAAGCTTCACTGAACACTCCACCAATTCAACAAGGCCAGCAAAAAAAATCCCAAGGGAAGCCAGAATGTTATGTCAGAGACTATTGCCATTCACAACAGAATGAGCCATGAACTGTAGTTTGGAAGGTTCAGACTGGAAGAAAAACAATTTCACAGCTCTAACTGCCCAGAGAGAGTGTTCAATCTGCATCCTTGAAGTTTTGAAACGCTTGCACTAGACAAAAACAAGGCTTAAGACCAGATCCAGTGTTAGTGATAATCCTTCATTAAGAGGGAGACTGCAGTATGTGATCTTCAGAGATCCCTTTCAACCAACATTTATATGGTTTCCATGATTATTTCCTCACATTAATTCTCCAATAGAAGAGAGGAAGCCAAATAACAAAACTGAATAGGAGTCATGTTGTCAGCATAACATAAACCTTTCATAGTAATAGCCTGAAAGTCACGGAAGTGTATAATAAACCAAGAAACATCGTATCTTGGAGGCCTTTTCCAACTTTATTAATTTTATGATATCCAACCATGTCTTTTCACTGTTCTCTGCTACGTGTTCATGAAGAGCTGCAGCCCACAGGATGGGCTTATGTTCAAGAAGTTCATGGAGAACTGCCTCCCATGGGAGGAAGCAAGGGAAGAGTGTGAGGAGTCCTCATCTTGAGGATGGAGAGGCAGAGACAGTTGTGATGAAAAGGCCGTAATTCCCATTTCTCATTACCCTTCTCTGAGTTGATTGGTAATAACTTCAATTAATTTCCCTGAGTCTCTTCCTGTTCTTATCTGGACCCACAAGCCTTTTGTTACCTTTCCTCTGCCCTGTCCAGCTGAAGAGTGACAGAGCAGCTTTGGTGGGCACCTGATGTCCTGCCATGGTCAACCTATCACAAGTGGCAATGAAGTTCATCTCAATAACCAGTCCTAGATGAGTACACTGTACATGTACATATATCTGGTATGTAACCAGTAGCATTGTATAGATTTTATTGAATTTAATGCTGCTTTATAAAATAATTTAAACTGAGTATCTGACTTCTTCAGAAGTCCTTCTTAACCATGCCCTAATTACGTAGATACAACCAGGAAAAACAGCAGATCTTTATACAGAAATCAACTAGCAGATGGGGTAGAATCACTATTTAAAAGCAAGTAGAGAAATGCAATGGAAATTCATATTTTTTCACAGAGAGGTATTAAAAATTCACTTTATAGAGAACCACAACATTTTATTTCAACATCTAGCAAGAAGTGACAACCTTACTTACAAATTAAAAGGAAACAACCAAATGAAATATGTACATTACCAGCATAGCAATGTCTTGTTTTAAAATTCAATGCTTCTTTTAAACTTTAAAGGATAAAGGGAATGTACTACTGTTTATCAATCTAGCATACTTTTTTTTCTAACTCTCACATTTTCTCACAACATTTTCTGAATAAACAAATGAAGAAGCAATGAAGCAGTCAATAATTATTACCAACACTGAAAGGATAAAGAAATACTAATTTTCATGCATAATTGTTAAAATCTGTCAAGATTTCATGGGAGAGACTTCATTGTGAAATTTTTGTGTGACCAAAAACACATCTCAACAGTATTGAGCCATGAAATGAAACCTTAGAGAATTCTTTTTTGCAAGTGGCAATGAACAATATCACTGAAAGGATTATTTCAGACAGCTGCATTAATGTAGCCAGCCAACTTACCAGTTTAAAGACAATCTCTGCCAACACTTTAATGCTTGAGTCAGAGAAACAAAATATGTCACCAACAAAAGTTTTATTTTTAATCTTCTCTGGGTTTTACATTTACTTTCGCGATTCTCAAGCAGTCAACAGGATTGTTTTAGATAACAGATTTGTTTAAATTGTGGCCATTCAGGAAAACCAAACAAACCATGAAAACATAAATTGTGGCTCTACAGAGAAAAACATAAAGATGATACTAATAAAATGCATTCTCTGTTACACATGAAACTTTTCATATGAAACATAATAGCTGTGTCTGTGTACTTTAAAAAAATGCAGCATTTAAATTAATTATCACTGAGTATTTACTTGGCAATTTTCAGGTAAAATTAGTTCTCTTTAACCCTCTCTCCCCAAGAAAAGGAAGGCAAATTTAAAAATAATGAACATAATAAATGTGCTTCCAAAACTTTAACAAATACGACGTGATTTTGACACAACATTAATTAGAGTATGATTTAAAATCTGGGTAATTGACAGAATCATGGGATGGTTGAGAGTGGAAGGGACCTCTTGAGATCATCTAATCCAACCCTTCTGCTCAAGAAACCTGCTGGAGCAGGTTGTCTATATATATTCGGGTTTTAGCATATCTTCACACATGGAAACTCTGCAGCTGCTCCGTGCAGCCTGTTTCAGTGTTTGACCATCCTCACAGTAAGAACCATCATCTTGTATTCAGACTGAATTTCCTGGCTTTCAGTTTTAGCCCACTGCCTCTTGTCCTGTCAAAGGGCACTACTAAAAAATTCCATCTCCTTCCTCTTTGTTTCTTCCCATCAGGTATCTATACACATTGATAAGATTCCCTGAGAGTCTTCTCCGAGTTAAACAGTCCCAGTTCCCTCAACCTTTTCTCAGAGGTGAGTTCCCTAATCATCTTTGTGGCTCTTTGCTGGACTGGCTTAACTAAGTCTGCAATTTTCCTGTACTGGGGATCCAGAACTGGAAACAGTATTCCAAGTTCAACTGCAAATACTACATTTAGTCTGTAAAATAACTTCAAAACTAAATAATGTCTATTTATGAAGCACACAAGGTTTCACAGGTAGCAAAATGGATGCCAGGCAAATGAATGCAATGAAGGAAAAAGACGTAATGATGGTGTTTCTCTTTGGACAGTAAATGCCAAAGATGAAGGTAGATAGGGAAGTTAGAAGAAAGGCAGGTTCTAAGGCAACATAATTTTAGAGAGAGAACAAGAGAGTAGCTTGTTCCCCTTAGACGAAGGTATTTGTGATGGAACAACTAGACTTTAAAAATGGTTAATGGTGACTAGAGATTTTACTCAGTGAATAAAGCTGATGAGAAGCACGGTTTAAAAAACCCAGAGAACAAACAAGTTTTTCTTACAGTTTATATTCACCAAAAAAAAAAAAATCATTAATTTCTTCTGACTCTCTAAGAATGAAAGAGTAAAAGTAGGTCTCAAGAGTCTTTCTGTGAGGAGATTATGTCAGAACAAATGAGACTGAGTTATTTGTTTCAAGAAGTAGTAGTAAACTGTCTAGATTAGGTGTAGAGGAAAAAAAATCGAAGGACTACTGGAGGACAGATCATCTTTGTGCATGACTGTTAAATTTCTGTATGCTTTTCCTGTCACTAGAAACAAAACAAAACTTTTTTTTCAATGAAATTTTAACTATTATAACAAAGAGTAAAAAAAAGAAGAAAATTAGTTTCTGCTACTGAAAAGGTAACACTGAAGACATAAGACTAACAAAGGATGTAACATTATATTTACACATTTCAGTGAAAAGCAATGCCAGCTTTACCTGGAAGTAAGTAAGCCAAAATACAATACCTGCTCAAAAGTTCAATGCTATTCTCTACCAGAGCAATTTTATTTAGCAGCATACTGTGCCTCAGCTTGCTTTTTTCATATTCATTACCGCTTTGAAGGATACTCAGCAGAAGAATAATATGTGATTCTGCAACAAACTGAGCCTGACTGCTTCCATGTATGTAACTCTGTAAGATAAAAATGAAAAAAATTTCTCTTTAAAACAAAGAAATCCACCAAAAATGGCACAACCAGATATGTGAGAATAACACTAAACCCCATTTTTCAGAAAAATGCAGGCAGGATCAGCTAGAAGTTAACAGCACAGTTTATGTACATATGTTTAGTAAAAAGGAGTGTTAAAAATAGCATAATTAGGCAAAGAACATATATATAGTGAACGTAATGTTACAAACACCAGTGCACTATGCTGGACTCTTTTTCACGCTGCTGCTACTGTGGAATAAAGAACATACATTTATTTGTTCAGGAGATACAGTTTTTGAGAAGGGAGGTGATGAAATCAAGGACAATGCATAAGAATGGTTTTTACAAAAGTGAAAACTGAACCTTGCCTGTAAAAAAGTCATTCTACGTTAGTCTTTCTCAGATTGAGTGAAGTTTCTTCATACAAAGTCTACTCCATTTTTCTCTAACAAGGTATGATTGTGTCCATCAAAGATCCTAACTCAAACCGTCTTGTTTAAATGGAAATGTTGCAAATGCAATTAGATGTTAATACTAAGCCTAACACAGTCTTACTTCCTCCTTACCCCGAGAAATTACTGCTAATGGACACCCTTTGTACATTTATTTTTAAGAACTTACAACATATTAGTGAAACACTGTTACTGTTTATTGTTAACTAGCTATGATAGCAAAAAAGGAAACAAAACTTTGAAGGACTGTAAACATGCACAAAAAGAGGCAGATTCTGTGTTTTCCTCTACTATATCAATTACAAACATCAAGTACAGTTTGTCATACTGTTCTATGTGAAAATAAATATGTCCATATTATCAAAGTATTATTTACATGTATTCCACTTAGACGTAGATACAATTTTCAACCCAACTAAACAGAAAGAAAAATTCTCACACCTATTATGGTAAAGAAACAGGAAACTTTTTGCCCTCCTTATGGATGTAGGATTTTGTTAGTTTGTTTATTGTTTTACTCATACATGTTGCTTTAATTAATTTTATTCTGAATAATTCTGGTGGAATACCATCCCTGTCATGATTCAGAACAATTCACATCTGAAATACTCTTATGCTTCAGCACACAAAAGAATGCCTTTTTCCATAGTAGTTAAACTCTGATTGATGCAGTGTCAGATCATGTATTTCATAAGAAATTATAGAATTTTTTACTCAGTAGATGGTTATCAACTGTTTTCAGAATTCATTCACATTATGCTCATTCAAATAACCATTTCAAAGCTAAACCAGGCAAGACCTTCATGTATCTGACGATTCCATCTCTCAGAGATATCTTTTTTCTTTAACAAGATAAAAATCACTGATCTCATAAGAATATCTCATTGCAGTATGATATGACAATGAGCCAAACTGTATTTTTGATTTTTCTTTTTGCGTGACTACTTATAAATCTCACTAAGGCTATATACACACACACACACACAGAGAAATATATATAACACAAAGGAAGGAAATAAGAGTATTTCACACTAATAAAAATTAATGACAAAGTTAAAATGCTTGAGAGATTGTGTACTCTGACTCAGTTGTGACCACAGTCCTGTAAATAGTGACCTTCTGCATTATTTCTCATGCAGTTAAACCAACATATATACACATAAGCACACATATACACTTGCAGGATCCGGATTCAAGGGTGTGCAACAAACAGGAAACGTCTATTTCTTCTGATCACAGCACAAAGTTATAGTCTAAAGCTTAAAATGATCACTATATATAGTGTATTTGCTATTACAATGTGAACTGAAATAAAAAATGAGCCTTTCATCAGAAAAGCATAACAGGGTTTAGTAGCCCTATTTATTTATTAAATACCTATATATATTTATATATAATCACTACTCCTGTTTCTCTACAAACATGCTAAATTGAATGAAAACACACATTGGGAACTGAAGAAATACATTCTATGTTGAAAGGTATTATTATTTCACTGACTAATAAAAGTGGTTGTCACATGACTACTAAGATAATAAATGCCTTCTGTATTTGTAGAATATTTAGATGAGAGATGTAATTTTTATTCATATGCTTTATACTTTGCTAAGTAAATTACTTTTGTCTTCCTCTCACGGTAGTAATTTAATTCACCATAACACCATTGCAGGAACAGAATCTAAAGTTTGTACATAAACACATATACATAGAGACACTACATAGAGAAAACATTACTTTCCTCAAAATAATATGCTGATGTTACATTGTTTAGCTTTCTTCCTAACAGGGAGGAAGAGCCTCACCTCCAAAAACACAAATTTTATGCTACTGACAAAAATTGGTCCCACACTGGGGAGGAACCACATTTTAGGTGCTAGCCTTTGTCACTGAACAGAGCAACTTTATTTAAAAATATCACTCAAGTTTGTGTGCCTTCTGGTTTCACTTGGAAATAACAAAAAACACAAATAATTTTGTTAATGAAATAGTACAGTTTCATAACTCTGTACCTGTCAAACCCGTACAGTAATGTTTGTAAAAATGCCAGCTAATATGCCCTCACCTGAAAATTTCAAGCATGATTTTTCAGTAGCTATTCACACTTGAAAAATTGACTGAAAAATTCTCCTAATCTGAAGATGAAGAGAGTTTGCGGTAAACTGTTTGCAATACCATCCATTTAGACTACTTACAATGCTAAGATGAAACATCACATAGAAAGGACTAGAAGTTGCAAAAACTTAATTAGATGTTACTGTTTTTTTAATCATATTTTGATTAGAGAAACTTAAGTCTTTATGTGTTACGAAAATGGTATTGTGATTTAATGTAATGCATTAGCAGGGTTGATATCACAATAATGTAAGGATTCAGCTCTTGGAAAGACATTCTCAGAAATTTATCATTAGGATAACAGAAGCATAGAATAGTCTGGGTTGGAAGGGCCATCAAATCCAATCCCCCTGCAGTGAGCAGGGACATCTTCAACTAGACCAGGTTTCTCAGAGCCCTGTCCAACCTGACCTTGAATATTTCCAGGGATCGTGCATCTATCCCTCCCTGGGCAACTTCTGCAAGTGCTTCATCATCCTCATGATAAAAAATTTCTTCCTTATATCTAGTCTAAATCTACCCTCTTTTAGTTTAAAACTATTACCCTTTGTCCTACTACAACAGGTCAAAAGTGTCCCTTTAAGTACTGAAAGTCTGCAATAAGGTCTCCCCAGAGTCTTCTCTAATTCATTGTTAAAATAGGTAATCACTATAGTAAAATCCTAAAAAATAACATGGAATTTAGAGCAGAGTATTTTTCCCTGCATGTTGGTTAAATTAACAAAGTAATTAGTTTTATTATTTCATTAAATATTTGTAAAATATTCATATTTTTATCATGATTTGACCAGTGTCTCAAAAGATAAAAGTCCTTAAGAAGACAAAATAATGAAAAGATAGTCTCATTATCACTATTAATTAGGTGACAGATAAGAGTCCTAGCTGCCAACTGATACTCAGTATAAAGAAAAAATTAACTAGATATAGTTTATTTGCAAATGTGAAACTTGAGCCAACAAAAAAACCCCTGAAATAAAAAAACCCTCACTAGAAGACCCAAACCAGAGACTGTAATTTGAAAACTAGCTAATGAATATGAATTTTTGGCTAAATGTCTCCTAGGGATTAATGTTATAATCTTATTTCTTTAAATGCAAGTTGCTAAAGGCATAGCCTTGCTTGCAAGGAAGTGGATGTTCTTTGATTTAGTTCTGGACATGTTACGTGTATATTAAAAAGCTGGTAAGAAACAATTGTTCCATACTGCTCTGCTCCCAGAGAGGGGACAGAAATGGCTAAAAGCAAAGTGAGCAGCCACCTTAAACACAAAACCCAACCAACAGATCTCAGGTTAACAGAAAGAGTGCACTAGTCGAAAGCCATTTTGTTAAAATATTAAATAAGGCAGATGTTTACTGTCCAGTATTGACCTTGAAAAAATCATTTTAACTGTTAACTACTTTGTTTTATTACAAAGGTCCTTAGGTAGATTATTCTTTAGTTACCTAGCAATAAATCTAACCATGTCTGACCAACAGAGTCCTCAGATTGCTTCCCCAAGATGTTCTCC
This sequence comes from Acropternis orthonyx, assembly GCA_035583155.1. NCBI lineage: Eukaryota > Metazoa > Chordata > Aves > Passeriformes > Rhinocryptidae > Acropternis > Acropternis orthonyx. The sequence continues at coordinate 45,082,370 of JAWWEU010000125.1, forward strand.
AAATAACTCAAAACAGCAGCATGGTACATCTCCTCTATAGCTGTGGGTCAGTTGGAGTGATGTTAGTGAAGTATGGAAAGTGTTCCAGGGATGAAGGATAACCAAAATAATTTGCATTTCACAGTATATTGTGAATCATCTGAATTTATGACAGTACCTCATCCCACTTCTTATGAGAAATGGATCTTTATAGCTTGACAAAGGAATTATGGGTTGTATTTTTATCTTAATAAACTTCCAGACCTGCTTTCTAAACAGACGAAAAACAGAGCAGAAGTTTTCAGAAGACAGACCTGTAGTATTTAATGTAAAAATTACAGCAAATAGCTTTTCTTGAAAAGAGAATTGTGAGAATGGCAGGGCATTTGTCCTTTTTCTTTCCCTACAGGCACATGATGATATTGTGAGGTCACTAAAAGCATGAATTATATATTTGTATTGATACATATTTATGCAAATGTACCCCCCACACACCAGTTTTGTGCACTGCAATGGCCACTGACTCATCAAATTTTGAAATTCGTGGCCATCTGGGGCTCATACTTACCTAAAATAGAATACATTTAAAGACACTTTTAAAAAGGAATATTGAAGAATTAGCTATTTATCAATTCTCAAGCTAAATAAAGGATCTGGTCACACATGAGGTTTCTTTATTTTCAGACCTCTTTCCCTGTGTAAGAAGATTGCTGAATGACCTAGATGCAAGGGGCATATTCTCATGAAATTTTATTTGAAGCTACAAACTACTATGACACCGAGAAGTAAGATTTCTAGGTTTGCTATCTTTTCTGCTTTTTGACACTGAATCCATTTAATATTTGGAAGCTCTGTGAAGCCTATCTGGCTGCAAATGCTCTAGGCAAATGTTTTAAATAAATTAATGAACAAACTCAGTATTTCTCTTTTATTTTAAAGGCATCAAAGGGGAGGACCATGTAAGATGCGAAGATAAGTCTGTCAGAAGAGAGACAACCATACCATGAGCAAAAAACTGTACAGCCACACAACTACCACTGCCATGTAACAGATGCAGCAGTGACTGCCATGCTGGTAGGACTAATGGGGGAACCGAAGCCTGAGTAATTCACACTTTGAACAATCAGTCCTTTTCCAACTCCCTCATTCTCCTGTCTGATTTCACAGAAGCTATTTGAATTGTGAACTGGAATAATCTTATCCCCAAATCAGGCCATTTTCTTTGGCAGTGATAAACAACTGTTCAATGCATGCATATTTCTACAAAACTGTGTTAAATATTTATCTATTATTCATAGACTCATTAAATATTTAGTGTTATTGAATAGCAGATGGTACATATATGTATATAATCCCACACCAGGATAGTTAACAGCAATGTAATATAACTTTAAATTTCCCTAAATGCAGAATGTCCTTGTGATTTCCCTTCAAGAGTTATAGTTGTCATCGTTCAGTAACATACTAAAGTAAAATCTGTGCTCTTTCCTTCCTTTCTGTCAATGCAATGTAAATAAGCCAGAAACAAAGTAAGGGGAAACAAGGCCTTTGTGAGATGTGCTAATTCTCAAGGAACAAAGAATTTGTGGAGTAGCCAGAATTAAAACGTCATTTCAGGTACTTCACTAATCTTTCTTAAAACAAACATTTTTATTTTTATGATTTTTTATTTTTATGATATTTTATTTTTATGATTTTTATTTTCCATTAGTATGTATATGAAGGATTCTAGGGTAAAGAGAGCTGATTTAACTGAGTTGGGTTTTGTAGTAGCCTAAGATACAATACTATTTTGTGAAGTATAATAATTTTTGGTAACTGAGAAATAACTTGTCCTGAGTTTATGAGATATGACATGCATTTAATAAAAAGCTGTACTGAAAACCAATCAGAAGCTAATTTTGCTAATAATTACTCACAGTGATATGCTGAACTTGGCCTGTGTGTTGAAGAAACTCCTAGATGGAGACTGTCCCCCAAAGGAGATGACAGTCCAAGTTAAAGCTAATATATATAGAAAGAAATGAAGCAACACAGTGGTTAACTGCCCCAAAGAGAGACTTATGAGTTCCACACCATTAGGATAAATGCTATTAATCTGTCTTCTTTTACTACATTAACATTCAGGGTGAAATTCATCAGAGAAAGGGACATTACAGAAGACCATGGATTACTTAATTTTGATTGAGCCTTTGGAATAGCATATTTTAATTAAAGACCACCAATTTTGTCAAGAACACACATTAGATATAAGAAGTTGTTCCTTTCTCGTAAAGGGGATAAAGAACCCCACAACATTCTCTATCAAGTCATATTTTATATGTGTTCCAAGTTTAGGAGCGGTATGACTTTCAGCAGTCTTTAAATGCTCAAAATGTTTAAAGAGCAAAAGTTCTAAAACATTATCTCACAATACCATCTACACACCTTATCATTTTAAGTGTGAGTGCAGAAAAAGCTTAAACATTTTACGGAGAACAAATAATTCATTCAGTAAAGCAAACACTTTGAAACCAAACATCAAGGTAGCTTAATTAATGTTTAATTGTGTGATTTCATTATCATAACCACATTTCTCCAGACAGGTTTTCATTCCATGTTAACTACGTAACACTTTAAAAGCAGCTTAAACTACCCAGCAAGATTAAGAATAAAATTTTATGCAGCTCAAAAGCCCTAGCTTTCTGACTTTGTTATTGCAGCTACCTATTTAAATATTATGTTTTCTTAAAACAGCATAGTTTCACATAGCTTTACTTGAAGCATGCTCTCCAAATATGCTTATTTTATTACTATATATTAATATCTGTTTGATTCATACAGGAAAATCAGAGTTTTAACTTGCTTAAGAACCCAATAGGAGACTTCTTATGAAGTTAGTAGCCTAGGCAGGTATCTGTGAAAATCTGAAATAGAAGTCTAATCTCATTGCCTGTTTTCTTTCCATCACGGGAGATACTATTACCTGCTGGGGATAGCACATGTACAGTGACCTTCTGGCCCTGTAGCAGCCAGCCCTCAAAAGCCTTATTATGACCGCTGATGTGCAAAACCATGAGATGATGATGGTTTAGGCCTACGTTATTCATATGGGTGAGAATGGCTACTAACTTGGAACCTCTGTTACCATATGGATGTGATTTGCCAAAATAATTATAAACCTTTTTTGGGACAGAGGATGTAATATGGGTATGAGTTTATTTCAGAGAACTTAAACAACACCGAAACTGAGTAAATAAATATATGAAGTCCCATCTCAAAAACTAAAGAAATGCAAAAAATCTTGACTCTGGTTCATTTACTACATAGCTCAGAATCCTCTGACAAGTCTAATACTATAGTAATGTCCAACAGCTAGGATAATGTACACGTACTTAATAGGGCAATTTCTTTCATCGTAGATACCCAGATATAAAACAAACATCTGTAAATGATGCTTAATGGCTTCAAATTTTAATGTATTATTAAATGCAAAAATATATCTATATCTTAACATAAATCCTAAATAAATGTATTTGTGTTCTGGTAAAATGAAAACCACATATGGCAGTAAGAAATATGCAGTCAGCTATTTGAGACAATATCTTTCCCCAGAATCTTCATTTTGTTTAACAATCAAACAGAAACACTTCAATTTAATACTAACCCACTTGAAATAAACAATTTCTTTTGAACAGTTACTAGCTTTATGAACATCTCCAACTCAAATATAAGCCAACAGTTTGCCACCCTGGTGAAAATTCCATGTATTATATTCCTAGCAAGCAGTCTCTCTAAACAATGTCTCTATGTTAAATCCAATCCATCTCAGTTGCAGACCAACAAGACCAGAATTAATTAAACAGCTGAAGTACACACACTAGCACACACAAAATGGTGAGGAATATACAGAATTACTTGAGGTCTTACTTATGTATTTTATTCAGCTTACACTCCAGCACTTGACTCTAGGATATCTAGAAAATGAACACTGGACCACCCCCCAATAAAATTCCATGTACTTACAACGTTTTCAGCATCCTTGGTGTAATAATTAGTGCAAATGTTCAGATTCTCACTTACTAATCATGACCATAAATCATATCAGCCACTTTTGATAGGAGGGTTTAATGGCTATGGATGAATTTAATAATTTTAAATAAATATTTAATGTTGCATTTTTGAAAGAATTTATGTAACAGATACACACAGCAATCTCATACAGACTCTTCGATTCTCTCATATATCAATTCAATGAATATGAGCTACATTTTCCATGCCTGAGATCACTGCTGTGCTCACCATTACCAAACCAAAAGTGAGCCAAGAGATGGCAACCAGCTTTCACAGTACTGGCTAGTTGAAACAGGCTGTGCTGGCTGCCTTCTACAAAGTCCATCTGGGATCGAGCACAGAACATGGATCTGGGTTTCCAGCCCTAGAGCTAAAGTGGAGAAATGCTGCCTTACTTTAGCAGACTAGCAGGATGAAAAGGGTAGTTGGTATAATTTAAAACAGCATACAAATCCCAGTTTACGCCACTGCTTTGGTTGTTCCTAGGCAGGTTTATAGCTATACTGCATTATTCAGGGTGTCTAGAAGTGCCATCAAAGGAGTCAGCTAATCAAAGGAATCTTGCAAATCCAGAAACTGTGAACTCTCTGCTCTGATATGCAGAGGCTTTGATACAACTGCTGAATAAGAATTAATTCTGAGGGACTTCTCCAAGATTTATTAATCACAAAATAGTAAGATGACAAAAGATTCAGCAATCCTTCGAAGAATCATTGCTTTGTGGGTTTCAGAAAAAACACAGAACTTAAACTCTCATTAGGAATAAAACATTGCTACGCTTATTCTTACTTAATTCCCAAGTTACTTAATGGACTGGCATGCAACATCTGGCTTCCCTCTGAATGGGCATTACAGCACGTAGTACCCAGGTGAGAGACTTTAACAGAGACCAAAATTTCCAGGATCTCTGAAACAGCATTCTGGTAGTTTGGGGGTTTTCGTGACAGACTAGTTGCCTAAGGGAAGGAAATTTTTGCAACTGTGATGCCTTGCTTAACAACTTAACTACTTTTTAATCAACCTAAGAAAGATGGCAAAAAATTCTCAATGTGACATTCCTACACATTTCATTACAGCTGCACAACCAAAGCAGTGATTATAATGAAAGAAAAGTGATTAAAGTTCAACTGCAAATAGTTGTTTTGGAGTATAGACTGCTTGCTTGACACATGGAAGCCAAATCATGATACTTTTAATCAGGAAACAAAAGGAATTAAGATGTTTTTCATGAACAGAATTCATCTAAAAACACAAACATTGGTAATAAGAACTATTTTCTGAACTCTCAGATATCTCTTTACTCTATGCCCTCATTCTGATGCTAAGCACAATATGGGATCTCTCTCATTGGTCATTACAAAGAAAAAAAAAAAAACAACTAAGGTAAGATGTGCAGCTAGATTGCTGCCATATATCTATTTCAGAACATGGAAGTATGATGATCGTCACACCACTGGTGTTCTGTCAATGAGCTGTCACAGCAAAACAGGAAAGACAGCTACTGCATGTAGACCGTAAGTTTTCCTTATGAATTATAGAGATGCAAGACCTGAAATAGCCATTCGGTTGAGTTCATGTTGTTGGTGTTATTCAAATTATGGTTTAGAACTTATATGCATAACATATTTATGCACTCAAAAGATGTTTTTAATTTCTTAGGACTTCTGATATTTTCTCTTTTGAAATTTCAAAGTGTTCTTTCAATTGGATTTCAAGCTGTGAGGCAAAAAAAGCAGTTTCACCTGAATACTGAAGTAGTGGAAGAAGAAGTGAAGACAGCCAGACTTTAGTATGACACTAGTTTCAAAATAGACTATGCTGAAATCAAACCCTTGTGAAAAACACAAACAAAAAAGTAATTTACTTTGTAGCAGAAGCAAGGGGAGGTGTAAATTCCAAATTGCTCCAAAGTCACAATCCTATTAACAACAAAAGGGGAATAGGAGAATAATCCTCTGTTTCATGTAATTTGTCTTCCCCAAGCAAACTGCCCCTAACTGCTACACAGAGTTCAAGAGATATATATTAAGCTGTTTCAGCTAAAGGTTTCACAATGACAACTGACTGAAAGTTCCACAGCAACTTAAGTAATTTTTTTTAAATTTGCAATTGCAGAGAAATGTGTCAAGTACAGGGGAAATAACAGCATATTCAGAAGGCAGCTTTTAAAATGCTAATTAACTAGGGAGGTAAGACATACTTGGCAGCCATGAGCAAGCATGCAAAATTGAGCATGAAAAATCAGTCAATATGATTGAGTAGTTAGGTACATGCCAGAGGGGAAAGCCATGCTACTCCTTCTTGCCACAGTAATTTTTAGTACTATCTGAAGCACAGCGTATGCTATATATTGTGTATATCAATTTATAAACCTTAACAGTTACTTTAAAAAGAGGTGTCTGAGTGAACACAGTATAAAGCAACGATTCAACTGATTGAGTTAAAAGGTTTGTTTCCCAAGTACAACTGCAGGCCTCTGAATTCCTTTCAAACTACATTTTTCAGTGAACATTGGATTATTCTTGAGAGAAGGACTGACAGTTATTGCCAAAACTTGAACACAAGAAAATGAAGCTGCAGCTGCCATGACGGGAGAACAGTCATACTTGTAGTAATGTATTAGTGTACAGCTATTTGTGTGTCAGAATTTTTTTCTTTATGACAGCAACAACAAAATTGTACTTGTATGACATACGTAACTGTTTCAAATACTCTGAAGTTTTATCAAGCCGGTTTTACAAAAAAAAATTATTACGTATCATATAGCAGAAACAGTCACATCCTGGGGTTTTATATCCATTGGGATTTTGTCATTATGTGATGGTGAACCAGAATAAACCCTTAAGAATTAATATTCTTTATTAAAACCCATTTTATGTACCAAACTGTGCAAGTACATGAAGCATCAACACTTAAGTCAGTGAAAAGGGAGAAACATTTTTCATTGCCCCAAGTTTTATTATTCTGTTCAGACTTAGGTGTAGCTTAGCATCTGATGTATTGCTGTAATAAGATATTGTTTCAATTATCTAAAGCTCAAAATACTGACATTTTAACTTTTACATCCTCTGGCTCCACAGAATTCCATATTAACATTACTCTTAAGATAAAGAGAACATTTCATGAAAGTTTTAAGAAAACAGAATTCAGGCTGGCATCCAGTAATTGCAGGAAACTCTTTCTTTAAATCTTGTTTTTCCAAAACAGGGGTTTTTTTTATGTGTGTGTGTGTGTGTGTTTAATGTCTCTCCTTCTCATTCTTTTATAAACCAACTTAGTAACTTTGACTATGATGGAAAACTCAAATTTACAAAATAAGAGTTTTCTTAATGGGGGTGGTCCTGTGGTGTAATGGAGAGCACTCTGGACTCTGAATCCCAAGGGCATGAGTTCAAGTCCTCAGTAGGGACCGTCCCCACGGCAGTTAAATGCCTCCCTGCCATCCAATCCCGTCAGATCTCAGATTTTCAGCAGGGGCAGCCCCGGTTAGTACCGGGTGTTGTACACAGTCCCGATGATTTCACTGTCACTGTCAAAGCTCGCTCAGCTGTGGCAAATGGACCTTAGGACTTAAACGGTGGGGCCAGTTCTGCACATGCTGTGCCTCACCTGAAAAAATCCACTGCACAGGCTGGAAGGGCACACCCATGTGGGGAGAGTCCTTCCCCAGATCTTCGTTCACAAAGTCTGGCCATTACTTCTCAATGAAAAATCAGTAAATGCCTATTATCTTCTTCCGAGTACAAACCGCTCATTTGGTCTTTGCTTCTGCTAATCAACAGTTAAGATCACAAAGAAACAATCATTTAGAGAAAGAGATTACGGAAAAATACAGGTCTCCTAACATGACTGTATAAAAAATTCAAAACAGAACTGAATGCCTACAAAAAAGGATCAAAACCAAATTTCTAATAAGTTTTGCTGTACTGCTTTTAAAATTCATCTCAGTTTTCTAGAATAAGCCCATACTAATCAGAGTTGTACAGCTCAGTCACTAAAAAAAAAAACTTTCAGTATTAAAAAAACTTTCAGTATTGCCCAGAGCAATTTTTTGCATGGTGTATTAGGTCTAGTTAGCAAATCGGAAGAAGTACTGCTGACATGACATAGAAACTGAGCAAAATGAAGCCTTTAGCAGGACAAATTGAGAATAAAGGAATCACTCCATGTCTAGAATATAAAATTTGAGAGTAGGCACACCTGACAAATAGGAATTTATTTCACAATAACAAATGCTTTGGACCCATGATTTATGAAGGCAGTTATAGGAGTCACTTATTTAAATTAATTGCTTAATGCACTGGCAGATGCTTCCTAATTATTAGAATGTAAGAGTGAGAACATTTTTTCAGAGGATGTGCTCTACCATTAAGCATCTTGTACTTCAGCAACTATCAAATTTGTGATGATGTATTTTATGAAGCTCTGTTTATGATGGCAGGCATTCACTTAATATGCCATAAAAACCAGTAGCTAAAAATTTTATGTTATGACACAAAAATCTCAGACCTATTTGCTGTATTATCCTCAGCAAGTATTCCAGCCTGCAATGAATACAAATCAAATACTGCTGTCAGCAAGATGTGTTGCGTTTCAAGTTTATTCCACCAGCTGTCCCTAAGAAAAACACCCAAACAGTGAAGTACCAAAAAGTTCCAGGATTGCAAAAACCAACACAAGTCTTACAGACATTTAAAATTATCATTACATTCAAACTTATACTGAAATATTTTAAATGCTAGCTTTACTGAAGAACCAATAAACATTAATACCTAAAAGAGGGGGAAGCAGGGCGGAGGTGGACTCAATAAAACATTAAATGTCCACGTATTTGGGACAAAAAAACCCTAGAAATTATCTGATGCCAAATGAAAAATTCTCACAAGATGTTATAAGGGCTTGTTCATGTGAGACTTTGATACTTGCACTACAGTATTTAAGGAAGTTAAGAATATTGCAAGTACTGAATTGTGAAGTTGTAGTATTCTTTCAGCTCAGAGAGAGCAAGCTTACTCCTGTTCTACAAATATCAGAAGTCAGAGTTATTCAATGCTCAGTTATTGTGCCTAGATTTATAAAATAACAAAGTTGTACTCTCACAACACATTTAGTATTTTGAAATAAATAAATTACAGGGAACTGCAGACAAGTAAGATTTTAGGTCAAAGGCACAGGCCATACAATGAATTTCACTAACAAAGTGGACTGAAACGAAAAGGAGAATTTTGAGAGCAGACACAATACCTCATGACAAATGATTCTCCTTTCTCTGCCGTAAGAGAGAAGAAAATTTGGCTTTAGTAGATCATGGCTTTGCAGAAATGAAGGCAGCTTGCAAGTAAGTACTACTAATTCAGGCAAAGTTGTTGAAAAAACAGAAAATCAGATAATTCACTTTCTAGAATAGTGTATTAATTAACTAGAAAATGGCAAAATACTGATGTCAACAATAAATTTTATGTAAGAGCATTCATATGTTCAACCTAGAAATGCTATGAATTCTGACGTAGGCAGATGAGAACATACTAAGCAGAAAAGGGAAAGAGAAACATTCTGTCTGAGGAGGACATGGTGAATAGGCAGAAAAAAGAGAGGAAAAGGCTAAATACATAAACAGAAGAAGAAAAAAAGAAAGGCACAGAAGTTAAATTGCTCAGAAAAAATTCTGAAAAGCTGATACACCACAGAGGTGAGTAAATCCAGTGAGATGTATAAGGTTCTGAAGGCTTTTTTGGGTTAAACTGCAAATGAGAGAGAAGTCAACTAGAACAGAAATATCAATAAGAAACCATACAAATCAAAATCACAACACAATATTTATTAAGCAAACAACAGCATATCACAGTGAAATATCAATGAAATCTAAAATACATACAAAACTTTTCTTCCAATTAAAGCAATAACAGAAAAGTTCCAGGTCTGAAAAAATGTTTCTATGGATGGTCTCAGTCTGAATGGCAGTGAAAAGGTGCTTTCAGTCTATGCAGCCCAGATATCTGGAGAACACTGACATGCTTGCCAAGACCAGCAATAACCGAAAAAAATTACAAATTACACACTATTCCTTTGTGCTTACATTTACTGCTTTATTTTGAAGGTGGTTCTGAAACGAATTTACAAAACAATAAACCCAGAAATATTAATTGAACAGTAAAAAAAAATCAAAAAAACCCTTGTGGAAGCCAAGTTGAAGTAGCAAGCTTCAGGACCAGAAAAAAATATAAATAATGAAACAGATCCAAACAAATAAACAAATCCATTGTGCAAGAATAAAAACATTCTTTGTTTTAATAATGTTAAATATACATTGATAATAATAATAATACCATACCACAATATCAACAATGTATATTATATTTATAAATAGAATATTTATATAGACTATAGTGAACCATGCAATTACATTGAACAGTCTGCTGCTAAGTTGGAGGTATAAAAACATCAGAGTGATATGCTGTCTAGCAAGGTGCAAAACAAAGTTAGTACTATTATCTCACCTGCAAAATGCTGTAATGTAAGTGGAAAAATCTGGAATGATTTTTCTCAGTAGTTGTATGCATGCATATAGTGTATTGATTATTTCATCACATTATGAGGAACTGTAAGAATAGGTCAATAGTCAATAGAATGGATGTCTGGGCTTCCAAAGTTAGCATGAAGTAAGGATGCAAAACACAGCCTTTACCTATGTGATGGCAAAGAATTGTTTGCTTACACACCAAGTGCCTTTAGGCCCATTGTACATAGGTCCTGTTGTATGCAAATACATAGCATTAATAGTTTTCACTGACACTTTAGGCACAACAGAATTTCAAGATAGCATGTCAAATCCAACTAAAATTTAAGATATTTAAACACACAGTATTTTCTTAATGATTGACAGTGCTTGTAGTTCACTGAAACTAAGCAAAAATTCTAAGTTCGCACTTTAGATGTGGGCTGGAGTGAAACTTACTCACTAACTGAGCCAGAATGAAGGTCTGACAGGCAGAACACTGCCTCAGCTTGTTGTATTTGCTGCATTTATTTAATTTACTAATTTCCTACTGAATGAGACCAGGAAGTTCTACTGTGGTCTTTCCTGCTTTCTCTAAATTAATTACGACAAGACTCCAGTCAACAATTCCAAGAAACCTCAGTGGTTTTGTCAGTTTTCAAACCTCATCTATACAGGCAGGCTTGTTTTAATTTAACAACGTGAACATGCAATTTGAAGGCTGTTTCTCCACACATCCCGTCATTTCAGTACAAAGGGTTATTCAGTGTCAGAGGAGTAGTTGGCTTCACAATGAATGTTGCCCCCTTTCACCTCTGTGAACTTCCAAGATTCCTCTCAGTTCTTATAGACTAACCAGGCAATTATTTTAACACAGTGATTTCTCAAAGTATCTTTTAATTAAAAGAGAAAAAGGAAAAAGTTTTCGACACACACCTCTTTAGTTTATACGTGGTATAAGCTCTGTTTTAAAAACCTCAAGGTGACTTTGACCTAAGCAGATTTCCAATCCCATGATACTTGTAGAAGAGCTCAGAAATTTCTTTGTACCAGAAATAATTTGGGTGACATGCTGATTCAAAAGAAGTCAATAAGCATTTTGCTATTGATTTCAACAGAGCCAATATTTCATTCTGATGGTTTATTGGTGATAGAATTTCAGAACATTAATATTTAGAAAGATACATAATATCGAGTAAGCCACATAATTGCATAGAAAAAACTATAAAGTAAAACAATTTATTCTATACTGAAGAATTTCAATACAATACATTTATTTATACATAACATTTAGCTGCAGAAGACTAAACTGGCTGTCACAAGAAAAAAAAAATCAAGCTTTCAATATAAAATACAGGTTCTGCAAATAACCTCAGGCAAGAGATTCAGCAGGGGAACTGTCAGCCACATTTTGGGAGGTGGGAAATGTCATTCTCCCAAGTTCCTTCTAAATTGACCTGGAGAATAATTATTTAGTGAACCAAAACATGGCTTACACTAAACAATGGAATGAAAATAAAACACGTAGAGGAAGCTTCATGACATCCTCCTGATGTTCCCCATCCAGTCTGGCATCACACATTTATCACCCTTCTCAAAGACTATGAAGGGAAAAAGATGTCATCACACATCAGGAAGCAAAGAGACCATCACAGTCCTCTAAGTACTACCTCTACTATCTCAACTTTTGCTAGTAGGAGATAAATCCCTGCCATTCCATCTAACGATCTTTTACATGTCCTAAAACCTCTTCAAATGATATCATCTGCCTTGATAAAGTACTCCAAAGTGCAAGCTACACTAGGAAGTACATTTTTATGTCTTTGCCTAAGCAGTTTAAGAGCTCCCTATTACAGAACAACTTTTCTGGTTTTAAGTATATGTCTCCAGTGATCCATATTCCCTCAAAAGCTAATCTGAACAGCTGGCATGCATTGCAACTGCATGTATTAGCAGGATTATGTATTGCTTCCTACCAGTCCACATCCTTTTCCCATCTTCTTTACACATTGCTAACTCCCAAGAATGTGAATTCGCATATACACCACATAAATAATGTGAGGGTATTCCAGTATGACACAAAGACAGCTCTAGTACGACTGCACGGAAGACTCTAAAGTCTTGCAATGAAATAAGAACGCATCAGATTCTTTGTAATGACCAACTACTGGAAATCTTTATTCTTGTGACAACATTTACAGTATTTTCACATCTCTTGAAGTACACATATCTGAATAATTTGCAGTCAAATTTTATTCTATTATTTTATTAAATGCCTTGGACAAAGCAAGAATTACTTTGCGCCTGAAGACAGATGCTATTAACGACACTAAAGTTTAATGTTGACATTGAGGTTATGACTTAGAATGGTTCCTTTAAATCTTCCCGAAGCCACTGTCTCTGCAAGACATGCTCCTGGTTTTAGGCAGACTACCTTAAAAGTACCATCTTGCAGGGGGCTTAATAGCTATAAATTTGTAGAGCTTTCTGAAAACTGAAAACTTAATATGTACAATACCTTGTAGCAGAGTTCCACAGTTATCTAACATGTAGAAACATTTTATGTGAAAATATCACCCTCAAATTTAAATAAATGCAGTACACTCAAATCAGTCTGTTATTCTTTCTACAGAAGTACTTCTATACTTAAGCTCACCCTATGTCATCTCCTGAGCTTTTTCCAGTATTTAAGCTGTGCATGAAACACAGTACATATAACAATAACAGTACTTTTCTCTCCTAATAATTTTAAACATTGTTTGCTCTTTTGTCCAGTAAGGTTTTAGAGGTCGTTTCGATTATGCTATTCTAACCAAAAGACCTTGCCCCTGAATACAAAGAGTCTGCCTAGAGCCAATCATTTTACAAGCATTTTAATTTTATGGGAGAAAATGGATGACCTGTTTGATTCACATCACTTTACAGTTTTCTTCCAACAAAGCAATAAAATGTCAGATAAGACTCTTGTCCAGTTCTGCTCAGAACTTTATCTGTGCACTTCTTTGCAGGTGGCCCTTCTCTATCCATCCAAATAACTTAAGGACAAGAGTAAACTGTCAAGCTCTTGGAAAGAGATGAACAGTAAATAGCAAAGGTGATATAATAAAGCCCTCTGAGACACGACTGATTTTCTTTGACCTTGAAAAGTAATAATTTACACCTGTCATTTCAGTCATGAGAACTTACTAGACCTCATTCTGTAACTTCAAATCTATTTGATTACAAAAATTCCATCAGTTCAAGTGGACTGTTAGCAGTAACACTCATTTCTGTTGATGCCTTCAAGGTATTTGAATAGATATATGAGGCAAGAGTTCCTTCTGTTGCCATGCTCCTCTTTCCAATGTGTCATATTTAATCATGTATCTGTTAGTTTGCCCATTACAGAAATCACGCTTACTATTTTTCAGTTCCCAAGATCTCAAGAGCCTTGATTAAAAAGAAATCTGCTTTGTTCAGTTTTATCCAAATCAGGGATTCCAGAAGCACAGTTTCCCCTGCTCATGTACATCTCCTGCACTGTGCTCTTGCTTTATGAAGCTCCCTGCAATCCACTAATGCACAGTAAATATATCCCACCACCCAGTGTGTGCACCTCTATATGTTACATCCTACAGTATGAGTCCGTCAGCTAGACAAAGGCTTATTTTGTCTTTTTTTAGTTCAATTAATTACTCCATCAAGAACAGGAAAATTGAGAAAGAATGCACTTAACCAGTGCTTCAACTGTTTTTGCTTTCCTGAAGGCAGGTAGATTGGCAGAAGAGATAAGGCAACTAAGAACAACAAAGTGGAAATAATCCAAAATTTAGCTCTCGTTCTGTAAGATGAATACTATAGACTAACCTTTCATATGGTATAAAATATATATTATCAGCTATGTACCTTGCTAAAATCAGTAATAATGACACTGAGGTTTTCAACTGAAAGAGCTCTTAGCACAACATCAGAAATGGATCTAAAGACCATTGTACAAATTAATTTGGAATCTTCTTGTCACAAACAATATGTTTGTTATGAACCTCTTCAGTGATGCTAACAGGGAAACACAGACTGTGTTAAGATTTGGGTTAACACCAAAGGAAGAACTATATGCAGTAATAAATAGTTTCAACAACCACAAAATATGTACTATTTTATATGATACTAACAAGAAAAGGCTTAGCTTTCATCAGGGCCATAATTCTGCCTACATAGAGTTCTCCAGGCACTTAGCATATCTGATGATTTTTGAATTTTAATTGTCATAATGACTTATTAGATATTAAGGGCTATTTTCATACATTTGAAATACTTGAGATTGCTGATGAAACCCTAAGTCTTGTCAATGTTTTTTTGCTAACCTCTATGTTCGAAGATCAGGGATGAGAATTTCACTCAAGTAAAACACAAATATTGCTTCAGAAATCTAAATGCAGTAAAGATTCACAAGGCCACTTAAATCTTGTAGCTAACACACAATTCTTGTAGACATTATCTTGAATAATTACGTGACACATACTGCTAACAGTGACCTATAAGTAAATTGAAATGAAAAGAAAGCCTTTCTAGCTCTCTACAGTCGACCAGCAGTGGTTAAGCCCTTGATTAATTTCAGTGTAAACATTAAAAATTTTGAAGTGGGCCACATGTAAAAGTTTAGCGCAATTCTATTACCATGCAAAATTTGCACAATACTTTTGAATGCACTGAGAATTTGTGCAAAACACAGGGCTTGAAAGCCTTATAAAAAAAAATTGTACTATGGTAATCGTAAATAGCTTGTAATGGTATTTGTATATCATACAGTGTACTAGCTTTTATTCTGTATGTTTATATTCCAGTGGTAAACTTTGAAGTTCTAACTGGCTGACAATTCCACACACATCCCAGAAGGGAACACATTTAATGTCAGTTTCTTGCAGAGGAGGTTAGAAATGTGCTTGAAAATTACTTTTTTTTTTTCTTCCCTCCCCAGAAAAAAGTGCTCATAAAAATCTCTGAATGAGACCAGAGTGGAATTTCACACTGTATCAGGACTAACAGAAACATTCAGAATTTAGCTTAACAGTCTGACATATTTATCATTACATTAATATCTAAACTGTATTAAAAACTGCATTTCAGTACATTCAATGAGAAATTGGCTACACTACAAAAGCACTGATAATAGTGTTATCTCTTCTGTTCCAGCAAATATAACCTCAAAGAGGAAGCTTCCTCTATTGACAATTCAAAGCCTTCTTGAGTATTCACATTATGACTCTGACACTTGCATGACTGATAAGAAAGTAAGTCAGAAAAAGTTTGAAGGTCATGCTTTTGTCTCCCTTGAAACTGCTATTTTTAATAGCATCTAGCAACCCTTTTCTGGCAAACTCTCTGTTGAGAAATGCACTATACTTGGGTAGATATTAAAATGCAACTACTGTACGACTGAAAGTATTCTACTCCCTTTTTTAAGCCTGACAAATTAAAATAAAAACATCAGGAATAATAGAACTGACCTTTAAAATGAAAAGAAGAAACACTGCAATTAGGAAATATAACTATACACACACCAAAATGTTAGTTCTGGTAAGAGATTGAGCTTTTAAAATTGATTATGTCTGGGATCTACATATCAACTTGAATATGTAGTTTTACTAAAATGTCAGAATAGCTGTAAAGAATTATAAAAATATTAAAGGACTGAAAACAGTGTTTGAAAGTCATATATAAGCACATATAAAAATGTTTCTATAACATGACCAGCTAAATACAGGAAAATGATATTCATAGCATGTTAAAAAAGTGAGTTACTCTCATAGTATATTGGAAATAAATATATGACAAAGGGGGCCAGAATTCACCCACTGTAATACTTCAAAGTATGACAGAAAACCCACAATGAAACGTTTTTATGTACAAAGAGTACAATATATTTTTAAATTATTATCACACATAAATAGCATTTAGGTATTAAGTTTCTGTTTTAGTTTCTCAGTTGAGAAATTAGATTTGATAACTAAAAAATTGCATCAAAGTTGTCTTTAGAAGACCTAAAGTAAGTAAAGATGATAAACTGAAGTACTCCTTAAAACTACCGTCAATTTGAGTTAGCTATTAATTACATACAGACGCTCTCGTGCCCCTCCCGAAAATACCATTTAGGATCTCTTCTCAACACCAAAACTGCTTTACAAATTTGGAGTGAAGAAAACAGTTTACCCTTTGGTACAGTCATTTTTTAAACATTCATTGAAACTGGCATTTCCACTGTCAATAGAAAATGACAAAATTGAAGAGGAAAGATCTTCAACTTCAGCAGACAAACAATATATTTTCTCATATGACATACAGTCTAGCAAAGCCTTAAATTATGAAAACAAACCATTTCAGTCAAGATTCTGAGAAGCCTACAGATGTTTAGTCTTTTCAAGAAACAGAGAAAAGAGCAGTACTGTGCTACTAAAATGCAGAAATAACTCTAACGTGTATCTTAGCTTTTGTTCATTTATATATATTATGTATATTAGCAAGAAATAGATATACATTTAATGATCCTTTACTAGAATATGCATGATAAAATATAAGGCACACCTCTCTTAGGAACAGGCATGTCAGATATAAATCTATGATTGAAATATTTTCATTGAAGTAAAGCATCTTGCTCAAAATCACCCTTCATATCAAAACAAATTTCAAAATTTGACCAAAAGAATACCACCATTACTGAGGTAAAGATGCTTATGTTGAGCTGCTGAAGAGTCAATGGCTATGTTTGTATTAGCAAGTAGTGCATATTAATTCTCCAAACCCAGTATTCACACTATACACATATCAAGAGGTTCTATTTCATACTACTTCCTCTTTGGTTCAATGGACTGAGCAAACCTTGAGCAGCTGTGAGTGTACTGGCTGAACTCCTAGAGTTCACCTTCTGGCATCATTTCTTGCAAAAGGATCATAAGGCCATGTGTCCTGTGTATTGTAAACCCAAGTAGAGAATCATCTCTTCTGCTGTTTTTGAGACTCAAGGGGTTGAGAACATCTTGATCTATACAAACTGGTAACATCACTGGTGAGATAATTTGTTTGGATTGCTCCCAGCTGCCATGGACAATCTGGTTTTGATGTTATATCCTGTTTTTATAATACTGTTATTTTGTTGATATTCATTATATACACACATATATATGTATGAGTATACCTAGAACGAACACGAGGATGCCAACTATTCAAAAAATACATACCTTGAGGTAACAATGCTTTTAGCCAAAATCAATAATCAGTTCCACATGATTCAATGTTCCATTCAATATTGTTAACTACATTCTGATTGAATTTTACAACAATTTTAAGTTATAATATAGCTAATAACCTTTTAAACTATGGTAAAACTTGGGAGATTGATGTATCTCAACATACTTAGCAATAATGTGCATGTATACAATGGACACTTTTATAGCATGGAGGCGAGAGGTACCTGCATGACCACTTCATGAGATAAAGATGATTGACTGTAGTCAAGCAGGGAACTGTGCAGGATAGTCCCACAATGACAAGATCTAAAATGCAATCAGAGAATGTATATTATGCAAGCCACCATGAAAGCTATCAGGCAAGTTAAACTGCTGGAGCCAGGATGCTGTCTGGGTGTTAAGTTATGCTAAAACCATCCCGGTTCACCAGACTTCAAATACCATCCTGCTTTTGACACAAGATTTGACAGATAAGCTGGCCTATAGATTTGTGACTACCAGTCAATCACTTTATACTATAAAAGTCCAGTCCCCTTTCATACAGTTAAGTTCTTCTGATACAACTCTTCTTGGGCGTATGTGTGGAGATTTCTCCCTTGGCTGGGGATGCACTCGCAAGGTACTCTTCCAGGCTGAGAGAAAGATCTCCCCACGAGCATTGGTATGGGTGAGTTACATCAAATCTCTACTTAATAATTATTTCTTTCTGCTAACTTTAATATAATTGCTTCAATATAGTGCACTATCCTATTTTATAATACCCTACTAGTAGATCTTTACCTTTTAAATAGTGAAGTAAATAATTCTGATTAAGATCTTTGACTAATCATTTGCAATACTAAATGATTCATTTTATATAAATAGTCTCATTTTGCCAATCATTAAAACCTGCAGGACAAAGTGGTTCAATCCCACCTCTGCAATTCCTTAAATTTAAACTGCTGACATAATCTGAGGCTAAGACTGGATTCAGCCAAACCTGGACTCTTCTCTGAGAAGGGGTTTAGGTCCTTTCTGGACCTCGTGACTCAATGGCAGGGCTCCTTTAACAAATTTTGTCTAAGCCTTCCACTTCCACCTGTGACAGTTATCTACTGGTTCCACAAGAAGCAACAATAATTTTTAGTGCATCTTTCATATAAAAAGGGCATTGTAAAGACACAGGAAGCATAAAATAATTTCAGGTAAAATGACATGAGTTGATTCAGTAAAAAAACATTAAATATTAATAGTAACACATTTTAAACTTTTAAGATTTTTACATTTCAAAGGAGCTCAACTGAAATGGAAAATTAATGAGGGAAATCATCCATACTAGAAAAATGTAGTGAACTGAATGAGTCAGTCACTAACCATTAAAGTTCCTTAAGTTATCTTGAACCCATATCCTGTATATCTTAAAAATAAATAAGTAAATAAATAAATTAGCGACCTTTCAGGGAAGCATTGCAGAACTGATTAATAATCCCAAATACAATAAACTGAACATTTAGAGCTTAGAAAGAATGGAAAGAGACTAACTAGCAAACACATTTCCCTCTTAAAATGTCAAGAAGTTCAGGGATAAAATGAAAGTTGTCAGGAGGCAAACTGAGGTGGCCACGCAAATCAAAGGCAAACCGTTCAAATTTCAGTCATTAAAGCAGAGAACAAGTAAAAAAGGGTGGTAATAACTCTGCTTCTGAATTCTGTGTATGTTTATGATAAATAAAAGGGATACAAGCATCCACAGCTGACAGAGTTAAAAGAAAGTTCAAAAAGCAGAATTTCAAAACTAATAAATAAATCTTAAAGCTCAATAACAATTTAAATTTTTTACGTATGTATTCAAGCCAAGTCTATCGGACCATGTTAGCGCAAATCTACAGAACAGCATACACAAAAACCAAATCCATCCTGGAAAGAAGGAAGTAAAATTTCAATAACATGAAACATTTCTAAATAAATTTTGAAATAAAGAACACTTAAACATATGAAGGAACATGGAACTGGGATGAAACACAGCACAGTTAATCCAAAGAGACAGGTAACAGATCTATGAGGCATCCCTTTCTTAAGGTAATTAATGCTCCTGACAAAAAAACCAGTGTTACTATTTATCTGGACTTTAGTAATTTATTCTTACATGTAAAGCTGGAAAACAAATGGATTTGGAACAAACTCTTACAAGCATGTTGAATAACTGGCTCAATGGAAAAGAGAGCAGGCCATTTAAAACTACATCAGGGAACTCTAGATCCTGGGACTAATTTAATAAGGTTTCAAGTTGATGACTTCAGTGCAAAAATTGGTACTAACAGATTCAGTTGAGGCCAGAAAAGAACCGAGGGAAAAAACCACTACATGACACAGGAAGACCTGAAAGTTATATGCTTCAAAAGTCAGAAGGATTTCCACAAATTATGTCCTTATTGTACGAAAAGACCTCAGACAGGAAAACAGTATCCACTATATAAGTACAGGCTGAATATGATTCATTACTCTGATCTGCCTATTAAGAAATTCAGTCAAAATCAAGGTACAAAGTGTTGCATCTGTGATTCTCCCAATAATTAAAAACTTCATGTGTATACAAAAGGTGGTGCAACAGCACTGTAAAACAAGTCTGGGAGCAAAACCTTAACTGAAATCAAAGACTTTGATAAGACACATTTGCCCATGACTGGACAACACACAAGAGCACTCCCACTTCTGCATACTCATGCACTATGAATTAGACTTTACATCTATTTTATGCACCAAAGCTATACAAAATGGTGTAGATGGTTGAATGAAAAAAAAAATGAAAAAAAATTAAGGGGCAAAGAAGAAGGAAAGCAATTCAAACCAAGAGAATGCATATGGACTGAACTTGTTAACTTGGTACTTATATTAATAGCCCAACATTACATTATTCATTAACTCTCAAAGAAAGTAAGTTCCACCAAACAGAGGCTCATTAAATATATCAGCAGCTGTATTTGTCATCTATACCAGTAAAATCCAGGATTCTGTTGGAAATTGTTTTGGTTTTGTTTTTTTTTTACCCAATTATCCTTTTCTTTTCCAAATTGCTGTTGTATGTTTACTATTCCGGTTGTGCTGTCTATTTTCAGGATTCATTCTGCCCTGTGCAATATATGCTGCTTTTTCTGGAAGGTATATTCTTCAATTTATACAGAAAATAATCATCTGACTAACAGTGGTTTGAATACCTCTCTAACCTGCTTCTTCTATAGTTTCTTTCCTCAGCTTTAAAGAGGCTTGGTTGGAGAGATTTCAATTGTTTATTCTTCAGTAAATGAAGCTTCCCAATATTTTAGTTGGATTAGGGAATCATGACATTAAACAAACAGGAGAAAAAACCCAGTAGAAATACAAATTAAAGTATTTGTACTATTTCTATTTTTGCAGTTACTCACGTTTTGCAAAAATATTTGTAAGCCTGAATTTAATCTAGTGGTTTTTAAGGGGTGAGAGGAATACAGTGGAAAGGCCTCTGTGAGCAATGCCTAAAGTGGCATATACATTCACATCACATCCTTGTGGTTCTGTATTTTTCCAGAGCTAATAATAATAATGCAAGTGACCAATTATTGGGATTTTAAATGACTAACAGTATAAATTTAATTCAATTCTGTTCTTAAATCAATTCCTAAAATCCATTATTAAACTGCACAGCTGATCCAATGTTGCATCATCTCCATTTGCTGTAGCATACTGCTAGTTAAATGCACATTCAGAAAGTAAAATAGCTAACACTGATGAAAGTACCTCCAGATTTTTAAAGGGCCATACAAAAGGGCTGTGAGTATAACCACATTCAAATATTTCTGCATATTTTCAGCATTCAATTTTGAAGCTTTGATTTTACACCCAAGGCATTTTTATGGCAGTACATCTACATGTCTTCTAAAGACAGTCTGTGTTTTTGTTTCCTCACTTCCAGCATTAAAAATATCTTCAATGACAGCACTGGATAAGATCAGATGGTATTTATGCAATCATTATATCATTCATTGAAGTGTTCTCTGTCTATAAACAAATAAAAAATAATAGAACTACTCTGAAAATTGTTTTTTCAATGATTCTGGTATTTAGCAATACAGAAGACTATGAACAATTCATACTTTTTGATATCTAAGAGGGATTACTCTGGTTAATATGAACTATGGAATACTTTTTTTGTTGTTGTTTGAAATGTTTTTTAGAACAGTGATTGTAAAAAAAAAAAAAAAAAAAAACCAGAAACCAAATTCTTCTTTCATTGTGTTGACCCATATTAAAACTGGTTCCTCAGCTACTGGGTTTCAGACTGTTTAACTTTTTGCTGGTAGGCAGTGGGCAAAAAACACAAATGAGCATAGTAGAACACCATCAACCTTGAGAATGTTCATAATACTTCAAAAGAATATATAAGGAAAATAATGAAAGCAGTATGTGTGTCTGTCCCTGACTACTTGATCTACAAGTTCTGTGTGGCAACATTAATAAATAATGTTTTTTAAAAAAATTTATTAATTATTCAAATAACAGAAAAACAAAAAACAGATAACCTGACATTTTAATATTCAGGAACTCTGAACTACTGATATCTAATAGGTGGGATATATAGTACCAACCTATTTCCTTCCAGATGCTCAGAAGAACAAACTACATGTACAACAAAACTTTTTAGTTTACCTTTTAATTTAGTCCTTATGTCTTCTTCTACTGTATCTTCCTTCAGGAACAGTCAGTTAACATGAAAGGTTAGCCAAAGAAAGGAATTAATGATGGCACCAGAGCTAGACAAAAAAAATTCAGAATAATTTTTGTTTCCATGAAAACATACAAAAAGCATTTTATATTTAGTAAGATTTCATCTAGCAAATAACTATTGCCTTGCAGATTGATTTTTTAAAAAAAAAATCTCAAACGTTCCTTATGTTCCAGAAAAAATAAACACCATAAAAAAAATAACCACAATATAAAGGTACCTCTGAACTGGAGACTATGGGTGAATTAGTCCATGAAGAACTGCCTGAACCATGCCGCTTCATTTACATTAACACACTCAAATACACATTCCTTCTCTTGATATTGTTCACAGGCACAAGAGAAATCTAATCTGTTACATTGAAATGACAGCATTAGAGCTTACTAGCAAAACTATATGGAAAGGCAAGAGCTCACTAACATAAAAATGCCCCAGGTCTACAGCTCTAGAAGGCTCTGCAGGACAGAAAATATTTTGATACTTGCTTAGTAGTTCATAAGACAATTCCTAATTGCTGAAATTTTACTTCAGCAAAAGTCACATCTGCATCCTTGTAGTAGAGATTATCTTTCTACAGGGTATAGGTAAGAGTCACAAAACAATCCAACAAAAATAGTGAAAGACTGAAAGATGGTGCTCTGCAACAGGGAAAATATGTTCCTTTCCTCCTCCCTTACTTCCTCTCAAAGCTGTAAGAATTTAGAAGAAAACAAACATGCATAAATTGTTTAATAGCTACAGGGAGAGTACCGCATGGCTCTATTCAGAGCAGAATCTACACAGAGAAAAATCTCTGCCTACTCCAGGCTTAATGTTTTCTTGTTTCCAGTGAGAATATTGCAGTGATATCATAATAATGCTAGTGTCACTTCAACAAAAGTATGCTGTCAGGAGCTCTGAAAAGCTGTACTGCTGCTGGGCTAAGTCCAAATTTTATTAAAGTCAGTGTTAAATTTTAATTAAGAACTTATCAAAATCAGCTTTTACTGAAGAGAAGGATAAAATTTACGTTGACTGTTCCAGAGGGAAATTAAAAAAAAAAAGATAAAAATAAATTAAAAGGTAAAATTGAAAGAATTCTGTGGATGATCAAACACTGGAACAGGTTGGAGAATTTCTGACCATGGAGACATTCAAAACTATCTTAGACGAAGTCCTGAGCAACTTGGCCACCTCTGAGCAAGCAGCTGGGCTAGACAATCTTCAAAGTCACTTTCCAACCAAAATTATTTTAATAGAGAAGGCTCTTATCTTTTAACATCCACACAATCAGTAAAGTCTGGGGAGACAGAAAAACTAGATTCCTGCCTGGCATTTAAGCTGGATTTAAGAAAATGGTTCTTGTTCTAGTAGTAACAGAACAACATGAACCAGTTTTTCCCATGTGTCATTCTGTTTTTCTGTCTTAAAGTATATTTACTATATTGCATTATCATTCTATCTTCAGATACCTCAACCACATATTTGAGGTCTCTTGACTTCTGACATAGAAAGAGCTGTTCTACAGAAAACAGTTCTTTCAAATTAAACTAAATAGCTTCTAGGAGTCCATATACATTTAGCAAAAGGAAGGCAAGGAGTGGGGGACAAGGGGCATTTATTAATTGAAAGTGGTATCAGTCAACTAAGATCGGATTTTTGTTGTTACAAGAAGCAATTCAAATCTGTCAGGTTGGGCTTTTTTTTTTTTTATTTCATTTTATTGGATGTTATCATGATAGACTACTACTTGCTGAATGATTACTTGTCTAAAGGCAGTTTTACTTGATGAGAACACGTTCCATCTTTACTGAGACAAAATAACAGTCATCGCAATACAATGGTACTATGTGAACTTTTACAGCATGTATGCATCCAGAGTTGACCATTGTAAGAACACAGAGGTTCTAATGCCTCATCTCAGCAACCCTTCTGTCACGACCATTTTCCTACCTCCTTTTCTTCCCACAGCAACAAAAAAAGAGTACAAAATATTATGTAAGGTTTTCCTGTTCTAGTATCAAGGTGCAAATATCTGCTATACAGAATGCCAGATACAATCACCCTTGCAATCTCAAAAATTAGGACAGATGTCTTACACAGGTTAATCATTTTCCCCACTGTAGTTCAGATATGATGTTGCACAGTTGTTAATGTGCTGAACTGTTAACAGAATTGTTTTATACTAGTTCTATACCTTACACTGTCAATTGTTCACTTTTTTAACTAAATCATGACAGAAGTTTAACTTAAAGGCTTGCAAAACCCTTTACCTCTTCTTAGCTTCTGAGTAGATTCATTGCTTTGATAACCACAGGAAAGCTATTTCCTTAAAAATACACAGAACATAAATAATGCACAACTCATTTCTATCCAACATGTTAATATAAATAATTAGCTATTTCCTTAAACTTTGAAGAAGTATTTTCAACGATACTATGGTTGTGATCAGTGTCAACAGATGCACCAAAATATTGCTGTGATAAAAATCCGACCCGTCTCATACCTTATGTTAGGTACTGATATAATAACCTGTATGAACTTTTTTAATCAAAAAGCAAGACAAATATATAATAATATATCACACATTGAAGTGATTTTTGTATGTATAGAAACTGTTACCAAACAATGTTGCCACTTGCAGAAAACTCAGGCATTAAAAAGACAATCTTGGCCAACTGTACTTCAAACATGCTTCCAGATACACTGAAGGCAAAAGGACAATGTATTTACTGTGACTTACTGAGCTTGAAAGGGAGAGTCATTCTTTAAAAACTGCTTCAAGAAATGGTTCCATATATTTTAACTAGACTCATATGACAAAATTTGCATCAGAAATGATGAAGAATCAACCTTACAAGGGACATTTTATCCTGCTTAGCAGTAGAGGACTAACATGAATGACGAATCCTGATAGTCTTAGCTGAAACTTTTCAGAGTACACTAACTTTGCACTCACAAAGACAAAAATGGTACTAGCGATCAAACATATTTTTTATTTAACTTCAGAAACATACAGATTACCACAGATCTGTATCAGCAAGAGAAGTGAATAAAGATCAGTGGTTATAAAACTGTGTAAGGTAAGTAGGGGGGGAAAAAAAAGGATGAATCAACTCTACAATGGAAGAGATATTTATATTTAATATGGTATTGCAAGGTGTTCTATCTAAAAGATAAATTGTTTCCTAAGGACATAATTTGTGTTATGCTTAAGCAATTTTAACAACTTTTTAAAATATAAGACAATAAAAAATATCCAATTAATACAATGGCAAATAATACCATTGTCCATTCCACAAAGCAGCAGCTTATGTAGGAAAACCATCCCATAACAGGTAACAAAAACATCATATATTCCTCTTCACACAAAAACTTTTCCAACTTCTGATAATTTCTTCTCAGAGAAGGAAAGAAAAATATGAGCTTTGGAAACCATGTTAATTCAGTATTTTAGATCAAGCTTGTCCTTTGCCCTGTTCTCCTTTACAACCATTTTAAAGATGCAGTCTTAAGCATACTGCACAATAAATATCATGGAATTTGTATGCAAAATAAAATTAAAAAAAAGCCACTAATCCATAGACAGATATACATAAATGCTTTCTTAGCCATTGTTGACATTTGATTAAAAGCTGATGGAAATCTAATGAGAATTCTTTGCTATTAGATCAATTAAACAGCGGTAGAACTACCTCTGCAGAAGGCTTAAAACCATGTAGTTGCTTTCTCCAGCTCTCTTACTTGTCTCACCACCAGCTCTATACAGAACAAGTTCTGAATAAAAATTGGAATTCTCACAAGACTTTATACATACACACCAATAGGATGTTTAGTTATCACTCTCAGTCCCAGTAAAATAGGAAGAGAATTTAGCATCACACAGTCAGTAAGAGCCTAATCCTACCAAAATTATCTGGCAAAAGATGAAGAACTTCAGAAATTAAGCAGAAATAAAGTATGTGTCAAGGCAGAAGACTAGCACCAGCTTCATCAACCTGAACCAGAACTGAAATAGCAAACTGTGTGATTCAACCTTCTACATTAAAATTGATGCTGCTTTCATGTAGACCCAAAACCTGAAACTAGTTGATGGCAACAGGGAATAAAGGAACTAACTGCAACAACCTCAGTAAGACAGCACATTGACTTCACGGAATAGACCACAGAGAAATAACAAAATATGATTAAAAAGCTTCAAACAATATAATTATAGAGTTAGTTTAGGCAAGCAAACAAAGAATAACTGCAGTACACAAGCCAAAAATTTTAAAACTGGTAATGTTACTTGCACAAGACACTGGCAATAGTAAGTAGAGTTGTCTTAGCAAAGCAAACAGATGTCTTTTTATCTTTTGAAAAAAAGAAACAAAACCAAAATTTAACCATGAGGAATTTAAGAAGAAATTGTCATCTAAAATTACGGCAAGAACAAAGCATATAACAGGATATATTTGAGGCAAGGAACAGTTTATGAAGACAGACTTTACCGCTTTCAAAGTCTGCTGGCATATCAGGCCAGTACAGAACTGAACTACTAGCTCCTATGAAGTAACAAAAACCAAGAACCAGTAATTTTGAACCTAACAATAAAACTGTTAAGCTTGGTGAGCTATTCTATGCCTCCTCTTAAAACCAGAAATTTGCGTGGCAAGACTGTCAACAAAGTTTCAGAGTATTACATACGAGTAATCCTTGTACAAAATTGGCATGCAGATTTGCAATTGGTGTGAAATGCTAGACATTGGAAAGGAAGTGATGAGTTAAATTTCATCCCGATGTAAAGACAGCAGTTGCTGACTTAATTCACAAAGTGTTACAGTGAATTATCATGGTTGAGTAAATCTCAAAGTAGCGTTAGATAAGCACTTTTATGACTTCAAATTCACAGAAACATAGATAAGTGCTAGAAAAATGAAATAGGAAAATGTTCAAAAGTGCCATTTGAAAAAAAAAAAACAAAAACCACAATTTAAAACAGGCACAGGTTGATAGAATACTTATTAAGCTTCTAACACTTCTAAAGCTAGAGCATTAAAATAAAACTACACTGGTCAGTTATAGCTTAATTAAAGGAGGATCTTGGTCAGCCTTTTTTTAATTCATCTGTCCTTTTTTTAATTCTTAGAATATGACTGGTTTTACTTACTGACACACACATAGTGCCAAAGAGGTAAGAATACTGATACATGAACAAAGAGACAGAAAAATCAGAGGCACAAGGATAACTTACCTGAAGTCATATAATGCAGAAAAGAATGTATATATATTGTCCAATACAATAGGTTAGTATCTAGAATTTAAAAACATCTTTACCATTATTTCCATTATTTAGTTGTGTGTGCTAATATTCTCAAAGCAGCAATTTTTCAGACACTTGGGATAGGAGTTCACACTCTGAAAACTTAGACAAGCCAGCACAAACTCAGAAGTATTTTAAAATTATTAAATGTAGGGTATACTTCAGAAAGAGGTCTTTGAGACAATGTGTATAAAACTGGATACAGTAAAAATTAATTCATCACAAACATTGATTTTTCTATGCAGTATTTCCCCTTTCTGTCGCTCCATAGGAAAGTACCATAAATTCAATACTGCAAGGCAGTAATGAAAAATTCTAGATTTTCATAAAGAGTGTTTTATTTAGCTTATTTATTGTATCATCAATTCTATTTCTGAATAATAAAGTTTACAGATGAAGTCTTGTCATTTTATTACATCAATATGCTACTAAAATGATAAAATGTAAATGTGTAAATGCAGATTAGTAATCAAAGTTGACCCGTAATTTTTTGTTACTACAATTAAGCTTTGACACAAATGGACCTTAAAATAATTTTTTTCTTTAAGACATAAGACAGTTTCCTCTAACTAGTGATGGCCAAAGCTGAAAATAGCTCAACAGGCCACTAGTTATGAAAAAGCTTCCTGATCATTAAGTTTATTGCAAGTTCAAAAAGTGGTAAAGAACTTTAAAGAGTGGTAGAAAGTAGACAAGGTCCTCTTTACTTTTCTAGCAGGCAAAGAGAGTTTATTTTTCTGAAATCTGATGAACATTTGCTAATTTGTGAGCAGGAAGAAGCAAATAAGGTCATTCTTCAAAAGCAGCAGTTGCAGAATATAAT
Source organism: Acropternis orthonyx (assembly GCA_035583155.1). Taxonomy (NCBI): domain Eukaryota; kingdom Metazoa; phylum Chordata; class Aves; order Passeriformes; family Rhinocryptidae; genus Acropternis; species Acropternis orthonyx. Next base: position 45,110,963 of record JAWWEU010000125.1, read on the forward strand.
AGTAATTTTCGCAATAGTCAACTTAGTAAAGCTGCTGAAGAATTTAAATTGAACGAGCAAAGAGATACAGGAAAAAGCATTCCGTAAAGTTCAGTGAAAGAGTTACAGGCATGATGGAAAATGGTATAAGGCACATGAACATATTTAGCTTCTCCTTTTCTAACTAAAACACTCTGGAGAGGAAGGTAAAAGGGTAAAAACCTCAAAAGTATGTGTAAATGTAGCCTGAAAGGAAAAAAAAAACAACACAAATTTGTTTTTTACTATGTGAGGGAGCACCTCCCTACAAAAACACAGAATATCTGTGTTTATCCTTGGGCAGCAGAAATTGTGTGGTATGAGACAATTTATAAACACATTCACTACAGCTGGGAGGCTCATAGAGAGAATGTTGAAAAACACAGTCACATGTATCATTGCTCAAATCACAGATGGTAGCACCTTTTAAACATCTGAAACTCCAAAACAGACTCTGCCTGCAACTAGAGACTTAAGACTGTGACAGGCTGCCATACAGAACTATGGAACTGCAATTATTTGCAATTGTAGACTCACTAACAAGTGACTGTCCATATTATGTTTCCCCTCAAAATAAAATTAAAATAATCAACTCACCACTTGTCCATTCTGAGGATTTTTATGTGCATATGGTGGTCCACGGATGTGATTCCACATCTGACCAGATGTCATAGCAAATACAACACACTAGGAAAAAGATTAAAAACAATATGCTCATTAATTTACCATGAGGAATTGAATAGAAAACCATTCTGCTGGTGCTTCTTGCTTTAAATACATACTTGTTTCCCTAACAAGACACAGTACCTACCTCTATTTGAATTTTAGGATCATGTCTTCAAATGTGTTGCTCTCATAAAACTCTTAATGATTTCTGTCATTCTGAAAATGAGTTAGCTCAAGACAGATTTTCCAAATCTCACTTGAAATAATCCTATATTTATGTGCCACATTTACGATCTATATGGCAAGAACTACTTGCAGCAGTAGAAGGCATTCATTGCAAGCATTCTGGAAACTAGTATTCAAGATTTAGACAACATTTCATGAAAACATTTCTGACTCTAAATCCTATATAAATTTTTAGCTTACCTTTTTGCTTTCAGGTGTATGAAATTATACATACAGTCATAGAAAAAAATCCAATTATTAAAAAAGCCAAACCTATCCTATTTTATGAAAAACTGTCGTATCTTATCTTACGAAATTCTTGTTGTGTGTCCTATATGACTGTGATTCATTTTAGCTATGACAATGGTTGAGTCCTTAGAAAAGTGAAATTCCCTATGGGAGAGTGTGAAGTTAGGTAAGGGATGCATGACAACAGTAAAAACAGACCTTAATTTTCATAGAAGGCCATACAGCAGAATCTACATGACAAACATCACAGTCGTACCAAGAGTCATTATGACTCTCTTGAGAGGAAACCATAGTATCTTTTGATTATCAAATGAGAAAAACAGAAATAAGAAACTTCTATCATCTAAATATGTCTTTTGTCTTATCAGTATAGACATCCTTACAAAAACTACAAGACAATTTAAGTAGTTACATATATGTGCCATGATGTAGTAAACAGATGGGAGTTGGACGAAGGGCTGGACTCGATGATCTCTGAGGTCTTTTCCAACCCAATCGATTCTATGATTCTATGCTCATCTTCACTGTACATCAATATTCCCAACAGCATACTGAAGTCACAGAGATTTAGGCAGATGCACTAAGAATGTAAAAATTCATACCATAATGACTAACTAAACCAGGGTTTACTAAAACCCTTAAAGGGTTTTCTTTAAAGCAGGCTTAGTAACACATTTGCAAAGTAAATATAAGCTACTGTAGCTCTGTATCCCTGTAAAAGCAGTATTGCCACCTCTAGTAATATGATAAAATTGTGCAAGGCTTTACTACTGAATTTTGCTGGGCTTTATTCAAATCCGTCTTAATTTTCCTGGTTTTGGGTTTGGTTTTGTTTGGGGGTTTTGGTGGAATTTTTGTTTGTTTTTTTTGTTGTTGCTGTTGTTCGGTAGTTGTTGAGGTTTTTTAACTTGTTTAGCTGAAACAGCAGTTTCTCCAAAGACCACCTGATTACATTTAGTTCCCATTACATTTGCGTATCTTTGCATGACTTATTAATTTTTCCCCTCCTATTCTGTTTGGGATGAAATAATTATGCCCAGCATACTGATGTATTGCAGGCATGAGATGACAGGAGAGACAGGATGCAGTGTAGCGGTATGGAATGATAAGAAAGGATGCACAGGATTACACTGGAGATTCCAGGCCTATAAATATCACACCAACAGTAAATAAAGAAACACAGACATAGGAGGACATCAAAAACATTTTAAGGCTAACAAAAAGAAAAAAGGACAAGCATCCAACATATGCAAGACCATCCCCATTTACCCAGTAAATTTTGATGTAAAGTTTAGTTGCAGATCAGAGAAGGAAGCACAAAGCATAAAACAGCCCCAAGTGGACTCTAAAGCAAGAAGGAAGAAAGCAGTATCATACTTCTCCCACAAAAGAACCTGGAATGCTGTCAACTCATCATAGTACCCCATCATCACAAAGCAAAGCCAAAGAACGAACTCAAGATCCGGAGAGAAAAAATGGAAGAGTAAACACGACATCACAGAAAGGCAAGTATGTGCAGAACAATTTTAATCATGCTGTTATGACTTGAGACTTTTTCCTCTTGTAATTGAAAGAAAAGATATCTTTTCATAGTCTTTAATTATAATTTTTCCTTGCAGTGTTACGATTTTACTTACACTAAGAACAGGTTCTAGGCTTTAAATATAAAGTGTGTTTCATTTTGCCATTAGCAGGATTTGCAATGTACCAGTATAGTAATTAATATGGAAGATGAAGGCATACAGGTAGTGGTTATTAGCAAATGGATTACATTTTAATTAATAATATGCAACAAAATGAAAAGAGTATACAGTGGCATTACTGGAAAAGAGTAACAGATAGTTATTTCTATACCTTGCAGACTGTTTTAGCAGAGAAATTTATACTGCAATTTTGGTGATGAAGCACACAATAGATAGCTTATGTTAAAGCACAAAAGTGTAGAAACTGAAAATATGGGTAACAAAAGAGAAGTGTAAGAGATATTCTGAAAGGCAAAAAATCAGCTGAAAAGTAAAACATTGAAAGACAGCAGATGCATAGAGTACAAAAAAACTGTGGCTTTCTGAACATGAGTTTTCTACAAAAAGTCATTTTTCTAGTTCCGAAATTATTGTTTGAAATTTACATTGTCTAGTACCAAATCTTCTTCCATATGGAAAGATTAAAAAGACCCCACTCCACTTTATATAGCCATGTATTTTATAAAGGATAAATCTCCCAAATTACCCAAGATCTTTAATGCTTGCCAAGACAAATACCATGCTGTGAGACAGTGTAACATGTAACAAAAAAACATCTAGAAGACCCAGTAGTGGGGATAAGAAAATATCAAGTGTTAACATTATTGAAAAGCAAAGACTTAACAATTTGGTTATTGAACTTGAAGACATCTTCCATATATTCTTTCAGTTTAGATTGCTAGTGACCAAGAAAACTAATTCAGTACACCACATACTGGATCTGCAATGATTTCTTTCCATCATGCTCCTTTTTAGAGTGTATTTCAAAATTACTTTTTCAGAAGCCAAAGAACATTCTCTAGCTTCTCCCTTGTCCTCTTCCGATCTTCATCTATTTTAAGTATCCTAAGAACAGAGCATTTCCATCATACCCCTTAAGCAAGCACTTGGTATGCTACAGATAGCACTTGACGTTCAAGCTCATTTTGCCGTGTTCTATATTCTCCAATTACAATCATCTGGGTAAAAAAACCAGCATTGGAAACTACAGACTTCTACTGTTTGCAAATTAATTCCTACAAATGATTGACTTGTAACATGTGGTTAATGACCTTGTATTTGTTCTCATATGCAGAGAAATTGCCCCTTTCTACAGTTTTCTTGGCTCTTGTCAAAGTTCAAAGAATGAAAACTGGAGAAGCTTCAAGCTGAGACACTCATCTCTGAGTGCAATGCCACTTTTCCATAGCAGTCTGTAGTTCAGCAGTTCTGCAGAGAGGAGTACTACAGACACATCTTTCATCCATCTGCTCCTTTCTTCCTCCTTGTCAGACTCCAGGAACAGCACTAATTGCTGATGCCACCTGACTTATCAAGGCGGCTCAAGGATTTTTCAGGGTTCAAGCTATTTTAAGAGTTTTAAGATTTAGGTAGCTTATTCTACATCTAAATTATAAAAGCAAATGGATTAGATCTACATTTTTTGACTGGTGCAGCATAGACAGGGAGAGAACCATGATTTGCTACAACATAATATGGTTCCAAGACCAAATGTCCACAGGATGTCGTCAGTGACAATGAAGTTCTCCCTTATTACCAGTCCTAGTTGAGTACACTAGACGTGCAGGCAGGTCTCCTCAAGGACTTTGTTAACAAATTGCAAGTGGTACTTTCCTGGTGACTTCCATCCCCAATTTCACTAAGGGGGAAACTGTTCTGAGCTCACCTGTGGTGCATTTGTGTGTAAACCACAAGGCTCCTAAGAAGAGTTGCAAGGTAAATTAAGCACCAAGACTCCCAGCAGCATACTGAATTGCTAGCAAGACACAACTTCTCAGACACATTATCAGAACTTCTCAACTGTTCTTGGTCTTGCAAACTTTGTAAAATTATTTATTTGGGTTTAATACATCCTTTCCAAAGGCATAAGTTTAGTTTAACACTATCTGCCAGTTCATTAAACAAAATTACTACAGTATTAAAAAGCCATTTGGTACGCATTTTGAAGAGAACTTCCTATTAGCAGACACCATACAAAGTTGATAATTAGATTTCTTTGTAAGTTGGGACCCAAGAACAAGGAAAACACTTTGTAACATAAGAAAAACAGTGAAATTTTTGATTCATTTATGAATCAAGTTAAATTCAAGTATAGTTTCCAAAAAGAAAATAAAAAGAAAGGGGGAGAGACATGGGCAGTCTGTTCTGCTCTGAATTTCTCTGTCATTCTGTATATGTAAGTTTTAACCAATTCACAATTACTGTTTTAAAGAAATGTAATCCTTCCTATCAAGTTTCATTTCGCTTTTGTACCCAAAGAAAGCACACGAGCTACAAGATCTGTACTTCATTTCTACATAACTATCCATCACTTATTAGAATCTCTAATAAGAGATTCAAGAAAATTCAAGAACAAGGAGTACAACACAGAAGTAAGAGAATGGATTTCTGTATGTGCCTCTCTAAAACCTTTAACTACAGGAAGAAAAATAAATTAACAATCAGCATTTACTACTGTTCTTTTGAGATGCCTATCTACTCAAAAAGAGGAACCTGACTACTTCCATATGTACCTTTGAATAAAACACACTACTTTTTTTATCCTCATTCCCAGAAAGGGGTGAGGAAGCAATAATACCCTTCAAGTTCTTTTGGACTAATAACTGATGATGAATGTACTATGTGGTATAGGTATTGTGGAGTGTATCAGCATGAAACACATTCCTCATGTCCATTAACTGTTCCAAGAACAGTAAACACACACTTTGTCTCCTCATTCAAGTGACCTGACATATTTTGCCCAATACAGTCAGCTCCTAGGGAGCTGCCTTCTAATCCAAGTACAGATTTTGCCTTCCCAGATTTCACAGGTATATAGACAAACCTAAGTATACACCCAAAATAAAACTGAAAACTATATGCAGAAAACCACAGTGACAGCCTGGTAAAGAAAGTGCTTTCAAAAGATCCCTGGTTGCCCACATTCTAGCCAATAGAACAGATAAACTCTCAGCACAAGTGCTGTTGTCCAAAATGAAGCAATTTCTTATCTAAAATGTCAGAAGCTTGCCAAATTTATACTGTCTGACCTTTTCTTCTCTCTACTTAAGAACTTAAGAGTCCTGACAAGTGTCTGAATTGCTTCTTGTTATCAGCACAAAATGACAGGACTCTACAAATACTTGAGGACTGAAGTCCTTCCTCACCTTTTGTTGGCATGTCAGAGAGAAAAATATCCATAGATGAATAGCAGAATTTGAATCAAAGTCTAAGATAATCTAGGGGACAAATTTTGCATGTGATCTCAAAAGACATTTTTTTGGGATATTATGTATTGTGACTCAGTCATCCTGGTTTGCCATTCTAAAAGTCTTCTGGGTAATGTTGCTAATGAAACTGCCTAAGGCACACAAAATACTACCAGAGGCTGCAGTGCTTCAATGAAGGGATGAAACTGCAAATATTGCTGTTGCATAATCTAATGTTGAGGACAAAACCAATTCAGTGGTCTTGTGTGAACTGACATGGGAATCAATGTGTGAGATGAAAGCTCTGGTCTTGATTCTGAAAGTCTATCAAAACTATTGGATGGATCATGTATTCCTAAATATTCTCCTAAAACAGTGCTGGAACTATTGTCTATGAGACACAACATTTTGGTATCAATGGAGTTATTGAATAAAAACTCAGCTAACCTTTCTGGGATCCTCTGTTCTGCTAGTAAAAACAGAGGTATTTCATGCTGAGAATTTCCTTCTAATTCTTAGCAGGATATCATTCAATCAGGCAGAAAGGCACCATCCATTTTTCATTTAAATGAAAAGTATTCAACATTTGGGAAAATAAAAGCTCTTCAAAGCAAACTAAAAAGCTCTAAAAAAGCAAGAAAAAGAAAATGAGAGTTCTCTGTTTGCAATGATACAGTTTTCAGTCACTGAATCCCAGGATCTTTATGAAAAGGTTTCAGTTGAAATCAAAAAATGTTATTTTCCATATGGTTAATGAATACTAGCTATCTAGCAGCACAACACCTCCCAAAACACAATCAAAACCCAAACCTACAGCTTTTAGAAGAGAGTTTTCATGCTTTCTCAACTCTGTATCATCTGAAAAAAGCGACTGCTAATAAGGAACAAAATACTTGCCAATACTTCTGTCAAAAACATGGACTTCCTGTAGTTTTTATGCATCTTGCCTGGCTTTTCCTGCTTAATTTGTTTTTTAAAGTTCAAAAAGGAAAAAAAAAATTAATGAGGAACATAATAATTTAAAAATAAATATTTATTACTTACACACTTCATAAAAAGCATCTTACTAGACCCTATCTTCTCCATTTTTCCTTTTAATAAGCTTTTCTCAAAAAAGAAGCTTTAAGTTTTACTGGTAGAAAAAAAGAACAATGTAAGAGAATCATAACTAGACAAAAACTTAGAATGTACATATTAATGACTGTCCATTTTCTTCTGTTAATTTTAACATATTTTAGTCATTAACTGAGGTCATCTGTGCAAAACCCTGCAATCTGGAGTTCCTGCTGACTCCATCAAAGAGAAGCTATAAAATTAATTTGTATGTCCGAGTAGATCTGAACAAACCCAAAAGGATTTCTGGTAACTGTATTATCTGTGACAAAACCTCATTGTGCAGACTATGGGGCTTTTAAAAGATTTTGAAGTTAGAAGAACAATAACAATTAAAAAAGTGAAGCATTGGCTCAATGCCACAATTAATTGCTATGTACTTTCAGAGATAAGAACATTTCCTTAAAGTGTTATTAATTTTTAAAGTGAACAGAATTTTACAGGAAATAGTATTATCAACAACAATAGGTGGCATTAATACCATTTTAGTTCCTTCCTTGTTGATACAATCAGCAGGACGAAAAATACTGAATGGAATTAACAGATTTTCTTTAAATATTTGATTCTATTTGGACACTGAACCTGTCCACAGGAGTTCAGCTGAATATGACTATAAGCTTTTTACATTGCAATTTAGAGTTACATTCAGATGCAATGTTCAGCTGTCAAGCTGCTGCTAAGGAGAACAGCAAATATTCTAAGAAAGAAGTGATGTATTAATTTTATTAATTTAATTAGGGAATTAATTATGTTTTCTACTATTTATTGAATGCAGCTTTTAATAGAATGATTGTATGATCTGAAGAACTCATTTTTAATCTCTTCAAGACAAAAAAGCACAATTCCCCAAAACATTCAAACACTAAACTTTTGATCTGAAACTCTGAGATATAAAATTGAAAAGAAATTGCTGTCTCCAGAGATACAGTGCATGGTTAAAAAAAGGAAACACCACTGATGACATATCTTTATTTGATTTTTGACACAAATATCTATTTTGGTACATCAATTATTGTTTTACTCAGGTTATCGCTACAGATTAGGAGTCCAAAATATGTTAGACTGATGCATATAAAATCTGAGCTTTTTGGTGGTAGTACATCTTTAAAAAATAATGTAGAAAAATATACAGAACTAAACATGACAGACTTACTTTGGAAGAGAAATGTCTAAACTCTGTGCTAGAGCTCAGGATACTCCAAATAACATCCTGGAACAAAGGAGGCATTCTGTCCCTGGCTCTCTAGATCAAAAGGAAACATCCTTCTACTTGAAATCTAGTCCTACAGGTGGTTTATTTGAAAACTTGTTCTTTATTCCTTCCTCAGTGTATAGTGTAGATTAACAAACTGCTTAAACAAAGAATGCATGCCAAGTACAATAGTAGGAAAAGCTATGATAGTACATGAGAGAAAACAGCATTATCAGTAGTCACTACTCAAGAGTAATGCCAAATATTAAGGAATTCTGGACAAAAAACTTTATTTAAGATTTTATTAATAACTTAGATATAAAAATTAATTAGTGCTTAACAGGTACTAAGTAACTTTACCTTTGAACCTATGTAATAAAGGCTGCCAAAGGGCCATCAGCTGAAAGTATCACAAGAATATCTCCTCATATTGTTGAATCACAGCAGAAGAGCAAACCATCAATTATGACACGGCTTTGAAAAGGCAAAACTGAGTATAGGATATATCAGTAACCTACTTCTAGCAGAGCTAAAAGACACAGAACTATAAAATAGCCCACGTTGAAAGAGATCTCAAAAGACCACCTGTTCCAAGCTTTTGTGGAAAAGGGAGCCTAGATGAGAAATAAAATATGAATGCTAATGTACAAATAAACTCATATACCACCTACAATCCTAGCCATGTGTTTTCAGGAAAGGTCAATTGATACTGATACAAGTTGAGAAAAAAATCTTTAAAATGATCAAGTGAATAAATAATCATTTCAATGGCAAAAGAATAAAAGCTTGGTTTATATTGTACAAAACACATGGACAAATTTTTTAGAAGTACTGTTCTCAGTTGATATAACTGCTAGTACAGCAGGAAGGAGCTCTATTAAGTAGCAAAATGTTGGATTGGACTTGACACTATTCTAGTGCTGATAACCACGCTCCTGATGCCACGTCCCTGAAAATTAAGCCTTAGATGCTGCTCCTCAGATTTTTCCTCTTCTGTCCGTCACAGTGGTGCCAGAGTAATGAGTCCTAATTGATACACCCTAACCATCCTTGTATACTATTGCCTGTCTAAAACTGAGTAAGCTGACTATGCTGCACAGTCCATATTTTTCATCAGTCTATTCAGTTATTTGAAAACTGTGATACAAATAAACACACTGCAACACACTATTAATCAAATTAAACCTTAACTCATTATTTATGGCTTTGAGGATTTAGTTGACTAGTATTTCAAACAGACTTGGCTAGATCTAGTCCTTCCTCAGAGCTAACACCCTAAGATCATCCTGTTTTCATTTAACTGTAGAATATTAAGGTCAGTACTACTGAAATCAGCTTTGGAAAGAACTCCCCCTTTTTCTTTGTTTCTCAGACATTTTATCATTGTCTTGCAAACATATAAAGCCTTTGTTACTTTTCTCAGCCTTTCATTACTCTAAAGTGATAGTCTGACATCAGTATCCACATTAAACCAATCATAACTTTATTGATTTTACAAAAAAACGGCAAGTTGAACCATAGCCATAAACATCAGTAACACTTTTCATTGGAAATATTTTCATATTAAAGTTCAAACAAAAATCTGCAGCTATCAGAGTTGGCTAATTTTCAATGAGTCACTCATAGTAACTGATACTCCCTGCTTATGAGAATTAGGCCCAAAATCTAGATTATCAATCTTTTTATGATAGTATCATTCTGAACAATGTATTAATGCAATGGTTTCTAATTTACTGTGCAAGTAATGAAGATGGACGTTCTTGGATAAGAAACTAATAAAAATCAAATTAGTAAGGAAAATCTGCATACCAGAGCTGCCATGGCCCAGCCAGTTTTGTTGTAGATGAATTCTAAATTATTTCTTCGCAGATATAATAAGCCACCAACAAGAGATACCAGAAGGGCCAGTGCAATTGTACCAGAATAGTTAGGAGGCCTGAACACCCTAATCTGGAAAAGATAAATGCAAATACAGATTGTAATAAATGAATACATACACATCATCTTCCATATAGACGAATACAGAACGTCTGAAATCTGGTTTCAGAGTCAGCAAGACTAATCCCTAAATATATATATAAGTAAGAAAAAATAGTACTTTCTTCCCTAAGCACACAATATTAAAAAAAATTCATGTATAATTTTGACCTTTTCAATTCTGAAACACTGTTTCTCCAGCAGATTTGCAGGTTGTGTCTGAATTAGAAGCAGCTACATTCGCATCTACGTGTTTTGTACACACTCTTGTAAAGCACATTTTACTTCTTAACAATTATCACTGCTTGTTTTCATGCAGAATAAGATTACATAAAATTGAACAAAGCAAGAAGGGAATATAATCTGCAAACTGCAGAAGTTACCATAAGTACCATGAATGTTGTTATTTTTATAATGTGTTCCAGAACCTTCACCTGATAGAAAAAAGTTAAGGGAAGATGGAATTTGTCATCAGCCTGTCTCAGAATACAAAGATACATTTGGCTTCAACTTTTAAAATTGTTGAAAGACTTACGTGAACATCTGTTCTGTCAGCTATCCATTTAGCTAGCTGCTCAGCTGCAAATCCGATTCTCTGCAGGTCAAATGTGTCAGCTCTCTTGGGTTTACCTTTTGGAGGAAAATGCATGAAAGTCGGAGCAGAGTTCATATTCAGCTAGAAAATCAGGAAAAACAGGAGGAAAAAAAAATGGTTACTCTATCCTCAAAACACAACACAGTATCCTCAGTAACGCAAGTCTAATTAACAAAAAATATTATTGGCCTCCATACATTTTTTAACACATCTTTGTGTACAGTCCTTCAAAAAGAGTGCTCAGAATATTCCTTCCAGTAGATTCTTCAGATGTTTAATTATTCAGAGTATTTCACCCACAAGCTTTTCTGAGTATCTTATGCTTTAAAGTTCTCACACGCCATAAGACCTTTCCTGTCATTGATAAAACAGAGACCCAGCACTCATCCAATTTATTAAAGTCTACTAGGTTATAATTCTAAGGAAGTAAAGTAGCTTGATATTATTTCCCTTGACCAGTTCTCATGAATCTAAAGTTAACTGAACTATGCACCTAGCCTTCCACTGGCTGCAACCAACCATGAGTGACTAGTCTTCTTTGAATCCAGAAAGGCCTGGATAAGTAGTTTTGACTACATAACTTTCCCTAGAAACTGTTAATTCATGTGTTGTCACTGGAACTATTGACAGGATATATAAAAATTCTCAAGGGTGATAAACAAATAGACTTACATTTAAATTTGTCACTTGAAATTCTGACTTCAACTCTCCTAGGTGGTATAGGAGAATATAATTTTACTATATAAAATTCCCTGCATATTCAGGGCGTCTCAGAAATAGTGCAATAAAGCATTTCAAAAAAATGAAAATTAACTTAAAATCAGGGGCAATACATAAAGATGATGCAATATGGAGTTCTTTAAATAAAAAAGGCAGATTAAGCCTGTTTGTTTCATTCCCACAAAATAAATTTTACATCACATTACCAAAACTTAGTATTTAATCAATTACAGAACTGAATTTATGAACAGATATTACCAACTATTAAAATATTTTCCATCTAACAAAAAAAAAAAAAATAGCCCTCTTCTTTATTGAGCTGTTTTGGGAATAAAAAATATTCCAAGAAGGGCTAAGACAAATACTGTGATATAGTTAAATATTTTATAAGACACAGACACACTCTGAGATACAGAAACCTTCTGACATTGTATACAGTTTGAGGGCAGTTGGTCTGGAACTGCTTTACTATTTCCCTATAAACAGAGCAAAAGCTAAAAAATGCAAATCACATTACTTTTTGAGGGTTTTTTTGCTATGGCATCAGCATTACATGACTTGTTTGTACACATAAATGTAAGGTCAGAACTGCATTTGACCCAAATCCACCTTAAAATAGTCATTAGTATAATGTATGCTTAATAATGTGTCTCTTAAAGATAGTAAAAACCTTATATATTTATGTTTAATTTTGTCTACATGTAAACATAAGTTTAAATCCATACCATTCCAATTAAACTGAATCTGTGCCCTGTTGCACAAGGAATAAGTTGAACTGGGCTATTCTACCATGTATTGATTGGCTTAAGGAAAGATGAAACAACATATTTTGTATTATAACCACATAGGTTACAATAATACAAATTTTTGTAAAGCAAATCTTCAATTTGTAAAGCAAAATCTTAAGCTACTAATAATCATTCTTTATGCAAGACAGTTTAATATTTCAATTGGAAGTACAAATCCTTATTAAACACAGTAATTAAACTTTTAAAATTGTTTTACAAATAAATATTAATCTTTTCCCCTGAACATTTTAAATCACACACTTCACCAAAAGGTGTTTAAAATATACAGAGAACTTCAAAGATTTTCAGCCCTCTTAATCTGCATTTTTAGCTTCAATCAATGGATAAATATCAAAGAAAAGCGTGTCAGTATTTAGTATTAATTTTCAAGGGATGCATTTTGCCTTGACTCTCAGTTTAAAAGGAGACCTTAAACTATTCTCCAACAGCTGTTTTTTTCACTTTTCATAGCAAATATATATAATGTAAACTACTCTCTTCTCTTTTCCCTGAAGAACTTCCAGGCTAATACAAATATTATTGAAGTTGAAGAATATTGTATCACTTAAAAGCAATTAAAAGGCTCTTTTAGTTAAGAGCTTTTTAGCCCTAAAGAGAAAATAAAGGAAATCTTTACATTAAGTGATATTCGCAATGCTCTTAGTTCTAAAGAATTATAGTAACAACTGTTTGGAAAAAAATGCACACTTATATTGCAATCTATAAATAAACTACACTTGGAAAATACTGGAAGTGGTTACTGGTAGAGCTTGTCTTTGTTAATGTCATACAAACTGTAGTGCTTTTAACCAGGAAGAAATTGTATACAAAACACAGACGTACACACCTACATACAGAAAATAATTTGTCTTGTATTATTTGGCAAATCGACATGCAGTTCTAAAAATTAACAATGCTTTACAATATTCAACATTTACCTGTTGAAAAACATCTGCTCCTTCATCATAATCCACTATTGTGAAAAACAGTTTATTTGAAAAAGCAGATGAATAGCGCCATGAATTAGCCAGTACTTGATATTCTTCATTAGCTTGCCTGTTAAGGAAAAGAAACAAATGTACATCCATGTGGCATTCACTGGCAAAAAGTATTCTATAACCAGCTGCAACAGTTAGATAAATTACATTTTCAGTATCATTCTCAACACCCACACCCATACTATCAATTAAAAAGTTTCAGCTAGTTATGCAACTCTTTGCTTCTAACTCATCTTCTCCAACATTAGAAACATGTTCGGTTAAACTATACCAGAGACGTTCCAAGATCATCTTAAGAAAAAGTAAAGTTTTCCATATTTAAAAGACTCATAAAATAGATGAGTCTGAGTGGCAAGTGTCATGAGAATCTGTTGACAGATCCATGCAAGGAAACACCTATGTGGCCTTTTATTACACTATCAGGATTTACTTGCTGGAAACAGCTACATAGAAGGAATTCTAAAACTAGTAGACAAATAACACAGAACTGTGAAAGTAGTAGTCTTCCTAAAATGGCACAGCCATAAAAACAGAGCCAAAAAAAACCTGCTAAGGACTAGAGAAATGATCCTAACTACGTAAACAGTAGGCTTGTAAGTAGCATAATAACATGCTGATTATTTCTCTAAAACTTGTTTTAAAATTGATAACTTTGTAGACCATACAGGATTAAGTAAGGTTTTCTATCATCACTAGAAGGTGATTTGCTACTACTCAAATATGTCAGAGAGCCTCCTCTGGCTTTACTCATGGGTCTATAATCAGGTCCGGGGTATTGCTTGTTCACCAGTTCACTTTAAATAAAAAAACCCTCAAACAACAAACAAACGACCCCCCCTAAACAACCAGAACTACAGCTAAACAAACAACTTTGTCCTGATTGCACTAAGAAGAAGGTAAAGGCAATTCCAGGAGAATAATCCTGGGATCTTTATCAGCAGAGACATTCCCTAAACACACAGAATCATAAAACCACAGGTTCTTCCATGGACTAAATCTATACTAACAAAAAATTCAGAGAAAGAAAACCAAACCCAAAACAAAATGAAAGAATGCTTGCAGTACTTTCTGATTTACACATATTCCTTTGCTAATTTCCATATTACTATTTAATCACATCTGCTGCAGAGTCCAAACCAGGGTTTTAAACTTGGCAACTCATCTTTGTATATAGAAAGATACAGAAGTACTATAAATAAATGTATTCTGCAGCTTTTATCAAAACAGTGTTTCTAGAAAAACAGTTCTATATGTTTGATGGTGCAGAACACTGTTTATTTAAAAACTGCAAGTTCAAAAATCTGTTTGTTGCAAGAGAAACTCTGCACTAAACATACAGAAGAGAGAGCAAAGAAGGGGAAAAGCATTACAGGACCACAGATAGCACAAAACCTTCCCCATTTCCTCATAACTGAGATCAACCTTTGGCATGACATTATATTACATACAAACTCCAGTGCAGTTGTGTAGTATGAAGAAATACATTGCACATGAAAACTCTATCATAAAAATCCAGGAGTTAAAATGAAAATTTATGACCTCTTAATCCGACAGAGAGTAAGTAACATGAAGCACAATAAAACTCAGCTTTCAACATTACCTGATTCAGTAAAATTTGCTACTTAACACCCACACTCAACAGGCAGTTTTCAATTAAAAAAAAAAAAAATTGATTTAGGCATTGGTTGGTTATTTGTAGAAACAGATATTATCACTAAGCAGACCAACATATTCACTGTCATCCTGAAGAGGGCAGTCAGACAACATCAAAGGAATGCTTTCAAATCTTAAGTAATATCTGTAGTCCACTCCTCTGATAAGCCTGCTATATTAAAACTGAACATTTTTATTATAAGAACAAGATAAAAATCACTTCATCTTGATGCCATCATGCTTCTTCGTCTACCTTTCACTTGTGATGAAACAGTATTCCTGGGAAATTCAGCTACTCCACTTATGCCTCCACTATTTGAGAGGACTCTTGTTACTGTTGATCTCAATGCATTTTCTATCTTCAAACTATTTTGAACTAGCAAAATAGATATAAAGCATCATTTTGCAAAAGGTTGCCTTAGATTTTCTGTAACAGATTCAAAGCACAATTTCATCCTCACACTGAAAGTAGCAATTCTGTAATACATCTTCATAGCAGCTCTTGAAGGGTCTGGAGAAGAAGGAGTTAAACAAGGAGCAGCGGGAATACAAAGTTAAAGAATTAGCACATGCAGAACTGAACCTCATTCTACAGGCCACTATATAATTTCCAATATGCCGATACAATCACATTAATAACTTTCTGTAGCACTGGTTCATTTCTTTTTGGACACAATAACAGAAAAAAACACAAGCACTTGACTGAAAAAAATTCAGTCTTCAATTAAAAGCAGACACTATCAACTCAATGATTAGGTCATACCAATTCTGTCAGTTTATTTCTACTAAGTAATGCTATTTATATGAAATTGCTATAATAATTATATTAAATACTAAAAAGGCATAAAACAAAGAGCTACATTTGGTTTGAATCCATCAGAATAATATATTAGCACTGCTCCTATTTGCTTGACAGGATTTTTTGATAGATGGAGAATATTTGAATGTTATTGCTCTCAGTCACCTCATAAGAATTTCATCCTAAAAGCAACACAGGGACTAGCAACAACAGTAATATTGACCAGCTACCAGAAAATAGTGGCTCGATCAAAAGGAATGCTACTATTAGATTTACTCAGAAAATTCAATATACTGGAAAGTAAGCTGCTAAGCAAATGCTCTACAAAAATTCTTCCATTACGCAAGAGGTGCTCATGAAATATTAAAAGTTTTATTTAAAAAGATTAATTACGTGGGTGTCTGTGGCAGTTAATCAGATTTGTATAGCTTGAGCTATATTTAATGAGATTAATTTTATTCCATTAGTCTGACATTATAGTAAGGAAAACATAAGCGGGATATTAGGAAAAGAGTAAGAGTGTGGAATTATTTGACAAAGAAAGCAGTAAAGCATTATTTTCTGGCACACTATGGACTGTACAAAAAATACTTACAAATGTACAGTGGGCACAGAATGCACTACCAAATCACCTACCTGTTCTTATCTATCTCTTTAAAGTAAACTGTGAACAATTCTGCATCTTAGTTCCAAAACAACCTTTGGCTTTTATTTGGAGTGGTATTCCCAAACCTAAAACAAGGGGTTAAATGCCTATTTTGATGTCTTCTCAGTGTCAAGAAGAAACACACAGAGCGTATGGACACTAGCTGAAAACTACACTGGTTCTGCAATCTAGATATCTATAAAAGGGGAAAGTAAGCTAAAATCCGTGCTATTCTATTTACAGCATCCCATGAAATGTTCAATATTCTGCAGATGAAAAGAAGCTATGAGGTCCTATTTTGTAGAAGTTGCAAAGTAAAAAAATATGAAATTGTGATCAGAGGAAGAACAAGGAGTCTCTTATGATCCAAGTATAAATGATACCGCCTTGTTAAACAGGACTCATCAATACTTCTATCAAGATCCTGAAGTATAGAGGAAAAGCAATTGCAGAAATTTCAACAGCTCCTTCCACATTTCCTATTCCTTCATTGAACAAAAGTTCAAATGATAATTCCCTCTCAGTACATTTAAGAGACCTATCAATAATTTTCTCACTACCTGCTCTTGATCAAGCAGCAAAAAACAGAAAGACAGAGGATTCTGTTTCTTCTTTCTGATGATGCCTCCTTGACTGTCACAATTTCTTTTGCTGTTGACCTAATTCTGGATTGGCTACTTGAAAACATTTTTAGCAAGGAAACCAACAGAATTCCTCTCTTTTCAGAACTAAAAAACCTCCTCTTGGAGGTCTCATTGATAAGGTAGATGTTAATAAAAGCATGTGTAATCTGTTCTCCTATATTTCACTATTTTCTTCCATGCATTGAGTTAACAGCAGAAGGCAGTTACATTCAGAGCCCTTTATGAAACACATACTACACCATTAAGCTCAAACGTAAAAATACACAAACTATATGTTGAATTAAACTTATCTTTTAGATAATCCTGTAAGAAGGAACAACTTAAGCAGGTAACTTTGAGCGCACTCTGCAGCAAGGCTTTCTGCAGTAAATATAAGCTTGTTCCAAAATATGCCATTAATAATTTCTGACAAAATTCAATTTGTCGCTCAAATTAAACCAAAGCAGTCTTTCGAAAACATGTGCCACACCTGAAAAATTGGTCCATCTTTCCCATATTCTACATATAGATTTTTTAATATAATTTACATCTATATTTATACATACACACACACAACTTCAGCTAATGGGAGTAATCAGTGCTTCTTTCAGTATAACAAAACTTATGGCACTTTTAAAAATGCAATAATCTAGTCAACATATGGATGAGGAAAACTACTGGCTACCAAACTCCTCTTCTTTATAAGCCACTTCTATCTCTCTTCTTCATTAATACTCTTTGCACAGTCTTTGCATAACTGTGTTTTCCAAGAATCTGGAAACACGTTTGTTACTTCCACTGTAAAATACTATTAAACATCTTCCTGAACTGAAACAACACAGTTTTCAGCTTGTGCAGTTTACAAGTTTGTCTTCACAAGTGGTCATGAGCCATTACTGTAGTCTTTGTTGAATTTCCCTACTTTCCTTCTGATCATTTATGATGCTAATTCTAGGATTCAATCTTGATTTGTTGTAATTCAAACAGGCTCAGTTACCTCTTTAAAGGAACCATTTGGGAATTCACAGGCATAGACAAGCATAGTAGAAAGTAAACAAAACAAAATCTGTTTGTTTCAAGTAGCTTTAAATTCACGGAGAGATGCACATGTCTAATTCACATGTTTTAACCATTATCTTATAACAAACTAGTGGCACAGGTCAAGGTATAGAGCCTATCCACTGAAACTTAGGATCTTTAGCCTCTGCTCTGAGCTTTCCAAGGAACGCTAAGAAAAAAAAACTACACAAAATATGCACCTTTTTGTTGATGGGCTTCAGCTGTTGGGGAAAAGCTCAAGTCATCAGCTGCATTTTTCTGATCCAGATATCTCTTTCTAAATTAAATCAGCCCAGCAATGAATTTGAAAAATGAACCAGACAAAAACGTTAACTGCTTGGAAAAAAGAAGAAATCTCTGCTATGCACCTGTATTAAAAGCAGAGATGGTTGCTTCTGCCAGTCAGATGAGAGAAGTGGGACTTAGAAAGTAAAATAAAAGACCTCATATAATTTGCTTATGGAGCTGTCAGATGGTAGAGCAACAAACAAAAAAGAATGCCTTAGTTATAATAATGAAAGATGAAGAGGAGCAGTCGGCATCAGCAGGATAGAGCTAAAGGCCATGTGCAGATGAAAAATGAAGTGAAGCAGGGTGGTTCACTAGAGTCTGGTTGGTAAAAAGGTGTTGATCACTTTAGGAAAATGTGGTGATATTAAAAAGGAGGAGCAGATTGCAACACTTGAGAAGATGAAAAACACAGAAGCTGGACATGAATTTCACCCAAAAATGCATTCAAGTTAGTCTAGTAGTTAGCATTTGCCTGTATGAAAGACAAAGTACAGTCTAAGTGAAGACATTGTTGTCAGAGTGAACATTCCTTTTTCCTCTTTCTTACATACATAATTTTTTCTTCAGTAGTATGACTGATTTGGTAACAGAAATAAACTATCTAGTTGAGTGAAGACCTAAGCAGGGAAAAAGGTAGCTGGTCTTCTATCCTGAGTCGTCACTGTTCAGAGTTAGATTATTCCTGACTGGTCATCCAAACTGATTCATCATCACAATGATGAAAAACTCATCAAAGGGCCGTTTAGTACCTGGTTCCAAAGTGCTGTTACAAAGTATATGCACCAAGAACAGCAGTAACAGGTAAAGTCAATTAAGACTAACCACCCTTTATTTTCTGGAACTAAAAAAGTTTAATCAAACACATTTCCAAACATTACATGGGAAAAAACCACCATCTTAAGCCATTAGAAACACATTCAACCCCTCTTTGAGAGTACATTGGATAGCTAATCTGTTATTGTTAATTCAGCTGCCAACACCCGCTATGTCATATTGAATTTAAATAATTGTGTCAACAGGAAAACTGACATTTATGTTACCAGTAACACAGTTGTGAAGGCATCAGATGGCTTTCAATACTCTTTTGGATCAGAAAACTGAAAGTTGTTTGTTCACAAAGGTAGATGAAAAAGTTTTACTCTAAATTCCACTTTAGAGATTCTTTTCTTCAAGGAAATTCTAAGACAGAATTTCCTTGAAAAAAACTCTAGAGGCACCACTAGAAGCTCTACTAACATGTATACAGAGCTGCTGGTTTTCAGAAGCCTTCATGTGTTAGGACTAGATTGATTCAGACAGGATTGACTGAAAGGATATTTTTTATCTAGAAAAGCTTTATCAAAATATCTAGAGTCCCGAAGACTTCTTTGTATGTGGCATTTTTGAAGTAAGTTGATATTATTTCCATATACTTTCACAAATCATGTGATTTATGTGATTGATGTTACAATGTCCTCCTTGCTGCACAACAAAAATGCTTAGATTCACCAAGACAAATTTGGTCAGCTTTTCACACACATGTCCTCGACATATGGATAGGTGAACTCAACCAAGTTTATCTGAAATCTGGAACTTCTCCAGCGTTAAAAAAGGTAGGAGGTTGCAGGAGGGGAGAATCCTTCCTTCTAGGCAACCTCTAAGCTACAGCACTTCTCAGCAATGGACAGGCACAATAGTCCTTTGTCTGGTAGAGAACATGGAGCACCAAACTGACTTTGCATTCACTTTGAAGGAATTCCAAAAGATACACAAACCTTCTGAACCTAAGATGCTACCTTCTCCATCTTTGATGCCACAATCACTCAAAACACCAGCCGGAACAGTCATACTGATTTTGCCATAAGCAGTGGCTCCTCTTAACGCCAAACAGTCTAAATATAACCAAATGCAAAAATCAGATACACAAAGCATATAGTTTCTTTTAACAAGATAGGACACACATGATCTCTTCTGGCCTCAAATGTACCCATCTACAATGGCTTGCTCTAACGACCACTCGCTTTCACTGCTCTTCTCCAGAAGGGGGCCATACTTCCTGCTCTTGTTGTTTATCTTGTTACCTTGTTATTTATTGCTCCCTCTCTTTTTAATCTTTTTATGTATAATGCTGTGTTTGTCAGGCTTAGGATTTGACTTAGCTCTATTCAACAGCAGCACACAAACATCTTTTTCTTTCCTGCTGAAAATACTGTGTACATGTTCTCCATTAACTAGACATTTAGAAGAGACAAAATAGAGAAATGTCAAACCTAGGCACCAAAAGGAAACAACAAAACTCATTTTTATTTTATTTGGTAGATCATCCTGTGGTGCATAAACTAACCAGGCTCAATTTTGAGGGGGGGAAAAAGAGTTCTAATTCTTGTGACAAAGTTAGTCAAAGATTTCAGCTTGTGTGCTTTTTCGTATTTGAAATATGACATTGATTTCTTTTGCATGCAACAGCTCTGAAAATATTTTGACAAGTAGCAGTTAACTTAAATATTGGACAAAAGCATCTTCACAGAACATTACGGATTATGTTAAAAAAAATCTATTTTTCCTTTAGGCAAAGTGGCTAGTGAATAGCTAACAATCAAGTAATGCACGCATTTCAGTTCTGTATATCCTTTCAGTGCTCCTGTCCATTAATTAGCCACTGATTTGAAAATGTCGATTTTCCTGAAAATGGTTTTATGTGCAATATGATCAACCTCATTAAATTCCTTTTATTTCCCATGAACAAGTGGATTGCAGCTTCACATTTATTTAAACAAACCCAACTGAATGTAGTATGCTGATTTTTCCTTCATTTTATGCTTAAAGATTTTCAGTTGCTTCTGTACATAGTTGTCTAGTCTGGCCTATTACAAGAGGAAGTTTACAAGCGTTTTTGAAGTGCAGTAAACAACACACAGTTGCAAGGAAAATGAACCTCCTCAATAAAAGCAGTATTTATGTTGTTTTCACATGCCCTACAAAAGACCTGTATATAGCACAGGGAAAGAATCTGCTGTCGCCATTATAATGAGAAATATGATGACCCTTATAAAGCTGAACTTGGTGCATCTTCTGTAGCTTTATCCACTGGGTAGGAAATAAGGAATGATTTAAAACAATATGGTAAACTTTCAACTCCTATTTCATCTCCTGAAGTTGAACTCCAGCAACACAAAGAAGAAACAGCAAAGTGCTGAACTAAAAATTCATTTGACTCGAGAATATTGGAAAGCTTCAGTACCTAATCCTTCACCTTCACAGTTCATATGTGAGACTGAACTTATGGAAAGGCAATTTATAGACTCTCCTGCAAAACTGATCAGCAGACTTCAGTGAGAGAAAATTAATCTATAAAAAAATTCCAGTGAAAACCATATACAACTACAGGTACACAAGTTAAAGTTTCTGTTGTAAATGCTGCATTCCAACACATTAGAAATCTAACAAGTTGCTATGTTTCCCAACTTTGCACATTGTTTAAAACACACCTACTTAAAAACAAGAAATAATATTTCTTCATATACAGCTTGCAGATTTCATAGTTCTACAGAGTATTTTGTGCCTATTTAAATACTGTTTAGAGGTTCCCGCAAAATAATCCAATCTATTACTAAACATAATAACTTCTTATGTATATTTCGGCTGAAGAAGATTTTATTAGCACAGTTTTTGATTTAGTAAGGTATTTAAGTGCATGACTACCTTTCAGTCCCTTGGCCTTATTTCCCTGTCTATCATTAGTAATTTTTGGATGAACTTATTGAGCTAGGAGCTTGCACAGAAAGATCTTGAACTTAGAAGGATAGCAGACCCACTCTAATACATATTTTAAATGGAGCAACCAGAACATATCAAAGTGCAGTGCCAGACAGTATTCCACAATAAGCATGTCTTTGTGGAAAACTGCTTACATATACGAACTGTCCAAAGCTGTGAAATCACAGGGTAAGTCACATCTTCAACATCTCTTACTGAAGAGAATCAGTGAAGTGTCATATGATTAAACGGTAATGAATCACTTCTGTCCCCAATGTCTTTGGAAAGATCATGGTCAACTTATAATAAAATAAAGCTGACTTCTTAAAGAGACAGACATCCTCAGTTGTGCATATTTTATGCAACTGTAATTTAAAAAGAACCACCAAATTTGAAAGAATCCTAAAATTTGAGATCAGGACTAAATGACAGTTGAAAAGATGTTGCAACAAGCACGTGAGCCTGTTGAATAGTGTGCATCTATCCCGTGCAAAGAACAACCCTACTCAGGGTATTGCACATTGATTCAAACATTCACTTGAAACCTGGTGAGGAAGATGAGAAAGCTCACTAAGGTAGAAATTACCTGCAGACAGAGCACTGCCGCTGTGGCTGGAGAGCAGTGAACATCACTACCACAGAGTAGTTACGAGGCGGAGCCTTCACGAACCTTCGGAATTTGTCTCCATTCATGCGGATGACTGAACGCCTTGAGCTCCACTCCATCAGCTGTTCCACTTTCTCCGCCAAAAGATTCTGTAATTGAGGACAGGGATGAGGAATGTTTAAGCTTAAACTTTAAGTGCTTTCTACCTATATTCTGCCTTTTCACCCTCAGAACTCATATAGACTTAAGCTGTAGGCTATATATAGTCTATACAGCACAGTTTAGTCTTTCATGTAGACAAGGAAATTTTATCATTTAAAAAAATAACTCAATGTGGTCTTCAAAAAAAATTATACATAATATGAAATCAAACAGGTTACAGCCAAAGGCAAAGGAGTAGAGTAAGGCTGACTGCCTTAACACAATACAGTACAGCAATCATTTAACTTTCATTTTAAAAAAATGGACATTTTAGAAAATGCACCATTATGTTGTATCTATTTTATTTAGTAAAAATCACAGCAGGATACTGTCAGTCAAGAATAAAGAAGAAAAAAAATTGTACCTACAGAAAGAGAAATAGTTACCATATTCAGAATTTCCTACAAATATATATCATATTGAATTTAAATTAATACAAGTTTTATATTTTGATACAGACAGGACTGCACTGTCATATAAACACATCTAGGTACATTCTGAGATCAACATTTTGAGCTGCTTTCAAGATTAAGAATTCCAAAATATTTTCACTGAACTACCACTGTGTAAGAAAAAAATGCTTCTTCGTGTGTTGCTTTTCTTTTGCTTGAGAGCATTCGATCACATAAATGATTTAAAAGCAAGCTATGATACATATTAGAAGACAGGCCTCCTTATCAAACTATTCCTATGAAAATCTATTTATAATTCTTTTTTTTTTTTTAATCAAGTAAGCCTGATGTCACACATGCTCAGCAGAAACCACTGAATTGCCTAAGTTACCAAGGTTCAGCAAAGTTGCACTGACCATGCTCTAGGTGGATTTATAAAGTGTAACAGGATCAAGGCATTGATCTGTCTCATTTTGAATCTTCAGTTCCCTCTTCTCACAGACATTGAGAGCTGCCTATGTCAAATAAGAATTCAAAAAAGCATGAAGAAAATTGGAATATTACAAGCCAGAAGCTGAGAGGTGGGAAGGAGAGAGAGGGCATAGACAGATATGAATAGAAAGTGAAGAAGCGGCACCAAATAAAAGGAAAATTAAACTCAGAAAATTTGAAGGTGCAAGACCTCTGTTAAAATATACAAATTAGTGAAAGGGTTTTCAAACTGATGAGGCTACACTGTGGATGGGAAAAATAGCTTAAAAAACATACTGAAGTGGGGACACTGAGAAAAGAGAACACAGTGACAGGCAAGGCAAGGATAAAACTCAAATACTGTGTAAGAACAACTGAGAAAGGAGACACGGTCGTTTTTCTAGGACTCTTCTAAAAAAAGGAATGTAATAGAAAAATTAGGTCATCTAGTAACATTGTGAGAAATCAGTAGTGCTATAAATAAGAGCAGAAATAGATATATGAGGTGAAGGAAGGAATGAACTGCGAGTATCAAGAAAAATTACATTTTGCCTGTCAGATCTTCCATCTTAAAAATTATCAGAGCCCCGTAGAGATCCTTAGGCACAGGTCATCAGAAGGCTTGAGTCTAAAAGAAGCTTTGATCAGTGTAAATCATGAACAGTTCTGAGACAGCCACATTTACTTGGCCTTATGAAACCTTTTTTAAAAAATTCTTTAGGTTTTCATTCCTTTTCTCAGAATTTAGCTGATATTTGTATTGACAAATGTGAAGGAGAGATTACAACTCTGTTTATCATGAGACTACTAGTGAATCAATTAATACTATAATTTTTCTTCTGCTAGAAGATACTATGTTTCTGGTAGTTTTGCTTCAAGAAAGTATTATGTAAGCTCTTTTCTTTAAAAATAATCATATAGCAGATTACGTAAAAATGAAGCCTCCACATCTGTAAGATTTCCTTGAATTAGCAGTGTCTGAATTAAATCTTTATTCATTTCAAAAGATTCACTAGTTTTGAATCAAGCACTGTAGCTGGTAATGTGCAATAAAACATAAGGAGCTAAAAAGGATGTGAACTCATGTACTCCAAAGCTTTAATAACTGAAGCAAAAAGATAAACCAAAAAGAATAAAAAGACACAGCTTCTATATTAACATAGGAATGATGCACAATATTCTACTTGGCACAGAAAACCAAACACTTTTCAGAATAGGCCCTATTTAGAGAAAAGAAACCCATGAAATAGCATTAAGGGTATGAGAGCAAAAGCATGATTTTGATAGAAGGAAAAAAAATACCCAAGAGAGGAAAAAATCCAGCTCTATTAGTGCTACATAATTTGTTTCTATAAAATAAACAATTATATTGCAAGACTCTTACTCAGAGAATTCCCAATCCAAGTTTTACTTGGAAGCTTGCAGCCAATAAAAAATTGCCTTGATTCCTTCAGATTCAGTCATGTGTAATGCCACCCTTACAGAGCTCTTCTGCAATACTCTGAAGTTCACCATAATGTTCTCAACCACTTGCATCTTTTGTTGTTCGTTTGTTTTTAAATGCACTAGGCAAAAAGCTAGTAACTAAACTGTTTTGTGTACTAGGTAATCAAGCTACTACTGTAGGAATGTAGTCATTAGGTAAAATTTATATACTTCCTTCACTGCATTCTGAAGCAACCTACTCTTTTCAAACAGAAAGTTATTGAATAGATTGCAGATAATTGCTTACATCATACAACACTGTGCTATAGCCTACACTTAGGTAACTGACCACACTTCAATATCCTACAAACTTGTTTCATATACTTTATCCTAGAAAGACTTCCTTTGAAGAGCAATTGATAGAACTTGGGACTGACAGCTCTAGAATTCACAATGAAGTTTTTCTGATTTGTAACTCTTTAGAGAGAGATGAAGGTCTGATATTGTTTTTGTCACTTACAAAATATTTTCACAACATACCTTTTCCTCATTTCATTTAATAATGAAATCTAAAAAATAAACCTACTCTTAAGTAAGTTCCATTTTAGCCATGCATTTGACTTTCAAGTTCAGTACCTGCCTTAAGGAAAAATGGCACATTTCAAAAGTCCAACTCCCTACTTTAGCTTTGGATCAGAAAGGCACTCACTTTTAAGACACTATGCTCAGAAAATTGGCCAGTCTGTTAAAAGAGGGGAAGGGGGGGGAGTGTGTTTTAAACATGCTGCAGTCAGCAGACTGGCCTTAAGGATTTCATAATTCAGTATGCAACTTTAATATTTTTGTAAGAAAATTATTTTTTTTTCGGACAAAACTGTATATAAAAGAACATACTGTTGAATAAAAGTATGAGTTCTACCTCAGTCAAAAAATTGCTACTGTGTAAAAGTGTTGAAAATTGAAGAACCATCGGCAAAAAACATGCAGAACCAAAAGGCAAACTTTTTCATATTACCAGGAAAGCATTGTTAGAAAAGACAATGGTCCATCCCAAATTGTTCTTGCCATGAAGACACTGCAACTGAACATGTTCTCCTGTAGTTTTCTTTTACCCTTTACCATCCAACTGTACAAACCATACCTAAAACTGTCACCAAAGTGAATTCCCATTAAGATTCTAGACATTTACAGACATTTTACTAACTTGCCTCTTTCCCACGCCGCCCCCCACACCACCAGCCCCCACGCCCCCCCCGGAAAAGTTTTCTGCCAGAGAAAATGTGGAAATAGGGGAGAATGGCTAAATCCGACAAAACACATCTTGTGATGACTGAGAGACATGGACAATATCCAGAAAACAAAGGATGCTCCCTCATTTTTGCTCTAGATTTCTAATTTTCTGTTCTTTTCCACAGTCTATACCAGTGAAGACCCTGTATTTGTCTAAACCTACTGTTTTATAGAATTCCTCTGAGCACTTTTTAGCTTTACACCAATAAATCAACCAAGCTGTTTTAGTTGAAACACTGGGAAAAAAAACCCAAAAAACCAAAGAACAAACCCCACATGTCTAAATATGAGAAGGGAAATTCTTCCTGTATGAAGAAAACTCCAGGTATGATGTTGCAAATAACTACAAAAGGGTCAACAGGTAATAGTCCACTGATAAAAGCATAGAGAACACTTAAATGAATGGGTGAAGAGGCACCTGTGCACCATTTATGTATTTTCATTAGCTGATTCCCTCAAGCAGAATAAAAGAACATGTATTATCTGTATGTGGAAACAACATGAATGCTCATTTTTGTACAGCAAACAGAACTACAATGCTACTTGCAGTTACAACACTACTTTGTAACAAGTGAAAATCCAGGAATTTTCTTACACAACAAGGAAAGTCATTCATTTTTTAGAAAATGGGATTTCCCCATAAAGCAATCACGTATGAAAATTATCTTTGCTGCTGTCAAGAACATAGACAAACTGTGACACAATATAAAACAGATGATGATGGCTGGCCAAGATTCTGACATCCACACCTGAAGTAATTCCTTATTAGTGATCCCCCATATCTCCTCTCTGCTTCTTAACCTAACAGAGCTTGACATCTACAAGCCTTCCCTTTCATACTCCATGACTAGCAGATTAGCTACTCAAAACACAGCTTTATCTATTCACTCTCCCAAGACACAGTGCCTACAAGACAAAACATAAACAACAATAAGAACCACCCTGTATACACACATTTGGTCCCACTAGACTGTTAATCTTCCTTGGCCAGATTTTCTAAATTTCATTTGGCCTAAATGAAACTATCTTGTTGGGGGCAGGGAGCACCAACTAACACAAAACAAAAGAACACCCTTATTTTCCTAAATGCTACTTGCTCTGTCTGCCCAATGAATATCACTGACATTTTTCAAGACATTTCTCTTATTAAAAAAAAAAAAAAAAAAGTTAAATACATGTTCATTCAGATTTTTTGATCTAGAAAACACAAAATCATACATAAATAGCTGGAGTGTGGCAAAGAGAAGATACTGCTTGGTTCTCAAGAAAGTTTTACCACAATTTCTGTATTATATGAACATATTTTTTATGTGCTTACATTATCAAAAATGTATTTTGAATTAGTTTTCTTCTTTAGATCTCCTTTCACTTACTTTATCTTCAGTCAGAACAACTTCACACACCAAAGAAAAGCAAAGAACAAAGTCCAATGGTTCACTCAATGCTTCACTGTCCAAACTAGCCTCCTTTCACCTGAAACACACAAGCTCTACCACTTTGCTTCTTTCAGGTTTCAGGTCTTTCTGATGTAAGAAGGTCCTGAGTACTGCTCAGTATGTGAACAGGAAATACCAAGACCTCAGCTCTAGAAAGACAGGGTCCATAGCTGTAAGATGAGATACCTATACTAGGAAAAGTCTTCAAATAAATTAGCCAGGGTCTCAAACTACTGTTGACTATTAATAAGGCTGAGGCATTGGTTATTACCAAACCATTACCTTTTCCTGACGACAAATTCAAATTCACTCAAATTTCAGTTTCTGTAGTGAAAGAAATAAAGCAAGGAGATTCTAATGATTTGATACTGTATTTGCTACTGGAGATGAGTTAACTAGAGATTTTGTTGAGTGTTTCTGAAATTATGTTGTTGCAAATTAAAACAAACAAATGAGGTTGCTTGACTTCCATGTTTCCTTTATGTGTATCTTACCAAAACCAACTAATGCAGATCACATAACCACCCTTGGTAAAAATTCTGCTTTGTTCATTCAGGTGCATCAAATACCCAAGAAATGTTACCTTTGTAAGCAAGTATTTCAGGACAAGACTCATTGTAACAACAACCAAAAAAGCAAGGTTGCACTGATAAAGTATGTAAAGTATCTCATAAATTTCTCAATACTTATGTATGTAGCTTAAATTCCAATTTATTTTAACAGTCTTGCTTTTAGTCTTTAGTTACACTAAGAATAATAGTATAGAGAAACTAACTGTACTACTAAACATTTCAGCAGTATGTTGTAAGAATAGTGAACTTCTCTAAAAATATGTCTGATAAACATTCATGGGTATGCAATTGCTGACCTCATTACATTAATGGCAGAAAGACAATGGAATTAACATTATAAATGTTCTTTCAGGCATTCAGTCCTCTGTTGTCCCTTGTTCACCTGATGCCTGCATATAAATATCATTTACACTACCAGCATACCAGTATCCTTGAACATAGCAAAAATAGTTTTATCATTTTTAAAACTCAACAAACAATAACTGCATATACTCAGGTAGCTTCATATAAAATTTCCTACACACTAAAAAGGAAGGAAATAAATTGATACTTTCCTGCACAAGCCTTCTAAACAAGATTTCACATAGCTCACAGACTTGAAAATGCTAAATAAGGGTAATTTCTTTAATCTGTCCAGATCGTCACTCTTCTCTCTAAAAGTTCCTAGGCTATTCTGAAATGTGGCAATAAATAAATAAATTATATTTCACTGTTATCAAAGTTTATTCTTCTTCAATTTAAGGCACGCGGCATCAGCAGCTTTATTAAAAATATTTATTCCTTCCTTTGAAACAGTCTTTGAACAGGAATATAAACCATGGGTCATGTTGAAGTTACAAACTGTAATTTCTTGATTCACAATCCCCTGTCTAATGGAGAACTCCAGGATTAGTATCTGAATATTCCAGTGAGCAATATATTTTTCTGCAGTAGAAATTAGCAGCATTTACATCAAATTCTGGAGGCATCAGAAGCACAGTACAAACTCTATCACTCATAAGGTCATAAACTAATTCTGTTGAGAATGAATGTATCAGTACTGCAATTGTTTTCTTCTCTGTTCTCTTTAACAAAAGAAGAGCATGGGTTAATGCAAATACTACTAACCACTAAGACATACAGAAATCTGTTTGGATATCTTTTTGTAAATAAATAATCTGAAAGGGAAAAAAGTATTGCCTGAATGTATCTGAGAGTCCATGTAAGCTGGCACAGTATGACCGACTTGATATTATGCT
Organism: Acropternis orthonyx; assembly: GCA_035583155.1. Lineage (NCBI taxonomy): Eukaryota > Metazoa > Chordata > Aves > Passeriformes > Rhinocryptidae > Acropternis > Acropternis orthonyx. Next base: position 45,140,872 of record JAWWEU010000125.1, read on the forward strand.
CCATTGACTCAAAGTCATTTAAATCTGACTGAGGATTTCCTTTTTTGAATCAGACACCGATTTTCATCTTTATGTAAAATAGGCTACATTTTGTGGCACTAAGCCTAAAAATGTCCTTTTAAGGCTGAGTAGATAAATGAACAGAGAACTAAAAGTACTGAGGTGGGGTTTTTTTAATTATTTTAACCTATAAGTTGCTCTATTAGCAGTTTCAGAAAAAACTGGTTGATTTATTATTACACAACGCTGTCATTTTCTGAACATTTACAATTAAGTATTAGCATTAATACTTTTTTCCACTGTAGAAAATGCAAGATAGAAAGTAAGCTGCATAATGTTTTACGTGAATGTATGTTGTCCAGCTGATTTTACAAAGACCCTCAATTTCCATGGAATACAATAAAAAACTAACAATGTATTTCAAAATACAAGAAATGCATCCTTTTTTGTAATTAACACTTTTTCAAAAGTTTCACAATTTGTAACAAGTTTTATGATATTTACTAAAAAATGAAGTTCATCTAATTTAAATAAAGTCTGTAAAGTCAACATTATGAATTACAGAGTAGGGCTCTAATACTGTAAACAAGCACAGTCTACCTCAGGAAATATAATCCCTACTGTCCTGCATTAAATAAAGACAAGTTAAACCATTTGCATTCTGTAGAAATTAGCCTAAGTAAGATGCCTTATACAACTATAGGCTTTGCCCCTATTGTTTTATTTCCTTTTTTTTTTTTTTTTTAACAAGTGTGGAAGTAATTAAAAACATAATGAGAAATATCAAAAGGATGAATTATGAATTAGAGAAAAGACTCCACAACAAAAGCACCAGCTAAACCTCAAAGTACATTTTGCTTAGGTCACCTCTACACTGGAAGGATATTAGTCTCAGGAGAGCATAATATAGGACAACCAGGATGATTCCAAGAGTACTTGTTATACAAAGGCTAAAAAAGCTCCATTTATTCTCAGTTGAAAACACTTCAGGGTGACCTAGCAAAAACATTGCAAAAGTTCTTGACTAAAGATGGGAAAAAATCTTTAGCTAAATATTACAATTATGCACAAAAAGTTAAAAACTAACATACTGCACATATCTTTCAATTCATTAAAATGATCAAACTCCTAATTCTAAATGACTGTTTATTTTTTTCAATATTCAGAATCTTCAGATTCCTGGGAACTGGATACAGGGATACTTGCAGAGTGCTAAGTTTATTATTGTTAAGTAGATACTTCAAGTTAATTCTATGCACAATTATTATTTCACAGACCAAAACTCTTTCTGACTCCAGGAACACATCTCAAAGCCACAGATTATCAAGATGTGTGACACTAACTCGTTCAACCTGCCATTTTCAAATGAGGTCTTTCTTTCACCCTCATGCACCATTTGTGAACATTTCTACAAACAGTGCTATATAACCAACTTTCAACTTTATTGCAAAGTATTTTGTTCAGCTGAATCTCTTTAACTAAGTGAATTAATTAAAAAATAGTGTTACAGAGCAAGTCATAAGAACCTGGTATTCCAGGATCAGCTACTCATGTTCTAGTTTTGTACATAACAGAGCATGTAGTTTATGTACTTCACATACAGAATAATTTATCCTATGGTAGTTTCCATATTCATAAGAGAAAGACTGGAAGAAAAGAAAAATGTCAACATTACCTTGAATTTTCTGTTTCTTTGGGATATAATAAAGACAATAAGAATTCTGACCAAGTCTGAACACAAAAAAACAGCCTGCATTTCTTATCTAGTCTTGTTGAAGGTTATATTTCCAACACCAAACGAATTTCACGGTATCACAAGATGGTTGAATTTGGAAGGGAGTTCTGTAGGTCATCCAGTCTAACTCCCCCAGTCAAGTAGGGACACCTTGAGCTGGTGGCCCAGGACCATGTCCAGACAGCTTTTAAGTATTTCCAAAAAGGGAGAGTTTACAACCTTCCAAGGCAAGTCCTGCCAGTGCTTGGTCATCTTCACAGTACAGAAGTGCTTACTGATGTTCAGACAGAATCTCTAGTGTTTCAGTTTGTGCCCGCTGCCTCCAGATCTGTCCCTGGGTACCAATGATTCTGGCAGTTCTCTTTACGCTTTACCTTCCAGATATTTATTCACACTGATAAAACTCCTCCAGAGCATTCTCTTTTCTAGGATAAACAGTCCCATCTCCCTCAGCCCTTCCTCAGAACATTTTCTATTTCAGAACATCAGATGAAAAGCATGATATTTAAAGGATGCACATGAAAAGACATCACTTTACTGAACAGTGGTTCCATCTTATTTCTTGTTCTTCATGAGTTTAAAGCAAGTTCTATTCTACAGAGCAAGAAGGATCTAGAGAAAAGGTGACTTGAACAGTCACCAACAAAACTGTCGTTTTGTTCCAAGTGTATGTGTTCCCTCTTTCACAATAAAGTAAATCACAAATTACTAGAAATACCCTTTCTTTCCTAGCAATATGTACACACAGCTGTTGAAATACTGCCACTTCTTTTTTCCCTTCTATCCCTTACTGCACATTTCTCTGCATATTTGTGGAATTACAAGATTTTATGTTGAATGCTGATAAAGTAATGATGGTAACACCACACAGAGGTAATTTGTAGTTGTTTAGACTTTGGTGGAATGGTGCCAATAAATCAGTTTGAAAGCCAAAGGAGCAACAAAAGTTTCATATTACTGGATTTTCTCCCTGAAAATTTTAAAAAAATTAAATGGAATCCAGATCTTTTTTGCTTTCTGTAAACAGGGATGCGAGAGAGACATTTTACAAAGTCATAGATAGGTGAGCTCTCTTCACTGTGGAAGGACCACATAGAGATTAATCCCTCAAAGCCCTTAAGCACTGTGCTACACTGAAGAATTCCCCAGCAATCAAGCCAGACAACCAAACTACGGGTAATGCTAAAAAAAACAAAAACAAAAAACAAAAAAAATCCCACACCCCACAACTTTCTTATTCTTCTCCAATTTTCTAAGTTATTTCAAACACCAGGTTAAAATACAGATGCAGTATTTCCAATCACTGTAAGTACAGAATAGATAACTAAACTACTACAGTAAAAAAAAGTTTTATAAAAAAAATCTTACAAAAGGCTACCCATGGAAAACATCAAATCTTTGCAGTGAATTAGATTATAAAGGACAATTGGGAAGGGGTGGTAGCATGTCCTGTTTAAGAGGGCTAAGGACAAATTCATTCAACAACCTTTTACAATGCAAAATGCATAGTAAATATGATACAAATCAGAGATGATTTGGTTCCCGGACTGAAAACATACTGGAATGATGGGGCAGAAATTAAACTGTTCTAAGGGCATGTAAGCACTGTTTGGTAAACAGAAATACAACTGCTTGAACAGCAAAACACTGAGACCTCAATCAACCATACTGAAATAATTTTGACAGAATACCTTTATGGATAATGAATACTTTTTTAATTGCTCCATCAAGGAATATAACAGTACTTTAACTTTCTTTTTTATTAGAGACATTTAAAATGAGAGCATATAACAGAAGAGAATTTTAGAGGAAGCTAAGTGACCTTTAAAAAAAAAAAAAAATCAACAAATCAGCAGAGTTCTTATTCCCAAGTTACTCCAGATAAGTAAAGAACAACCAGTTAACTTGACCTAGAGAACAAAAATCATCTAGCTGAAAAATATTCAAGATATGAGCACTCTGGCTTCTTCATCTTCCAAAACATTAGAAGCAAATACACAAACTAAACAAAAAAATAAAATGAAACAAAACAAAACAAAACAAAAAAAAAACAACAAAAAACCCCACAAAAAAACCCAAATCCAAAACCAAAACCACCAATCAAACAAACAAGAAAAAATCCCCACACGTAGGCAGACGTTATGAATTTGTCTTTTTGGTATTACTGAGAGGATTCTCAAGTACCTATTTCTTACTTGCACCTTTATCTTAATACAAAAATTTGTCTTGCTGATTAGGATACTGGGAAATTAAAAAACAGTTAAATTTCTCACTGCGTCTTCAAAGCAAGTGAATTAAAAAACTAATGTCAGAGGAAAGGCGTGGTGATGATAAACAATAAACACTTTCTATCTTGTGATAAGGTTATTAAGTACTTTCTGAAGTAAGATATCTAACTATGCACAAACTACTTTATGTAAAAATTAATAATTTTAAAAATCCCAATCAAAAAGTTGCGGGCAAACCCCTTAATCTTTAGAGTGGAAAAAATTATTATTATTACCGAAGGAATTGAAACATCTCCTAAGTACCAACAATAGATAAAAGTTGCACTTCTTCCTTAAAATTACAAGTGTCCTTTATACTTTACCCATTAACCCAAGTATCCATAGGATTAAACATCCTAGGTACAAATATGGCAGAAAAGAAAGAAATACTATATAAAATATCATTACTATTCTCACTAAACAAAAATTATTAGTCCAGACTTGGTAGATGTAAGAGTTATCAGGGTTAAAAACAACTGGAGATTTTCCACAAAAAAGCCCAAACCAAAACAAAAAACTCTCACCCAAAACAAACCAAAAAAAACCCACCACCAAAAAGAAATCAAACAAAAAAACCCCACCCCACCCTAGATTATTCTTTTGTTAAACAGGAAAATGCCAATTCAAGACCTAAACTAGTCAAGAAATAATGAGTTTCAATTCTGTAAGAGACCCAGGACAGACTGAGGATTATTCTGTATCTTAAGGTAATGTAAACAGAAAGAATACTTGCACTTTTGAAGTGTAGAGTGTTTAAAGACAGAGAAAAAAGGAAGACAAAAAATTATTTGGCATTTTGTTTTCTATGGCTGATTTTAAGAAGTCTGTTGATATAAAAGAATGAAAAAAATTAAAGCAGAAAGGAAGTATGACTAAAATTTGACATTCCACCAACCTATTCTAGCGATTTGCTTTGAAAACAATTAGAAGCAAGATTTTGAGAAACGCTTTCCCGATTTATTTTTTTTTTCCAGCTGAAGAAGACACTTTTCCTGATTTTCCTCAGAATCACTTTTCCTGATTACCTAAATGCACTCATATATTCTGAAGTCCTTATTAGATCCCAAGTCCATTGCTAGAAGAACGGAACAGAGGCAGTACCAGCTCAGGCCAGAAGTCAGGGTAGTCCACATCCAAGAGTGAGTTTGCACAAAACATTGCAGAAAGTAAGGAAACATATTATATATCCTAATATATATTCTCCCAGCCTTCACCACTTGTATCTCAGGGACATCCTGAGGTAGAAAACACTATCTTTGCATTTAAAATAACTCCACAAACAATAAACACTGAAAAATTACTGAGTCAAAGGCTACATAATTTTTAAAGGGCACATCCATTCATATGTGAATGAAATTTATGCAGTTTTTTGTTCTGTCTTGGTTTGCAGCTAGCTGAAAAGATACACCACAGTGAATTCAACTTACCCCATATTTAAATATTCTAGTTTTGAAATCTGCATTCTTTAAGTAGTTAAGAACGCCATCTTCCAGGACCCCCTGCCCCTTTCAACTTCCAACTACGGAAGTTTGCCAGTTTAAAGACAGGATACATTGCCACTACAATTTTGTACAGTAGCACAATGGTCTAAAGCTAATAGAGTTGCTATTGGAAGGAAAACCCAGGAAAGCTGAGACAGTAACTGACCAAAAATCACAGAATGGTTCTGATCTATTCATTTGTCAATTTAACACTACAAACTCATTTATAAAGATGACCAAAGAGATGAATTAATAGTGAAAGATAAGAGAAAAAAATCTTTGAAAAGCTTACTCCCCTCCTGCTCCCTAAAGCAGAGTAAGAGGGTGGATCTTTTGAGAGATAAACAGTAAGTGCTATTGAGAAGATTAGATAGGCCTAAAACCAATTATAAGTGATAAGTAAGCACAAAGCTCATCAATATGCTTAGCAACAAAATTAGTGAATATTCATTGCACATGCAAGAACAAACAGTAAATCACCTCACTACAAGGAAAAATGCCAATCAGGAACATTGACATTGGTTCCACCACTTTAAATATAGTCAGTCAGGGAGACTTTCATCACAGAAACTTCTCACAGTCTTAAAAAACACGCCAGAGAAAAAGCAAATACTACTTAGTTCATTACAGTTTTGTCTGACACAACTTAACACTCCACGTTATTCAAGAGAGTCAGAGTTTCATATTTCATGAACAGGACATTAAAAAAAAACATTTCCTACAGAACTATTCACTGTGTCAAAATTCCCTTCCCCTGCAATATGTGTGCCCACCCCTAAATAAAATTCTCAACTTACGCAATTAGTTTCCCCCTCTATATTTAGAAGAAAATAATTAATAAAAACTCTCATTCTGACGTGAGATGAAATGTAAAGTAATAGGAATTACATTCAGATTCAAGACATCCACTGCAGACATTTCAAGTCCTCCCCACACATTTTCAGTAAAATAATACATCAGTGACCACAGGGAGGAGAAAGCATCACCAGAAATTAGATGCAATTACTGCCCTAATCCCTACAGACACAAAGACTGAGAATACACTTTATCTTTGTTTGACAGAAACCTATTCTTTTACGAGAACACCACATGATTTGCTATTAAGTTTTATGTCTGACTCACATTCAAAAATAAGTACATGAGGCATTACTTTCCAATTTACTTTGCTGGTACATAAGTCCTTATCTCCCTCTCCAAGAATGTAGTACAATTGAATTGAATTCACTCTGCAAAACAATACAATTCTGAAAAGTAAAACATTTATAAAATGTATAAAATTATGAAATGTATAGGACAATATAAATACAATAAATTAAAAATAACATAGCTAAGTATTCTGCAGTATGTGTGTACATATATATATATATATATGGACTTACATATACAGGACTAAGACTAGATGAATATTAACCAGCCACACAAATGGGTTGTTTCATACACACACTCCAACTTGACTGAAATAATCTGATTGTCTAACTGACTTATTGGTAGTTTGGCTCACTGGTTTTGGCCAAATATCTAATAATTTAATGTTTCATGCTACAAGGTGAGAAGAAAAAAATTTTTTTTCTGAAAAAATACTGCTTTCTCAAAAATAATGTAAACGTATGGTTCAAAAGACAAGTAAGAGTAGAGAAAGGCAAGTATTTAGAGATTTTATAGAACAGAACAGACAGGGCTTGTGAGCCAGATGGCTTTTTACCAGCCACTTGTAAAAGGGGGTGGGAAAAGTAATCTTCAGCATGACTAAGTCAATTTGCCTATACACGGTCCTGTCTTCAGGATAAGCTACCAGAATCTGTAACACTAAAATAAAACTTCATATTTATACAAAAACAAATACTGTATCTGAGGCATATTAACAGTTCCCAGTCAAAAGAACACAGTTAATCAGTGAGAAAAATTTACTCTTCTGGTACTTCTAAGTGGCATTTAAACAGACCATCGGGGAGAAAGTATGATGCATATAAGACAGTGTTCAGACAATTAAAACCGCAAATTTTAATGAATACAAGAAGTTTCAGGAAAGTGTATATTTTAAAAACATTAATGCAAGAAGTTATGGACCAGAGGCAAGCCAATGCTTTCAGAGAAGCTGCAGATTTTAAAGGAAAATTGTCCTGGAGAGAATTCCATTCCTCAATCAAATGTAGAAACCCCGTAGAGCAAGATACACTACCTGCCGATCTTTCTTCACAGTCCATGCTATCTTTAACAGCTCCTTTTTCTCTTTTTCATCACTCATTGACATGAAATACCCATTTTTCCTGTGGAAATGAATGAGAAGAAAGGGAAACACCTACTACTGACTTACTGACAGCAGACTGGGCCACCAGAACACTTACTGAAGAGTAGAGAATGGAAAAGAAAGATTCAAAAAGCCATGGCATTTCCTTCTTCTAGGAAGAGGAGATCCAGAAGATATTCTAAAAAGAATGTGAGAGCAACAGTGATACAGGGAGGGAGGAAAGCAGACCTGGAAAGTGGTCAAGAGGTATAAGCACAAAGGATGCGAGCTTCTGCCATATGCACAGCATGTGGCTGAATAGTATAGTATGTGCTACAAAGCTTAAAGAAGAAAAAAGTTACTTTCAAAAGCCTGTAACAGAATCTGTGGCAACTGTTTGAATTCACAAATACACCTTTTAAACAGCAGAACAATGTATTTCTTCAATATTACACTGATAAAGAATTTATAGACCAAATTATGTTGCCCAGGTTTCAAGTATAGTATTGATAGATTCATTTGCACTCTTAATTGATTTTGAGAAAGGAATTATTCTTTCCATATTGTTGTAATTTATGTAATCAGAGCATAAAAAATCCTGATCAAGGACCAGGAATTAATTGTGCAAAATACTGAAGAAGCCCATAACAGACAGTTCACGTCCCCAAGAGTTTGGAAGCTACAAGTCAAGGAAGACAAAACAGATTTCCTTATTTATGTATTTCTGCACACAGAATACAAGAGACCAATGAAGGCTGGGGATTAATACGGCCCACATTTGCTTTGCCATAGTTTTTACCTAACCACTATCATGATTTTAGAACCTTGACAGCAAAACAGAGGGGTTTAAAAGAACAGGAGTCTTGCAATGCTTTCTGATGTGCTGTTTCAATAAGAAAATATTAATAAAATTAATGCAGAGATACCTGGTTTTAAGATTTAAATGAATAGACAATAAAGGAAGATGCAGAATAATGAAGAACAGGAAGTCGATAAAAAAATTCCTTATGCACAAAACGTAAAATACCTTCTGCAACTTTTGTTTACTATTCATAGTTGCAGAAGTGAATTATATGTAATCTGTCACAAATATTGATGGACTAGAGCTAGAAACCAAACAGAAGACAGATGTGGTAAGTAAAACACCATCATTTTTGTAAGTTTTCAAAGCAGTCATTGCCTTAATATTCATTAAATATAGAGAACCTTTATTTTATCCCTGAAGCCATAATTATTGTGAACCCATACTGTCATCTACAATTTTTGCAAGACTGCATCCTCTCCCTTTTCAGAAAACTTAATTAAATCTTTAATAAGCCAGTATAAATGTAAAGTATGTGGAACACAAACTATCACCTTATGCATATTTATTAAATTTCTGCAAACCCTAAAGCATTTCTCCCCAAATTAATGGTATGGAAATAAATTGATTTCAGTTTACCTGCCGATTTATTTTCTTGTAATAATTCCATCTGTTAGTTCTCATGCCAGGGACCTTAGTAGTAAATAGCACCTGAATATAGTCTCCAAAACTCAGTATCACCCCTACAGCCTAAACTGAAGCTGGCCACTTCTTCAGGTAATTGATTAAAATAATGCTAGTTTAATCATTGTGTGAAATTAAGTGTGAAATCTGCCCACCCTCAGCAAGTGAACAGACTTATTTTCATATTCTTGCTCAAACCATAGCACATAAAGCAGCCTAAGATCATCCAGGAAGTTAGCAATGACATTCTAGTGGTTACCACCATATGAATATGAGCTCTGGTGTTGAAATTGGTGATAGTACAAGTGCAATTTCTAAAACTACTTAACCTAATACAAATAGCCTTCCTAGAGGGGTGGTGGATTCACTGCCCCTGGAGGTTTTTAAGATGAGACTGGATGTGGCACTTAGTGCCATGATCTAGTAATCACAGTGGTGTTGGATCAAGGGTTGGACTTAAAATCTCAGAGGTCTCTTCCAACCCAGCTGATTCTACTATTTACTTCAAGTAATTCATTAGACAAGATTCATTTTGACAAAAAAAAAAAAAGTAAGATAGATATGACAGATCACTGAGCTGAATATGGTTGCATACATGCAAGTAAACTTGTTCTGAGAGAAAGCATTATTTTCATATTATGCTAGCATGTTTAAGTCATCCAAGGGACAGAGAGGGAAGAAAGAGCAGAGAGGACAAATCAATGTTAAATATTCCAAAGAACTGAAAAACTGCTTTTGGAGAAATTAGATTAATTTTTATATTTTTTAAACCTAATTCCAACTTTCAGGTTTGTGATGAAAACCCTGTAAATTAATGGACTGATTAGACATCTGCATGTTATTGATTTCCTCAGGTTGTGGAAAATTCAACAAACTGTGAAAGCATGACTTGCATTATTCATCTGGTCTAACTTTGATATCTACAAATGGCATTTATAGTGTCAGCACCTAATTTCAGTGCTGAGTACTCTGATAAAACCCTTCTGCTGATATTCTAAAACACTGTATCCAATTTCAAATAACCAAAGCTCAACGATTAACAAGATAGCGTATCTAGTCTGTCATTCCGCAGTGCAGTTATGTTTTGATGATACAAGTATGTGGCACATAGAAGGTGACATAGCATACAAAACAATCACAAAACAAATAACAGTTACAGAAATTATCTTCACTAATGACACAGATGAAGAGACTGTGGGCTCCCTCAGCAAATCTGCAGATGGCACCAAGCTGAATGGTCGAGTTGACACTTTTGAAGGACAGGACTCCATCCAGAGGGACACAGACAAGCTTAAGAAGTGGACACATGGGAATCTCATTAGGTTTAACAAGACCAAGTGCAAGGTGCTGCACATGGACCTGGGCAACCCTCATATCAACACGGTCTGGGCAATGAGTGGATTCAGAGTAGCTCTGCTGAGAAGGACGTGGGGCTGCTGGTGGATGAGAAGCTGGACCTGACCCAGCAATGTGGACTTGTAGCTCAAAAAACCAACTGTATCCTGGGCTGCATCAAAAGCAGCGTGGGCAGCAGGCTGAGCGAGGTGATTCTGCCCCTGCTACTCTGCTACTCTGACATCCCACCTGGAGTACTGTGTTCAGCTCTGGGGTTCTCAACACATGAAAGACATGGACCTTTTGGAGTGAGACCCAGAGGATGGCTACCAAGATGATTAGAGAGATGGAGCAGCTCTTGTACAAGGAAAGGTTGAAAGAATTACCTTTGTTCAACCTGAAAAAAATGAAGGCTTCAGGGTGATCTAACTGCAGCCCTCCAGTATCTGAAGGACAACTACAAGATGGAAAGGGACTTTTTACAAGAGCATAGAGAGACAGGACCAGGGGGAATGGACTCAAACTAAAAGAGAGTAGGTTTAGATTAGGTATTAGGAGGAAGTTTTTTGCTGTGAGGGTGCTGAGGCACTCAAACAGGTTGTTCTCTGGAACCAGAAAAATTATCAATTCTTCCTGGAGGTGTTCAAGGCCAGGCTGGACAGGCATTTGAGCAACCTGGTCTAGAGGAAGATTCCTTGCCCATGGCAGGGGGTTTGGAACTAGATGATCTTTAAGGTCTCTTCCAACCCAAACCATTCTATGATTCTACGAGATAGGCAGTTTTCATAGGTTAAGCCAGAAAGAAGCGTTACAATCACTAAATCTAAATGACAAAACCCACAAAATAACTTAAATTCCAAGTAAATTAACCACAAGTTAATGAAGTATCTTATAAAGTTGCACTACTCTCTTACCTCACTTTGCCTAAGCTTCAGCTTTCAGCTGTCAAACACAAAATTTTCTGATAGAAGAGAGAGACCTTTCCTAACAGATCTTTCTTCACATGTACAGTTTTAGATTGTGGTTAAGGGCATGCTTAATATTTGGTTTTAGCTGGGGACTGAATTCTAGCCTTTCCTTTTCAGGCAGATTACAAATATTTGTTGCAATCCTTTCCTAAATGCTTTATTATTGGTATCAGAAATAGCTATCGTAATCTATCTCCCCCATGCCAGTATGGTATGCATATGCAATAATGTAATCAGATAATTATTTCCTTATTTGTTTATTCAGAAATGACACTCACTCTCTTTTTCCAATGGCTGCCATTATTCCCTCCTCCTCCCCCATCACAGTATTCCAGGACAATCTTGTAGAAGTGACCTTCACACTTAGTTCCCAATCACACAGAGCATTCAGATGGGTAAGTACAACACAGAAATACTGCACCATTAGTTTTTAATCACAGGAAATAACCCATGTCATGTATAAACCTACTTGTCTCTCTCCAAATGACTGATGGAAGATGACCAATATATTAGACTGAAGAAAGACTTAGAGAATCATCTCATTCAAAACAGTCATGTGAAATGAGCATTTCTTCTTATTAGTTACTTCAAGATCTAATGAATCCTATGACCATCCTTTCTATCAAGATGTAATGTAGTTTCAATTATAATGGTTTTCAAAAATCATATGCTCTTGATACTTATTGTTTCTACAGTTTTAAATGTTGTAGGGGTCATCCCGTTCAACCTTCTCCTCAAATCATGGTCACCTTCAGGAGTTACAATGGGTGGCTGAGGGCATTGTCCAGTAGCATTTTTAAAGTCTTCAAGGATGGAGATTCATCAACTGCTTTGGGCATCTTCTTCATTATGAATTATTTTTTACCCTTCAATATCCAGTGAAAATTTCCTTTTTCCTGCATCTTGTGGCCCTCACTGCTACTCATTTCACTATGCAAACTATTAGACTATGAATAACATGTCCATTCCTTATGTTTCTTGGGAAAAAACTTCAGAAAGAATGAAGACCTCTGCTCTTTCACCAATTCAGAAACTGCATGATTTGCAGATTGTTATCCACTGAAGGGAAGAATCCCTGCTCAAAGTATGTGCAGCATAAAACTTACACCATCTGAAAAAGTGATGAAGTCTGACATGCCATATCAGCTATTTGTGTCAGTTTACTGTATAAAAAGAACCAAACATACCTTTATCATAACAGTCTGGTTCTGCAAATTTAAATTTCTTCAAAGTCAAAAGGGTATGCACAATTCAAAGGCCAAATGATCACAAATTTACTCCCAGCTCAATTTTACTTATTTACTCACAGTCCCAGAAAGCTGAAATTGCATTCACAGTCCAAGAACATCATTGATAAAAGGTCCAGCTATTAATCCAATTATGCTGAAAGAAATACGTGTTTCGGTAAGAGAATAGGCTCTTAAGCATGTTAAGCAGCGAGGCCAATATTTTTGTGGAGTCTCAGTGCAGTGTATCATGGGAAACGGAGAACAATACTTTTAAGAATCCTGACCACCTGTGAACAACATACAGTGATTTATGATGTGAAAGCAAGTATTCTAAAGATGCAAACAAACCCCCTTAACAGATATGGTAAATTCATCATTGCATGGCCAAATAGAAGTTCAAGTCAAGACTGTCTGGCAGTTTCATTTTATTCACTATTCACAGTTAAGAGAGAAAAAAAAGAAAAAAAAAATCTACTTCAGGCCAGAAGAGTTTCTTGTAGAAGAAATTAACTATGAAGCAAGGTAGCAGCAAAGTCTTCTGAACAGTAATTCTATTCGGTAAGTTCAGAAGTATGTCAAAAGGACAATCCCACCATAGACAGTAGGAGAGATGAAAAGCACTCACTTTCTTTCACACCAAAAAACTTGGCAAAGACAAACATTAGCAAAATGATAAAGCATGAGTCATAAGACTTGTCTGAGTTCCACAGGCAAGCTTGCAAGGTTTGAAATCCAGTTTCTTTGTGTTCACCTCAGAGAGGACGCTGAATGAATATAAAAACTGAACAAAATATTTCATGCACAGTATTATCAATCTCTGGATTAAGAACAACACATTCCTGCAACACAAGGCACACAACAGCAGAATATACATCTGATAAAACACTCTCTGTTTGGGGCCAGATCAATCCTCTCCAGATGCACCTGCAACTACATATGCAGATTCCTTAACAGACTTGTTCTGTAAAGCATGGAAAGAGAGTTGCAAGACCTAAGACTGCTGAAGTAATCATGATTGGGCACTCCTCATGGAGAGATCCATTAGTGGAAAACATTAGACTCAAGAAAACCAGAGCTGAAAACAACTGAAGGGTGTAAGACTATGGGTTGGTGAAGGGGTAACATTTCCCCTCTCTAGGTATCTGTTTGCAGATGGTATTAGAGAAAAAAATACCGGGAATAGGTGAACTCAGCCTAAATGAGTTAAGCCATTCTTACCCATCTTATATTGAGATCCTAGATGATTTGATGTTATAAAGTACTCAAAGCACAAAGGAGTTTTACACCACTACTCAGAAAGGAATAAAGAAAAAAAAAAATTTCTTCTGGTAATCACAACACAGTGCATGGTCTGCTACTGTGGGAAGAGAGATCACCTGAACCATTTTCACTCAACAGAATGCAGTAACAGGACAAAAATCACCTCCGTGAGGGCTCCTGTCAATAGACAGATAACAAGAGAGGCAACAATTAGAGCTTAATGAATAAGAATCATCTCTTTTATAGATTACTGCAGAGAATGATCATGATGAGATCAGAATCCATTAGTGGCCTTGTGTATTTCATGGAATTACAGTAAGGACTGAAGAGGAAAAAATAAAACATCTAAAAGAGATCATGTTTATTTTGATAGCATTTCACACCACATCATCCCATTTTTCTTCTCCCAAGTATTGCAAAGTAAAAGAGTTTATAGAACTAATTCATGCAGCCTAGTTTGCAATTTCAGGGAAGAAAAACACACTCAAAATCTATGAGTCACAATGAAAACCTTAAAGCTGAAAGCAAGGAACCTAATAAATCTCAAAGACAAAAGGAGGTCACAGAAAAAAGAGAATTGCACTGAGTCTCTCAGAACTTCTTCATTTAATGTCATGATTAGAAAAGTCAGGTCCAACAGAATAGCAATCTGTGTTGACTATCTGTAAAACTGAATGTCCTTTAGTATCTTACAGTTAGAAACAGTAATAGTGGTATTTCAAAGATTTATCCTTGTTCTTTGCAGTGTTTGCAAACACCAGGAGACCATATGACACTTAAGTATACACTAACAACCAGAACACTATTAGCAGGAATTTTCACAGAGAAAATCTGAATCACATCAAATAGCAACTAAATATTTCTTTCTACAGTGTAAGCTGCAAGCTAGCTTTCTAAAACAATGACTTATCAACCTGGAAACAAATGAATGATTGATTTGAGGGAAAGTTGACTCCTTAAAAGCTCAGAAATAAATAATAAAAATAGAATTCTTAAAATTTCTGTTTACTTGCAAGGGGTATGGACTTTGAAGGAAAGCTGATCTGAGGCAGAAACAAATAACTGAATTAAGAACGAACACATCATTCAGTGTCAACTCAGCAAGGGGAGGAACTCAAATAATGGCTGACATATGCTGATGGCAACTAGAAAGAAGAAGAAAGTAACATGATCTAGTCTTTCTTGAGAATTCTGTAAACTGAGCTCATTTGGTCCTTGACAGGTTATATTTGCACAAATAGCAGCACTAATGTGCACACAGTCTCTGGTTTCAGAACAAATCATACAAATCACTCAGTAAAAGAAAAGATGAGTACCAAATAGTGAAATTAAACCTTTGATTCCTTTTCACATTGTCTACAGAGATCATAGTGATTACAGGTGTGCTTTCCTCTCGCACTCACAAATAAATCCAGAGGGATGATAGGGAGATTTTGTGTGAAAGAACAAAAGAAAAAACTCTAAACAACAGACCTCATCAGATACATCAAAATTTGACTCATGATACTTTTGTATTTCATTCATCTCTCTCCTTAAAGAAGAGCAAAACATGGCAATCTATCTTAGAACAACAGATAGAAAAAAGATCATGATAATGACTTTTAAAATATCTGTTCATACCAAGAAGAGTATGAAAAATTGAAAAATATCAAAATTCTTGAGAAAAATGTTGAAAATATTCCAGAAAAATATGGAAAAGATGAAACCACAGGCTATAAGGAAAAATATTTGGATAATTGTAGAAGTGTGACACTAAGCAAGAAGTATGATGACAAAAAACATACAAAGGAAAATCATCATATGAAGAAAAAAGTAGAATCACTTGGAGTTACAAATGGAAGAAAAATAATGCACTTTAACACTAAAGGGAAGAGAAATACAACCTAATACAGGAAGTGAAAGAAGGCAGTCTGAAATTTGACTTTGAACACATCTAGAGAACTATTTTTGGCAGAAGATACATGCATAATTTTCCCCAGGGCAGCCACAAATATTCCAGGATTGAGTCTGCCCTCTGAGTTGAGTCCACATCAAGACTTCATCAAAATATATGAATATTCTATTTCTAGGGGGGAAAAAACAAACAAACAAAAAACCCAAACAAAAAAAACCCCAAAGAAAACAACAACCAACCAACTAAAAATAACAGAAAAAGCTAAGATAATAACAAAAACTAAAAAAAGAGAACTAAATGTTAAGAATCTATCTGGACACGCACAAAAATCCCCACCAGGACATAGGAAGAAAATAAGGAGACTTTTAGGTAAAACAGAATATGAATGTAGTCTCAGGAAGAAAAACATAACTTTTTCTGTACCAATTTGAGATTGCAGCTGGTGAATTTGCATTTTATAAAAACGCAGACTGTTTGGAAGACAAATTATACCTTGAAAAACAAAAGAAAAAAAACAGGTGGAAAAGGCAATGGAAGACTGTACTAGAAGAATTGGCAGTTATTTCTAAAAATGTCAAAAATCTGCAGAATCTCTATCAGAGTCATAATATGAGATCATAAGAGGCTGACTTACGCTTTTTCATTATGAGCACTACGGCTAAAGTTGGGTAAAATTGGAAATATAAGCATCCTCACATCAATAATTTTTCAAGACCATATGAATGATCCTGATATTGTCAGTTTCAAAAGACACTAAGGAAGATGGGGTTTTTGGACCATGTGCAGCCATACATATTTGGTGGACTTATACTGTACATTCAGTTTCCTGTTTTGATGAAATTTTATAACATACAAAATCAAATTTCATAAATCCTTTTGATTTTAGGTCTAGCAGTGCTTTTGCAGATTGACAAAACCTATCAGGAGTACTTACAGCATTTTTTTTTTCAAAATTAAGTTTACTAAATTTGACACATTATATGTCAGTCAGAAAGGTATTAAAATATCAAAACCATTAGCATTAGAGAGCTGAACTGGCTGAAAATGTGGACTTTTCAAGTAGGCTTTATTCCTCTTTTTTTTATCTTTTTTTTTTTCCTTTAAACTGAAGGCTTATAAAGCTCCTGAATTTATAGGATTACATAGCACAGAGCACATACCAAAAAAGGACTGCTACTCTTTCCAAAAAGAATTAAAAAGAATTTGTTTTGCCACACCTCAACAACAACAAAAAAAAAAACTCAACCCAAACCAAATTTTTAGAACACACCCCTTTTCTTGGCTTTGAAAAGGAGAAAGCAGGAAACAAAGGGAAGTACCAACCTTTCCAATTATAAAATGGACAAACAACCAATGAAGACTGGAAGATTCGGCAGAGTTACACAGGAAACCAGCTACAGATCTAACAACTGAATTCAAACACCTGAAGTCTCCAGATGACTTTAAAATTAGGGACAGTCTTAGCAATGACTCCGTCTCAAGCTGAGAAGGTAAGATCACAGATTTCCTTCTTCTACAAGGGTTTTAGAAGGCAGAGCCTTATTTCGTTATTTCACATGAAATTAGTAAAAAGGCTCACTTCGGTTTCAAGGTCAATTCTTTTAGGATGAAGAAACTGAGATTTTGTTTTTCTCCAAATATAAGTCAATCTGTCTCTCTGAACAGATGTACATTTTAAGGGCACTAACAGTACTTATCAAAGACAATCAATAATATCTACAGCACTTTATATGGTTAACAACAGCAACATGATCCAGTCAATTTAATGGACAACCTACTATAAGACTAGAAAGTGAAGGATCTAAGGCAGAGCATCCAAATTAATAAAAATCCTACTTCATATGAAGGAAAATTCACAGTTTTTCTTCTTTGTTAGAAATAACAAATTGTAATACTGAAGGGTTCAAATGACACAACTATTTAATCACAGAAGTTTGGATGCAAGTTCAGACTGTTGATTTCTCCTTCTGTCCTACATATTGTATCCATTAGGTCTACATTGATGTATGTTTCAGAGTAGTACCTCTCCTAAGACTTTTTTCAAACTTTAAATCATGACTTATGTTCTTCATTACGAGAAGAATCTTCGTCTATCCTCACACTATTTCACTGTCATTTGATTACTAACGATTATTCATACATTCTTTGCTGCCTGTGACACTTGTTCTCCATAGGTTTATTCTACTGTACCATCCTTTTATTGGTCACTTTATTGTCAGAGTTTCCTAGCAAATTCTATTTTTCATGAGGCAAAACCACATCTAGAAATACGACAGAGCCACTAAATTTAGCATTCTTCCCTGTGACTAGTGCCTCAATGTTTTCAAATAACAAAACATTTTCTCTCTCTGCCATCCACATGAAGTTGTGGCATACTTTCCATTACATGTACATTAAGAAACAGAAGCATTACACGTTCCTTGAGCGGGAGTTCCTTTCATCAGAGTATTACCATCCCTGGTAAGTCATTCAATAGAAGACAAAGGCCATAGCATGGTGTTAAGTTAATGAATGGATTCTGCAATTCAACAGGAGGTAGACAATCTTTAGTGACTTAATCCTTTTAACATAACATAATTATTTGGCACTTTTAGATCTATTTCTGCATAGTTTAAGGAAAAATATTCATAGATAACAGCACATTTTTTTATCTAAATAATAAAAAATGTGGTAAGACTAAAGCAGAAGTTCGCTGTTGAATGTTAAATCATGACCGTACAAGCAGTCACAAAGCTTTAACACAAAACCTAATGGTTTAAATATGTTAAGGAATTGCTGTTTAAACACCAATACTCAGCATTAATTTCTGTGTTGAATATTAAAAATACAGTACCTTATAGTGAATAGCTCAAAAACTCACATTGAGGAAACTGGAAGTGGAATTAATGTCTACATTAGAAAAATAAAAATATGAAGTAAGTGTTTAACAAAATTACATTGCATTCACATAAAAAAATCGACATAAAGTCTAAATTTTTGCCTTCTGAAATTAACTTCCAAAATTAACTTGAAATCAAATTTCTAAAGGTCTATGCATTTTTCTCAGAAAAAGTGACTATAGATCTAATGATAAAAATCAGCTAAAAGTGTCTCTCTAAGACCATTTTTAAAGCACACTCTTAACTTTTTGAAGACTGAAGATTCATTGTAAAGACTTGAGGGAAAATGTGTTTCTTCCAGAATATTTTTACTATCAAAATAGTTCATTCAATTCAGGAAAAGTTCTGTTTCCACTTCTTGGGAGAAGCACAGACAACAAATTACTTTTGAAAACAAAGCTGTTGTATCAGCTAACGAACTTATAATTTTCTCCCTCACAGCCAAACAAGCAAGAGTTCTGCATGAGAGCACAATGTATTCATTGCTCAAAAAACTGATGTTGCTATAACGGAACAGCTTCAGCTAGATTTTTGAATCACTTAAGACACATGTCAATAGTCTAATACACTTACACAACTATAATTATATCACTTTAATATGGTTGGGCAAGAAAAATGCAATTAAAGATAAAAGTTCTACTTTCTATGATTTAACATGTCATCTGAATGTGCAATATAAACTTGAACTTACAGTCCAACATTACTCACCTGAGGCTCTGGTAAAATGAACACACCTAAGGTGTCAGCATATCTGTCCTAAGTTTATGAAGGGAATAAGGAAGGAAAAATCATTCCATACTTCATCATACTGATGGCACTACAGGTTGCTAAAGCTCCAATACTAACACCACAGCCAGAATTCTAGTGTGGGGTTACTTCAGGCTTCACTGCCTTCTGATGTAGCCCACTTACTAATATGTTTTCCACAGTATAAAATATTTTGCCTTACAATAAACTTATCAGCTTTAGTGCCTCAGCCCCCATTTAGCATTCTATTAAAACCAAGTCAATAAGGCAATGTTTGACCAACTATAGACTAAATCAAACATCACTATAACCTTGTGCTATACTCTCTTTTACTTTTTATCTGTAGTAGCAATGAGATACTTATATTAGCTAAACCACACAGAGCAGTTAACTGAAGAATTTGGATCTACAGCTAACAGAAAGTGAGAGCTGAGTGGGCAATTCCATAGCTGAACAAGCTTCTCCTGCCTTCCACCAGGTACTCACAACACAGATTTTGTAAAACCTCATCCTGAATATACAAACAACCTGGAACACCAAAAGAAAAATATGGATTTGAGCACCTTTATGTTCCCACCAATGCCTCCATTACTTTTAAGTATTCCAGAGGGCTGGCTCTTTGAACACTGGGTGTAGTGCATTCTACACTTACTTCCTTCAGCCCCATCCACTGTCACAGGCAGTTACAACTGAGGTGACAGCTGTTATGGAGAAAGTAAGTGTACAGAGGTTATCCTGAAAAACCCTCACTACTTTAAAGTAACCTTGATTTCTTTCACTGCCCTCCCAGCATAAGGGGTTTGGCAGGCAGCACTCATGTCCAGATGGTGGACAAGTAAACCTACTTCAACAGATTGTATTACCATGTTTTACACTGAACAGTTATTGGATTAAACATATAACTAACTGTGGGAACCCAGAACTTTTCTCTTTCAAATGATCATCATTCTGCTAGAAAATTATCTTCCCTCTTGTCACTCTCCGTCTGTGCAAGAGGACAGTAGAATCCAGTTCACATACTCAGATCATTTCAGAGAGCAAGCAATGCACTGGAGAGTGAAAACAACTGATACACTTCAGAACAGGAGCTTTTTGAATTAAAGCCTGCTTTTTGAATTAAAACAATACTGCAGATCACCTTAAGAGGATCTAAGCACCCAGAGGAGCAGACAGACAAGCATTTAGGGTACTTTCTGTGAAGCAGGATGTAATTTCCCAGAAATCCAATCAATATCTACTGCTCCCACTGTATCAGTTTTCCAGACATGCTCTAACCACGCTGCTATTGTATAAAAGGTTGAGATGTCACAGTTAGTTGAAATGTAATTCCTATAGTGAATGTTACAAGTTCACAGCACATAATGACTTGGGATAGCTTAGTTTCTGTGCACACAATGGCCTAAAACACAAAATGTCAAATCAGATAAGGACTGTCCTTCCATATGTACAAACACAGAACTTCAGGTACCTATTACTTTTAAAGAAATAGAATTATGTTAGCAGTATCCAGAACCAATATGCAGTTACATGAGAGCATTTTAGATTAAAATATTACTCTGAAAGCTACATTCTCCATGAAGCCTGGTTAAAGCACTTGCATCATTTAGAGCATCCAGGTTTAGTTACGGGACAAAACCTCACAGATGTCAACATCAAGGTAAATGCTGTTTCATCTACACTAGGACAAATCACCGTGTGTGTGTATACATACATACATACATACATATATATATATATATATGAATATATATACATACACACACACACACACACACACACACACACACACACATTGACTGATTTATTCAGCTTAGAGGAAACAAACAGAAAATGAAAAAGCCTATCATGCATTTTTAAGTGGAAAATTATTAGCAATGCCTCAGACAAAAAAAAAAAATCATAAAGGAAATCAAAGCAACGATAATATATAGAGTCTGTCCAGCAGCTATTAATAATGTTTTGCATTTGTTTCGAAAAAAATTACCCATTACAGAATTCAGTGCATTAAGAGGCTTGAAGAAAACTTAGACAACAGTTTCTATCCACACCTAGCTTAGAAGTGAAAGTATCTCACAACAGAAGGAAAATATTTACACAATAACTTCAGGATTAATGAACCATTCCCATCCACTTTATAAAAATTTCTCCTCAAGCACTCAATGCACTATCACATTGTCAATAACCAAATCCACCAGCAACAGACAAGTAAGAGGCATAACAGTTCTACATCTTGAATTTTTGGAAAGAGCTCCCAAGGACTGACATCCTTCTTGAAATTCCTGCCATTCACTTTCCTTTTCAATTGGACACTTTCGTAGAAATCAGGCATAGAGCTAAAAGACAGAAAAAGCTTCCACTGAAATGTTTTAAAGCTGAACCATCACACGGTGACCAAGAGTACAAACCCTGACTAAAACGTTTACAAGTGTGATGCAAAAATAATGTAGAGTTCAGATAACTTCACACTAGTAGCTTCTATCCTCTAACGGATTTCAGGAAGATTTAAGGACTCTCACTTCTGAATACATTTGATCACTGAACATGGCTTCAGAAGTTCTAATTTTCCTTTACATATTTTTTCTATCCTTCAGCCCAATAATGATAAAAAAATCCAGCTTTATCAAAGAAGTTAACTTCAGCAACTTCTCTTTGTTTTCCAAAACACACTGTTCAGGGAAACATGTGATGGGATTTCCACTGAAATCACCAGGATGTGTAATGCCACACTGGACATGAGGTTTGCATGCATAGCTAACCTGTTATTCATTTGCTAGATCTGTGGATAGAAGGTAATCAATTTCATTAACCACAGGTATCTATGACTTGTAGTAACTCTACTTCATATCCAACTACTAAGTTGCATAGGCTATATGTAAAATATTCAGACATAGCCATAAAGGAAAACAAAGAACTTTCATTGATCTCCAGGTCTCTGAACATGCCCTACACCTAAACAAGTCAAACTCAGCAGTGAGATCAAGTTATGGCCCCATTTAAGAGACAGATAAAATAGGCAACAAGTGTACTAGTTCCCCGAGGTATTATCTGAAAATACCTAACTTGTATATTTTACTAGGCTTCACAGAGGATTCACTTGAAAACAAAACACACTTATTGCTGTGTGAGTTTCCGCACACTTCCAAATTTTAATGTTTGACTAGGGCAGGGAGAAGTGGATTCAATATCACCTTCATCCACATATCTCCAACCAAAAACAACTCTCATACTTTATTGTTAAAATAACCATATTCCTCCGTATAGCGCAGAAAAAACACTGCAATATAAACATAACAATTTATTATTCTAAACAGACTAGCATGACAGCAATGTTTGGAGCTAAAGGCCTAACTTCAGATTCAGAATGCGCCTTTGCCACTGACAAGATCTAAGAAACACAATACATGAAAAAGCCTGAATGTATAGCCAGCACGACCTGAAAATATGCAGTATAAAGTGAATGAGCTAATTAATTAGCTGAACAATTGTCAACTATTTTCAAGAGTCATGAAAAACAGGCTAAGTGTCAAAGGACTTCATAAAACAATCAAGTTGACAAAAACGCTTGGTAGAAATTATAAAATAAAACACAGAAATTAACATTACACTTTAAGTAGGATTTTTTTTCTTTTTTTTTTTTTTTGCTATGTTACCTGCACTTTTGCTCTACAAGCTCAAAAATCTCCACTGAAGAGACATTTACATGGTTCAGACATGAACACATACACATCAAAATCTAGAAAAGCTAAACAGAAACATCAATATGCAAGATGCAGGACTAGACTCTGTCATAATTGGCAATTTGTAAGGCAACTGGAGAAGGAAAGAACATGCTAGTTTTGTAATAGTAGGGCAGAAAGCAATAGTGATATGAAATTAATAAAAAGCCAAACTAAATGCAGAGAAGAAAACGGTTTCTATTGTTCAACCAGCAGATGCTACAGCCTATAACCTTGAGCAACTCTGTGAGTTCAAAATGTCATTCCACAAAGGGACTGTATAACTGTAATTACCACTTATGTTATAAACTTGATACACAAAACGTTCTATTCAACACAGCCAAACTCTGCTAAGCCATTTAATGACCAGTGCATCTGACATTCAAAAATCAGTTTCTTTAGATTAATCAGAAATGAGCAAGAAAAAACAATGGAATAGCACAATTTGGCTAAAGACTGCAACTACTTAAGAAGAGATAATGAACTTGGGGTAGTCCAGAATGGTATTATCAGATACAATCATCAGAAAAAAAGTAAAATCCTAATAGTAAATCCTATTAGGTGGGAGAACAGAGAGATGCTACAAGCCCTGCCACCACTTTAACAGTGATGAAGAAGAGTGTTTTCATGAAGAAGCCTGCAATGGCAAGGGTAGAAATCTCTTCCATGTAAAATTTCTGGGACTATTTTCTGCAACCAAATTATTGCCAGGTTTGTTTTCTTCTTTTTTTTTTTTTTTCCTAATTCTGTCAGAAAGCAAGCCATTCAATGCATTCATCAATTAGTTTCTCTCTCTTAGAATATGAAGGACTTGCGATAATTGCATATAAAAATAACAGTTTATTGGAAATGCAGCTTTCAGGTTCACTATATCTTTCCATTTGTTTCATGGTAATCCCTCATTATGTAAAGTTGTAACAAAAAAAGTATAGTTATAATAATTGATATACACAAAAAACAATAAAGAAGATATTATATTTTTATATCTCAGAGCATTAGATGAAAAGACAGCAATACTTTTTTTTTTTAAATTGTACCTGCTTTCAGATTTATTAGAGCAAGCGAAAGAGGCCTAAACTAAATAAGAGATAAAGTTCTGGTTTGAGTTCTGATCATTACCTTAGCCAATAAAATGTGACCTTCAAAACACTTTTAAACATGAAGAGAATAAATCTGAAGACCCAAACCAATATACAAAGAACCCAGTGCTTTCCCCCTCTAATTGTACTGACTGATTTTTCCAGAGCACTTAGAACTCAAGCAGATACAATCTGTATTTTCCATGTGGTTGCACAGGATGTGCTGTATAAATGGTTATAGAACAGAACAGGGGAAAAGATCAATTATGCCACTGATCTGCCTTATGACAGCCAGGATGCCAAATGGAGACATCTGGGACAGAAAAATTTCAGCAATCCAATCACAAAATGCCACCAGGCTGCTGTAAGCATCCTTTATTTCACTTATTGCATGCAATCACTGAAGACATCAAAGTTTTCTAGACAGATTTGTGAAAATAAGAATAGATAGTTAATTTAGTCAAGTTTCTGTAAAACTTTAGTTAATTGGAAAGAGAAGAGAAAGGGATACAGATGATTTTTGCTGCTGTACAAACAAGCAGAAAATAAAGAATTCTTGCAAATGCTTTTTTTTTTTTTTTCCCCCTCTACTCTGTCCCCATTCTTTTCAGGGCAAAGTAGAGAAAAACATTCAGAATTGCCTTTAAAGAATTTTACATTTTCAGGCATGACTTAAAACTTATTTCACTTCAAATTGAAAATAGTTATTTTAAAGCTTTAAGCATTGTTTAAAAATCCTCTTCTCTCTCTACTGCAACAATAGCTAGCATGTCAAATTGGACAAAGGGATATAAAATCTCCACTTAAAACATATCCTTAAAATGGCTTGAAGCCAAATCTGCAGTCAGGCCTGAGTTTCCCTTCATAGATTCAACCTTTGCCACATCTTAATTTTTAATAAGTTTTTAAGGAGAAGTCTCTATTTGCTATAACTGTAAAACACTTCCTGCATGCTGTCTCAAATGCAAAAACATGCAGTGCTCCACAGTCTGGACACCAAAACCAAAATTTTCGTGACTGGAAGACCAAGAAGGCTTCATAGTCAAGTTTAAACAGAGTTTTGGGAGAGCAAGAGAAGAAACCTAAGTTTTAATTATCACTATGTTTTTTAAACAGTATCAGAAACCCTGAGAAATAAAGAAAATTTCTCTCTTAAATTACACATGAAATTGAATATGTGCTGAAATCCTCATTCATCACACATCCTTTTTCCTCTTTCCTTTTTCTCCACTTGAAATGTTTCCAAACATTTAATTTCAATTAAATATGCAGGCAGAATACTGCAAAAAGGGAAGAACACTACAGATCCCCAAAACCAGCATCAGGAGACAGAGTAAGAAACTGAGTAGTATTCTTTCAGTTTTAGAGCAACAAAGACCACAGAGAGCAGGTTTTGCTGCACACTTTGCAGGTTCCAGATCCAAATGGGCGAGAATGGCTACCTCTGTCATGTACCATATTACACATTAGATAGGAAAGGCATTTTTGAAGTCGAAGATACCATTCTGGCTGCAACGTAAGGAACATGGTAATAACAATCAATAACCTTGAATAAACAAGATGAGCCCCACATGAAAACCCAAAGGACAATAAGAACACTTGGTGCAGAAACAAGACGATACTGCCAATTTATACCAGTTAATTTCAAAGAAAACAGAACAGTATGTTCAAGACTGAACAGTCTCTCAGCAAAATTATCACATTTTATACTTTAAGCCTTAAAGTATTTGCTTCTACTTATAAGAAAAAAAAAAAAAAAACCTTGCAAAAACTGTCAAATGCTACCTTTAATCACTCTTCAAACCGAGAAGACTCTGCATCAGAGAATAATCTATTCTTTAAGGTCATGATGATGGCAAGAAATATAGGCTCAAAAATGTGGGTATTGAACTCTCATCCCTTTAGACTAGATCTCTAAGGGGCAAAAAAGAAAAGCCAGAAGTTGTAGAGTCACCACCACTAAAGGCTTCTAAGGGCACATCAGATATATTTGTCACAAACAATAAAAATATGGCTGAGCTTTGGGATAAACTGACAATTAGATTGCCCTTCCAACTCTATCTGCCACAATTTCTCACAACTGCCATAACTTCTACACCCAGTTGAGGAAATAAGACAGGGACAAAAAGGTAAAGACCAATTATAGATATGTAAGTTTTAAAATACCTTAAAAATACTCAGGGCAAACTAAAACATCACAGAAGCTTGCATCACAGAACAGAGCTTGCATCACAGAACAGTAAGATTACTACAGCATTTTTATACATCATCAGCATTTTTTCTGAGTAGATTCAAGCTCAACAAGATAACTCCACCTGAAGAAAGCTTATATGTAGATCACAGATAGCTTCCCTGTATCATGTTTAGCCTTAATGACAAACTTAACAACAAAGTTACTCCCATTGCATATCAGTGGTTTACCTAAGCTTCTGAATCACCCACCAGAAAGCTCAAAAATAAACATTACCCTCTATGAGAAATATTTCAACACTGTAAACCTAATGTTCTCCTTCTATGTGTTTCAGTCATAAATATCATAAAAAAATAAAAGCCAAGCAGGATGTTTTAAAGTGAATGAGTCTGATTCTTTTCATTTTTTTAATAGTTTAACCTACTTCAAATTTATATAACATATAGAAAAAGTATCAAAAGGTTTTGGAACATGTCTTATGGAAAATGCATGTATGTTAATACCAATATATTATCTCAAATGCTGTGGAAACAGTGAATTTTTATTTTCTCCCATTATGCATACAGTTTCCAAGAAAAAAGTCCTTCTTCAGTTTCTGGTTGCTACTTCATAATCTGAAACCCTTTTTACTTTGCTCTAAATAAAGGTACTGCTCAACATCAGAATTAAAATCATAAAAGCAGGCTTTTCAAATCTAGCAAGCCATGGGAGAAAGTTTTGGGGTGACTATTCACCTAATTTCCAGCTTAGAAGTCCAGTGTTTTCTATTTATCTCTTCAGTTTATGTATTTGTGCAGTTATTCTCAAAAGAGCTTCTATGAAACCAGATGACTAATTATGTATTAATTCCAATCTATTTTTCAACCAGTTATTTAAATTCTTGCAGATTTAATCAAATTTAAGACCATTTCAGTAATTTGTATATTTCAGTAATTTACCAGAGAAGAAAGTTTCTTTATTTATCATTAAGAATATTTGGCTCTAGAGGACAATGTAATTTAGTAATTTAAGAACTTGCATATTTTCTAAATACAGGTACAACATAGTATTTCACAATCACAGAAAGTTTTACCAGTGTTTTCCAGTTTCCCCATTCATCTTTCCCTGCTAACAATAGATCCTTCAAAAACATCCAATACCTTAACTCTGTCTTCTCCTTTCTACAAAGTCATTTCCACCTCTTCCAGGCTCATACAACTGATCCAGACACCTTCAATCATGCAGAATTCATGCATACTTTCCTATGCAGTCAATGCTTAAAAAGATAAGTTAACAAATAAAAAAAAATAATTGTCTTCACTGAGGATACTTTCCTTGCCTAAGCTTTAATTCCAACATCTCAGGTTCTTCTAATTTTAAAGTACTTTTCAAGTACTCGAGGATTAACCAAAAGAGTTGATTGGGAAAGAAGTTTCCTCTCTCTAGTCCTTAACCCTCCTTCCAGACAACCACATCAACAAAGACATATACAGAGCACATAGGAAAGAGAAAATTGAGATGTGACTTGGTTTCATTTCATGAGATACACATTTTAAGCCTATTACGTTAACTTTCCTCTTGCAGTGTACACTTTGAAACAATTCACTGTGTGTTCAACCTTTTTTCCAACTTTCAGTAAAACCCATGGCAATCTTAGCAGTCTTTGTATAAAACCTTAGGCTCACTTTACACATCTAACCTCAATCACCTTTACCTTTTTCCACTGTGCTTCTGGACAGTAATGTGAAGAGGAAACTCCCAGAGCTCAAGATCCTGTGCTCTTCCAATTCATATAATTCTAGTCAGAACAGTTGTAAAATGTTATTTGCAAACTACTTACCGTAAGGAAGTTCAAGTGTCATTTTTCACATACAGATGTTTTCCCCACCGTATATATTGGGCAAAGTACTACAGCTTTTAACATCAGGTTAGTAGTGCAAGAAAAGGAGCCAGACTTTAGCTCCAACATATACAACACAGACACATACAAAGCAATATTCATTTTACACACAGAATGTACAAAACTATGAAAAACACCAAGTTACACTTTAAGCTTGCATTTAAAGTGAGCAAGCACTTACAATGTTGCACTAGTTTCTGTAAAGATGCAGCCATAGATACACTATGCCTATATAAAACCAAGGGTTTGTCTGTATGGGCAGTCCATTGTGTTAAAATAAAAATAGTAAACAGGAATGAAAAACAGCAGTAAAAATATGCAGAAGACTGGGATGTGTTACTTTAAATCAGTTTAAAAGGACAACTGAATAATAAGCTTTACAAAGGAGAAGTATCAGCTTGGACTGTAATACCAAATAGCTGAGCATAAAAACCCAAACATTTCCATCCTTTTATGTACCACCTTCACCATAGGATTGGGAAACTTACTATAATGTAATTGTAGATGTCCATTTTAATTTGTCATTATTTACTTTTTAGGGAAGGGTTCCCTTTAAAAAGGAAGATTATTTCAGCTACCCTGGTAGCACAGCTGGCACTCCACATGAAAGTGTCAACAAAAGTTGCAACGCCAGCACATCACAGCAAGAGAGAGTCAAGAGTGTCAAACGTTAAACACATTTTATTAGGAAAACTTAATAAGTTAAAGTTTTGAAAAGAAGTTAATTATAGCAGCAGAAGGGCAACATATTTATTGCCTACTCTTTCCAGAAAGAGGGGAAAAGACAATGCCTAGAGTGAAGGTGTTCATTTTTCAAAATGACACCCAAGGGATCAGATTATTACTTAACTTGGTAACATCACAGTCAGACCACTATTTAGATACTACCTTTGGCCTTTTAGAATCATAGAATATCGTGAATTGGAAGGGACATTGAGTCCAACTCCCAGCCCCACACAGACCAACCTAAAAGTTAAACCATACACCCAAGAACATTGTCCAAATGCTTCCCTAACACCAACAGGCTTGGGGCAATGACCACTTCCCTGGGTACGTAGTTCCAGTGCCCAACCTCCTTCTCAGTTAAGAACTCTTTCCTAATATCAAATCTGAACTTGCCCTGA
Organism: Acropternis orthonyx; assembly: GCA_035583155.1. Taxonomy (NCBI): domain Eukaryota; kingdom Metazoa; phylum Chordata; class Aves; order Passeriformes; family Rhinocryptidae; genus Acropternis; species Acropternis orthonyx. The sequence continues at coordinate 45,170,369 of JAWWEU010000125.1, forward strand.
GGTAGATTTTAGTCTTTCCTTCCAGTGCTGTCACTGGACATCAGCAGGAAGACATCAGCATTTCCCTCTCTGCTCACCCTTGTTTTACTTCTTTGGCCTATCAGCCTTTGTAACTTGCACAGTTCTTTAAAGAAAAACAAAAATGTAGACTATCCTTCTCTTTGTCTGAACCACTAGTACAGAGAAAGAATCAGCTATCAAAATTGTTCTTCCCTTTTTTCCACCATCACAAAGCACAGGTCCTCACACAACACGAACAACAGATGTTTGGCGGGGGGGGAAGTAGCAAAAATGACAAAACTCTACAGTTTGGCTAAAAGTTAACTCGTGCCAAAAATGCAGTTACAGTGAAGGTGTAAAGAGACTCTACCGGGTGACTTAGCAGTCGGTATGCAAGACCCTGGGCCTGAGATCGAGGGCAAGCTATGGAGAGAAGTGTAGCAAGCCCTAAGAGCACTGAAACCTGAAAAAGGCAAATACATGCACTACACATTTCTGCACACTTCCTTATTTAAATACAAAATCTGCCGGAGATAAAACTGTCGGTACTGAAACTGAATTAAAACTGCTCCTTCCCGCATATCTCTCTTACCCAGAGGACACCTGCACTGGACCACCAGCACCTACACCTGCACGCAAACCCGCTGCCATCACCGCGATGTTATTTATGAACTCTGGGCGTTTCTTTTAGCTGGCACCACCAACACGGGCTTTAACTTCCATGCCCCCGGGGGTCGCCGCAGACCTGCTCTGCCCAGAGCCCCCGGGCCCAGGGCGGGGGGGACCCAGCCCACCCCGTCCTAAGACGGCGGTCCCTGCGGGTCGGTGCCGGGACACGGAGGCCAGGGCCGGGCACGGCTCGGCACGGCACGGTACGGTACGGTACGGTACGGTACGGTGGGCTTCGCGATCCCGGCACCGCGCGACAGGGCACCGCCGGCCGGGCGCGATGGCGAAAGGAGCGAACGTGTCTACCTCCTTCTTCTTCTGTCCTTCTCCGAGCTGCCCGCAGAGCAGCACCAGCAGCACCAGCAGCAGCATTAGGGGCAGGGGCAGGCAGGTCCCGGCCGGCAGGCGCGGCCACCGCGCAGCCCCCGCACCCAGCGCCATGTTCCGCCCCCGCCGGCGGCACCCGCGGCCCCGCCGCGCTCATTGGGCCCGCGCCCGGCCAATCGCGGCGCGCCGCGGCGCGGGGGCGCCTGGGAAGTGTAGTTCCCGCGAGGGAGCCCACCGCGCCGCGGGTCCCTGCGCTCCCGCGGGGATAACCGCGCCTCCCGCTCCGCATCCCTGGCCGCCTCAGGCACACGGCGCAGACCCTAGTGAGGGCTGTAAAAAAAACCCCACCCAAACAAAACCCCCCTAAAGACTCTCTTTTCCTACACGTTCACGCACATAAACTCTTCAGATTTCACTGTACGCACGCAAAGTCGCCTCTGCAGTAAATAATATTAATGCAATTTGCTAACGCAGTTAATTCAAATTTAATTCCCAGAGCGTTAACCGTGCAGCTTTAATTTGATACTCTCGTTCATGACACAGTCTTTGAATCAGTGATTATGTATTTCTTGAAAACACACACTGCAGTGCACAGGATAGGTAATGTTAAATTAACGCACATGTATTTTTTTTTCTTTTTCCCCTCCTACAATTCCAAGTAGACTCATGCTACATTACTTACACACATCTGTGATGAAAACTCACACACAGAACTATTAATTTCTTCGGAGATGTTACTATACCACTCAAAAATTTTATGAGTTTCATAATCAAAACAGCACAATGAAATAGAAAACTGAGGCACCAAGAAAGTATTCAAAAGTATCTGTTTATTTTGGGCACAGAATTTTTACACGGTATTTTGATAATATCAGATGCTAATTTGATGATACTGCTGACATTTTAGCACTAAGCAGTTAAAACATTAAATAGACCATCGTGTTATCTTCAGTTATATATGCAACATACCTTTCAGAAGCTACATGTAGCCATAGGAATAGCAGATCAAATTCAAATAATCTACAAAACAGTAAGTTCAAGAGAGTTCAGACCATCTGTCATCCACATCAGTCAGATTCTGACTGTTGTTTGGCAGTAATATTCATAAAATGGTGCACAACCTGGACCCTCCTTCTCAAGTATTCAGGACGGTTGGCTCAACAGCCCTTCACTGTAGATTTTGAGTTTAGACACCAGGGTTCCCATGAGGCTTCAAAACAGGTAATGTCCACATACCTACTTATTTGTTTTAAAGAGAAATCACAGATCCATTCACTTCATATTTCAGTTGCCCAAAATTTACACTGTACAGTAAATAGCTGTTCCCCATTTGCAAATGGGGAAGGAATGAGTTCAAAAGAAGGACTGATAGCAGAAGGAAATGTAAGAGAAGACAGGACACAGGAAGAGGGTCACATTGGTGAGTGAAGTGAACATAGGAAGATTAGCTTTGTTTTATTCACATGTTTCAGGGTTTTGGAGGTCCAGTGTCTTCTGGATTATGTAGGCTTATCTTCTTTAACATGAGTTGGGTAAGAAACAGATGGAGAAGACACTACACCTGTTTTTTTCTGTTTCTTGGGTTTGTGTGGGGGTTTTTTTTGTCTGTTTGTTTTGGTTTGGTTTGGGGTTTTTTTTGTTTGTTTGTTTTCTGGGGTTTTATTTTGGGGTTTTTTTGGTTTTTTTTTAATGTCCTAAGGAGGAGAGGTCCTCTTTCAGTTATGGAAACGCTTGTGCTACCTTTAGTCTCTGAGTGTCCATTAACCTCAGAGAGGTGGCATGCTTTGTACAGATTAGAATATGGCTTTTAATTTTACTTCCCTTTTTATTGCCTTGAAAATCCCTAGCTATACTAAAACATCTGCTTACAAATGCTCTAACACCCACTTTCTACAGTGTGGCTGGAAAAGAACAACAGGAACAATCTACAATAAGACACAGTTTTGCTACAAGAAGCCTACACTTCCAAGATAGTCTATCTTATTTGTACTAGTACAAATGCTTCAACATGACTGTGTCTCAGTATTCCCACTATCAGTACCCCTGTGCTGTGCTAGCCACTTGTAAGTAGTTTCTGTAATTACCATATACCAAGCTAAGTGACCTGGTGAACACAGTATGAGCATAGTATTGTAGGCTGCCCATGGTACCTGCCTCCCTGCTGCCCCTGAAAAATGAGGACAAGGACAGTAAGTGGATAAAAAATCAGAATAAAATAAAACTAGCCATCATTATATTGGATTGCAGACGTTTCTGACAGAGACCTCTACTTTGCAGAGACAGGATATATATATTGATCAGAACTGTGTGTTTTTAAAATTGCCTTTTTCCCCCTTCTCTTTATTCAGGAGACAAAAATTAAATAGAAACTTTGCACTGGAACAAGAGAGGCATATGTTAACTAGTGCAATAAAAAATAACATTTCATTAAAAAATCTCAGGCCACTCTTGCTAAATCCAGAAGGTGATCTCATTGGACCCTTGTTTGGAAGACGGTTGGTCTCTTCGTGACCCTAATAAACCATAGATCTTTCACACTTTCAGAGTAGGAAAAGAGCATTAAAACTACTGAGAACGTAGAAAGTACTGGGAGCTCTTCAGTCCTTGAAAAGACTAAGAAATTTCTTTGGCACAACATAACACTAACTGTCAAAAGTCTTCTGCTTATTTTTAATCAAAATCTCCATTTTCAGTCATCTGAAGTCCAGACGTCAAGTAGGAAACAGCAACATAGACAGTTTTATTTCTTCTCTGTTCAGAGTTTCATATAGACCAGAACTTTCATAGCCTGACCATTTTTTTTCTAGCTCACTGGATAAAGAAGACCACACAACTGATGCAGTAATTGGGATGTGCTGTACAAGTGACCCAGGGAACCTGTTATTGCAAAGCGTTTTCGTATGTATGTGGTGCTCTGAGGTTATCTCGAGTCTATACTGATAGAAGCAGCCTCATAGATTATATACGCAGGCTTATCTGCCCTATCATGGTGTGTATGAATATGAACCTGGTAAGAAAGGCCTAAGCTGAAAGGAAGATACCTGTTCTTTCCTCAAGGAATGACAGAGGAAAGAGTGTAAGCCTGAAAAGAAGTGCAGTACTGGAGAAGGTGAGATAAATGTGAAGGATTACATAAGATCTGGGTATTAGACATTTGCTGTGTTACTGTTTTTGAGAGTTAACTCTGTTAACAGAGTGATGAGGGAGATGAGCATCCTGACCTCAGAAAACACAACATTTCTGAGTGCTAAGATGCAAAGTTAATGCATGTGACCCTGGGACAACAAGGTAAGTACATTTTGGTTAAAAGTCTTCTAAAGGCTTAATAAAGAAAATGGTGACCTGTGCATTTCTTGTGAACTTAATTTTTCCTGTGTGTTAAATAAAAATCCTACTGTGAGCTGGAAGACTGCCCTTTCTCAATATCACATGAGCCCTTCTATGAGGTGATAGAATAACCATAGAGAAGAGCTGTGGGAGTTGCCTGGAGTGGTTATCAGAGAAAAAAAAAAAAGAAAAAAGCAGTGTGAGGCTCAGACAGCAGCGACAGGATGAGTGCAGGGTCAGACAATGGAGTGAGGGTGCCTAAAACAATAGCAAATGAAAAGAAGGCATGGCAGTAAGCTGCTGCCCAATATGTGGCTCTGGAGACAAGGAAGGAGCTTGGCTACAGAGAGTGAAATGAGAAGCAGCTAACACGAGCTTGTCAAGTCAACAGATCACATTAACTCAAATTAGACCTTGAAATCCAGAAACACTTAAAAATTTTTAAGAGTGAATATAGCTGCATGAGGGGAAAACAGTAGTCTCACAGTTGCCAAGGAGAAAAAAAAAATAAAAAAAGAAATGTGAACTGTTTAAAAGCACTTAGTAATGCTTTAAGAATTATTCTTATCTTGTGTACATCGTTTATTAGCTTTTTTTTTTCTTATAATAAGAATATTCTTTGCATGTTATTTAATTTGTATTCATGAGGGAGAAGATTCAGCTTTCACAGAACAGAAAGTTTAACACAATCATCCAAAGGTTTCTAAGTGGAACTCAAGTCAGCATTTTTGTTTCTTCTTAAGTAGTCCCCTTAAATTTAAACCTCACCTTTGTTACAGCAAAACAAGTCCTGAGAGAAGACTTAAAGGAGTTATGCAGCCATATCCAGATATGTATATAAAAAAAACCCCTATGCCCTGGTTGTCAGGTATCATTGTTTTCCAGATTTTAACTGGAAAAAATTTCCACAACCCCACCAACATTTTCTGCAGGAACATTACAACCTCTAAAACTACACCCTTATTCAGCAGTGAGGTTTTGATTTTTATCAAGCCCATCACTGGAACATTTAGTTACAGTAGCAGCCTGGCCCAATGAGAGAAATGTCATATGAAACTTATATGCTACAACTTCGTGGAAGAAGGAATTGCATTTGTTAAGTACAACTTAACTGACATGAAATGAAACAGTTTGGTCTTTTTGTTAAGCGATGATGAAATATCTTAGCTCTGGTAATTCTTATGGATTTCCTTGAAACTAGTGATGGTAAAATGTTTTGATGTTTCTCATTAAAATACCAATTATATGGGGGGGGAAAAGGTGAATTTTATTGTGATTTGGGACCAAAACAAATAATGTGTCAGAATTTTCTGGGGAAAAAAAAAAAACAAAACAGTCAGATTTGTGTTCTAATTTCTGTAATTGAAATTTGAAGAGGTAAGAGGCATGTGAAGTGATTCATGTTAGCATAACCCTGCTCTTTAGGAGATGAGTGTAATGTGTAGGTTATGATACAAAGTGTCAATGGCAGTAGCAATGGATACTTCCGAGACAAAATATTACAATTTTCTGGACACAGTTGCTTAAGGAAAATCTTCTACATTTTTATATTGTCATTTAAGAGTCACAAGTCAGAAGTTTCAAAGCTTAGTGTTGAAAGATGGATTTGCGCTTACAATCAAATGGAAAGATATCTTCTCTTCTGGTTTTCAACCATCGGCCTTCAGAGAGCTCTTTTTCATTCACACCCCATTGATCTCTCTCTACCCAGTGAGCCACATCACATCCAAGTCAGGTCTGAAGCTGGTGTGTATTGAGGTTGTTTGGGTTTTTTTCTGCTATCAAAGATGAAAAATTCAAAACAAAACTTTAGAGTTGCTGGGAGATGCTGCCTCCCAGAGAGGCACATTACTATTAATCAATTGCTATCGTTAACAGGACTATTACTTCTCATAGATGTGCTTTTCAAAGTCCTGAGGCTCTCAGGTTTTGGCATTACACAGATTCTGATTCATGCCATTAGAAAGAAACCTGCTCATGGTAGGGTTGGCAGTAGTGTAGCAGTTGCTGATTCCTGTTCTGGACTTTGTTTACTCTCAGTAAAGAAGATAAAACTGCTTAGGTACCTGTCAGCCATCCAAGCTTACCAGTATATGGAGTGAACTATTACACTCCTCCTTCTGTTTCATGGGGGCAAAAAACCCAAATGAAACCAAACCAAACAGAAAAAAACCAAAAACCAAAAACAACAAAACCACAAAAACCACAAATAAACAACTCCCCCCAAGAAAACCAAACACCCCTCCCCCCAAAAAAACCAAACCAAAACCAATAAACTAAACAAACAAACACAACAGAAAAGAAAATAACAAATCAAAACACACACACACACACACACACACACACACACAAAAAAAAAAAAAAAAAACCCAAAACAAAACAAAACACAAACCAAAAACCAACCAACCAACCAACCAACCAAAAACCCCAGCAGTGGGCCAGACTGGTAGTACTGAAAATACAGTCTTAAACTAACAATTTTTTCATAGTCTTGTTCCTGTCTATTCCCTTCCTTGGGAATACAGCTATAGTACTTGAAACTGCTCTGTCTTTGCTGTTGCAAATAAATTTTATGAGCATGCTTTATACCCCTTACATAAAAGATAAATGCTATAAAACCAGATTAACTACAAAACTTCATACCATCTTCACTTTGGTATTTTTTGTTATATTTAATTTTAGTAAACTTCTTATGTATGTATACAATTCAAGGGATGTACATTTTTCTATCATCCTGATTCACTGATGTCAACAAAGATTCCAAGAAATATTATACAAAGAACTAACAGATAGAATTAAATATTCAACATGAAATAATTTACATCTACACCAACTCAGCATACATTTAAAAATTTCTTTTGTTTTGCAAACTTTCCTTTTGCTTTGTTCATAAATGAATTCCATAATATGATGATGAATGCATGGCATGTTATCTTGGATAAACAGACTCACATACAGAAGAGAATAACACATATATTCAGGAAAACTAAAACATCAATCTGAGTATAACCAAAAAATTTTCTTAGTATGGATTATATTTAAAGATTTAAATATACACAAAGAAGTATATAAATCTACATCAGCAATGTGTGTTCTTATATTTGAGAGCAGGGCCAAAGCTCAGATTACATTACTGATTTGCCTGTTTTGCACCTAAATTGATAAAACACAAGGAGCTATGGTTAGGGATCCTGACCCTTTTTAACAAGTACTAATAAGTCGCTACATGTAATAAAAATGTTTAAGCAGGCAGAGCTTTTATCTATTGAGAAAATATCAACGCAGTGCACTTCTCTTATTCTCTTTGCATATGTGCAGTTTAAAGATAAATTTAGGAAAGAATTTATGATTATGAATACATATATATTGTCAGATCTTTGTCTTCAGTTGTATTTTGAGTGGATTTCATTTTATGTTGTTTTCTTAGCGTTGTTTTGGTTTTGGTAGTTTTGACTGCTCTTATTCTAAAAGTTACCTCAACTGTAAGCATTGGTGTATCACCTGTAATATCATAACAATATCATTTTTAACCTTGCAGGAAAGTTATGGACATACATCAACATTGTGAAAAACTTGAGTTAGGAAAGTGAAAATCAAAACATTTAGAAAAAATATGTCAGTTCCCCAATTAACAGCAAAATAATTTTCAGATAATGAATATATGTTTTAACTACTCTGGCATAGCTGCAAATCTGTAGAATTTTCCAATTAACCAAAAATTTTTATTTTATTTTGCCTTTAAGAAATTTGCGTATTCAATAGCTGAAACGAATTAGAAGGATGATGAAGCTATATACACTTGATTTTTGAGTTATCTCTCCAGTTCTTGCTCATGAACATCCAGGCTAAAATGCCTTTTGAAATTTTCCATTGTTGGCAAATACTAAAACTTGAGAACTCTACCAATGGTCACCTGTAATTCTTAAATGAGTATTACCATAACCCATTCCCCTCTCAAATGCTATGCTATTTTCTATTAAAACTCAGTTTGGCATTTGATTATTAAAAAACTATGTGAAATTGTTGATGCATGTTAATACCTCAATCCAGAATAAAGACCAAAGTAAGTTCTTGATATAAATTATAGAATATCCTGAGTTGGAAAGGAACTATGAGGATCATTGAGTCCATCTCTTGATTCTACACAAAGGCAACCTAGAAATTCCTAAGAGCACTGTCCAAATGTTTCTTGAACACCAACATGCTGACATGAAGGTCAAAGTGATCCCTTTGGGGGATATAGGGTGAATCCATGTCACTTAATTCTGTTTGAGTCAATTTTTTCTACACTACTCAAAGATGCCAGTTTGTTTAGGTAACTTTTTTGGGGGATCAGAGGAATCAATTTTTAAGAGTGCTTATTTTAATTGGCAATATAGATGGTACATTTCAGAGTAGACAAAAAGCTGTTGGTTGGTCGAAGATGAGATAAAGGAACACCATTCAAGAGATATAATCAATAAATATGATACTTTGGGTGAATGAATGGAAAGTGGTCTGCATTTTGAAGTACAACTACTACAATTACTTCCCTGAAAAGCCTGAACTGTGTTTCCTAATGGTTGCCAAGAGCAGGAGCTTTGTCTTGCCACACAAATTCTGGATTTTGATTTCTGGAAATGCAACGATACATTTATAGTTGATATAGGACCGTGAGGAAGACAGAAATATACTGAGAGACGAAGTGCACAAAATTTCTAAAAAAGTCAGAGTATTAAAAACTTACAGTTCCAGTTTCAATCGTCTTGCTTACTGTCATGGTGGATGCTAATCTAGGGATGTGGCAGAGCACACCAAGCTCACAAGCCATTTTTACTATCTGCTGAGGATCATGAAAATTCTGGGTATGTAAAATGCTTAGTAGTCTTAGGTATGAATATTTCATTAACAAATGAAAGGAGAGGAGTATGAAAAAAAAATCCCAAGTCAGGCAGCACAGGTGGTTTTTTCAGTAACAATCTCTTTTACATGTCTCCCTGTGGAAAGGTTCAAATAAAAATGACACCTTTGAGAATGCTACATATTTCTTCTCTAGGAAAGTTAAGACAAACATACATAACTTCTGCATCAATAATGAGTCTATATATTGTACAGAACAAGGTTGATCTGTTCCAATAATAATTTATAATAGAGTATTGAAATGTTGTCAATTGAAGATACTAAATATTTCTGTAAAACACCAGTTCAGATTGTGTACTCTCCATGGAAGAAAAAAATTAATGTTTTATTAATCAAAAGAATATAATTTAAGCACTACTGGATATTGTTTAGTTTATTGTGGATAGTCAAAACTACTTTTAATGAGCAAAGATGACAGGAATATAAAATTAAACTAAAAATAACCGGTTAGTCTCTTTAAATAAGCCATTGAAGAGTTAGTCAACTGCAACAGCATCATTTCAGTTCTGAATTATCTCTTAAGGAATGATATTAAGAGAGAATTAACATGCATTCATCCAAGCATACTCTTAGGTGAATGCTGATAGCACACAAAATTCTAATTGCCCTTTTTAAGTATTCATCACTTTCAAACTTTTTTTACGTGAGTATAAAAGGTGAAATTGTCTCTAGAGAGTGTGCAATGAATTAAAATATGTTAAAGAGCCCTAGACACAGTTTGTGAGAGATGGCTAGACCATGGATGGATAGGCAATGTATGAAACTATTTAAGACCAAAAACCTGAAGTTCTTCAACAAGGAAGGAGATTATGCTCCTTAAAAAAATCTCCTCTGTGCTGCTTGTTGTTTTAACCAAAAAAGTAGGTTTAATTAAAGCAGTAAGTCCCAGCTTTCAACAGCTCTCCCTACAATCTAGAAAAATCTAATTGTTCTAGAAAGACAAATACAAAACATGGTAACTTAAAATGTGTTTCTTCAGCATAACAAAAATAGTCATAACCATTTTGCATATGACATTTTCAGAGGAAAAGGATTTTGTAAGTTTAGCTATCTTAAATATTTTACTTCTTAAAGTAAGCAACAACATAAATATGTAAATTGTGCTAGTCATCAAGCATATGAGGCTAATTTTAAACATCTTATATTAAATGAAGGTAATGGAAATATTTTAATGACCTATAATAATCAGAGTAAAATATTATAATTTTCTTAATGACTTCTTTTTGCATCCCTGTGAGTATTTATGCCTCACAGAAAGCAATTATAACTTACTGTGGATAGAAAATGACACTCGATTTCATAGGTTTCTAACTATTATTGCTTTTAATACTAATGTTCCTGAAAGATCATATCTTTCAAAGCACTGGTATGTCTGCTAGTTTGCATTTAATATGAGAGAGATTTCTGCTGATACCTATTTATTTTCTAAAAAGAACCCTTATCAATTCCACTGGAGACAGGCCTTAGTCACCCTCTAGAAAGTTATCAGGAGAGATACTCCAAATGGCAAGACTAGTAAACGATGCTGGTGATATGGTGGCTCAGTTTACAGGCTATAAATGCCTCCCACTAGCATTTTTATCATTCTGAGATCCTTTTAGCATTCCTCGAATGCTGCAAGTTGTTTAATACTCATGCTAAGAAAAAGAGGTTTTCTGCACTGAGCAAATCTTTCAAGATATCATTCAGCAGTCTTCTCCCCTACATAGAGATAAATTTTAAACATTTAATTTAGAGGTATTTTAAAGCCTACCTAAATGGTTGTGTTAGAGAAAAGAGGGAATAAGGTATCAGAAGTCTAGTGGCATTGAGAACAATCTCACTTCCCTCTGCTTTCTCTGCTACTCTCTGAAGACCTAGGACCAATGGAAAGCATTTTCTCTAAGTCTTTCAATTTTTCTAATTTGGGTTGGGATGATATCTGAAAGAATAAAAATAATAGTACCTGTAAGAACTGCTGACCTAACATGTCTTCATATACTGTGCATATTGAAAGCTTCAAAGACCACTGTTGCCTGTCATACATCACATCTCTCACAATTAGGAGGTAAACACCACCACGCACCTCACCCTTTCCCTCTCCAGCTTTAATATGCTCTCTAACTTTGTAAAAAAAACTTTAAACCATCCACCTCAAGTAGCTTTTTATAAATGTTACACGCATGTCTTACATAATGATTCAGCTGTTACCTGTGGTGCTGTGACCTGATGCTATTATGCTAAGACCATTGCCAAAGCAGAGTACAAAAATGCTTGCATGATTAAAGTTTGCTAGATGTGATACTTAATGGCTCCTTAGTTTTGTGAGTTTTATTAAATCTGCTGCCACTAATAGAATCAGCTTCACAACATGAGTGGAAATCTTTGTCCTTTTGCAGCTCCATTCTGTACCTTTTTGTTAAAATAATACCATTTATATTAATTTAACTTGGGTACCAAGTTCTAATAACAGTAAATGTGAGCCAAAAAATGGAAAAACAATAATTTTAGAGAATAGTTACAGGGTGGAAAAACAGCAATTACATGTGATCTAGGGGTTATGTTACTAACTCATGTAATAGGACCTCTCGTTGCCATGCAGTGGCCCTTGATGGTTCTCTAACACAATTCTATGTGCAAGCAAAGAGATCTAACATTAGAAGGGTACTACTGCTTCCCTATAGCAACTAGTGAGACCAAAACTCTAACATTTTATCTACACGTAGTGCCTCCACTTAATGAAGTGAAGTTAAAACCAGAATAATGGGGAAAGGTTAATTATTAATGAGATTAATGTGATCTCTAGCTTATTTTACAGTAAAGACCAAGGAAGATCAGACTATTTAATTACAAAGAAAAGTACACAGCATAACATTATTTGAGTCAACAAGAATATGTGTAGAGAAAAGACAATAGCTCTTTGACATATAGGAAAGACGCATTAGCAAGAATCAGTGATTAGAAACTGAAGTTAAATTCATTCAAAGTACAAAATGCCAACAGTGTGCTGCTTGAAAGGTTTTCTTTAGATATTCCCTAATCCCTCAAATTCAAGACTGAATGCCATTCTTGCATATACACCATACTACAAAGTTACAACTTGTTTCTGGAGTGGACAGGTGAAACCCAGTGGCCTCTTTCAGATATTGGAAAGAATGTTTTTAGGAGTACGCTTTGCATTTGTAATCTGTGTAATACTATTATACAGTGGGTTACCTTGAATTTTGTGTTGTTTCATTAATGGATATTTTAAGTTTTCTTTTCCAAGTTTTCAAACTTCAAGCTCTGACAAAATCTGCAGCTTAAGAAAAAGTCAATAATAAACCTGAAATTATGTCTTTCAGCTCAAGGACATTTATGGAAAGCAAAATTACTTGCTTGATTTTATTTATTAAAACTGTCTGCAATACTATGTCAAAACAGATTGCTCTTGACACAAGTGTAATCAGGAAAAAGTAGAAAATGTTGATCAAGCAAGAAATGTTGGACTTGTTTTGTTTCACTTAGTTTGTAATCCTAATTTCCTAAAATATGCCTCAGTCTACAAAATATCTTAAATATGTTATATATAAATATAATATAAAATATTATATATAAATATAAAAATTATATATAAACATATAATATAAATATATTGCTTAGACATTTGTGTCCGTGCTGGTGTAAATACTGGTATTTTTGGTCTGTGTTTTGCCCAGCCACCTGTGGGAAATTATATTTTCCTCACCAAGTTAGGGGAAAAACACTGATAAAGGGAGAAACTTTGTCCTTGAGAGAAATTCCAATGCTGCCACACATGTGTGGTAAAAGACCACTTGCATGGCAGGGGAAGAAGCCAGGGACCTCTGCCTGGAGGGTGATGGCCACACCC
>JAWWEU010000125.1:45183540-45207517 GCA_035583155.1 Acropternis orthonyx
CAGGGACCTCTGCCTGGAGGGTGATGGCCACACCCACTGAGGTAGACGCCCCCTTTGGCAAAATTATAAAGGGTGGGAGGCTTGCTCGGGGTGGGGGGCTCCCTACACTTGAACGGACTACGTTGTCACGGCAGGGACGCCTGCCAGCTGGCCAGCCTCTGGGGATGCTGCCTCTGCCTTTGGGGGATTGGGCATTCTAAAGCTGGTAAGACAAGTCCGTGTAACACCTGGAGGGGTCCTTACACGGGGCACTGGGGTTTCTCTCTCTCTCTCCCTTGTTCTCCCTCTCCCTTGCTCGGGGTTTCCATCTTACTTGTTGTAATAAAATACTGCTTAAGTTACGCTCACAATGGTGTTTGAGTTTCGGTTCTCACGTGCTCTCCGAACCCTCCCTGTAACACCATTGCTTGCCAAGCAATTGAAGTTTCTATGTACTGTGGTATAGATGGAATCTGGAGGACAGAATCAGTGTTAAAACAAATTTTATTCAGGTGATCTAGCACAAACAGAACTGCAGGAAGGAACAACTTCTATTCCTTCATTTCCCAAATCTCAGTCAATCAAATAATCACAGAATCATAGAACCATTTAGGCAGAAAAATACCTCAACAATTATAGAGTCCAACCAAGAATCTAGTACCACTAAACCATGTCCATAAGTGCTACACCTACATCTTTTAAACAGTTCCAGGGATGGTGACTCAAGCACTTCCCTGGGCAGTCTGTTTGAGTGCTTGACAGCCCTTTCCATGAAGAAATTGTGCCTAGTATATAAAGCTCCACTGATGCAACTTGAGGCCATTTCCTTTTGTCCTGTTGCTTTTTACTTTGAAGAAGAGACTGGCAACCACCTGTCAGGTACCTGTAGAGAGGAATAAGATACAAAGACTTGGGGTGATCTGTGTGTGATCACCAGTCCTACACAATCAATATCCTTAAGTTCTTGATAAAATTAGCACAGACAAAACTAATGTGTTCCATATTTATCATTTACACTGTGATGATCATTTAATTGATATCAATAGATAAAAATACTTGAATGGAACAAATCTGTCTGAGAACATATGCCTGGTACCAAAATAACTATATTCTTTATTTCTGCTTATCTAGCAATTAGTTTATGATTTGTATAGATATTTAACATCTGAACAGAGTATAAAAGAAAAGTCTAACTGTAGAAAAGGTATGTTGGGATTAAAACCCCCCAAAGACATTATTCTTTAAATGTTCATAGGCTTCAAACCAACTTTTACATCTAGGGTTTGAGAAGTGGATTGGAATTAATAATATACAATCAGTATTCTTACAAGCAGGTATCCTCCATCATTCCTTAACAATTTAATTAAAAGATGGACAATTAATCTTATGCCAGCAAATGAGTGTCTCACCATATACTGTGAAACAAATTAATCAGAAAAAATACAACACTACAGAATAGTGTTGCAATAACACCTTGCTTTATAAACAAGGACTTAGACTTAATTTTTAAACAAACAACTATTTTTTCATTTCTTGACTGAATTTAAGGCAATTGTCATGTCATATCTGTGTTACCATTACTGTGGCAAATGAAAACAAAATTAAACTCTTTATTAAGTGCTTTAATGGAACTCTTAGATTGAATCATCTTTCCCAATTAGGGGGTATTCAAAAATATGAAATGTAAGTGCTCTTTAGCTCTGTATTAATATGATGGCTTAGTCACAATTTAGTTACATAATATGAAAATCATAGAATCTCTAAAAAAATTAATCCCAGAAGTCTAATTAATCTAATCACCACAAATTATATTCTCCCTCAGTAGTATATTTTCTAGTACACAAAGAAATAAAAAATTGTAATTTATAACTAGTCCAATAAACTAGTCTGCCCTCTGTGTTACTGCACTCATACTACCTCCTGTATCATACTCATACTACCTCCTGTATCATGATGTGTGTTAATATTTGTTGACCTTTTTGGTCAATTTTCTTTGTAAGGACACTTGTGAGAGCCAAGTCAGCACTGCAGTGTAAGAACATATCCATACTGCAAATATGAAACATTTCAGAAGTTGTGATGGCTTGACCTTGGCTGGATGCCAGATTCACACCAAAGCCACCCTGTCACTCCCCTCCCCAGCGATAATAAAAGGCTTATGGGTCAAGATCAGCACAGGAAGAGATCATTCCCCAGTTTGCATCATGGGTAAAATGAACTCAAATTAAGGAAATTTGTTTAATTTATTACCAATCAAATCAGAGTAGGATAATGAGAAAAAAAAATCTAAGTCTTAAAAACACCTTTCCCCTAGGGCTCCCTTCTTCACGGGCTCAAATTAAATTAATGGATTCTCTGCCTCTTCCTGCAGAGTCACAGAAGAACAGGGAATGGGAGCTGTGGTCAGCTCATCACAAGCTCTCACTGCTGCTCCTTCCTCTTCAGGGGGAGGACTCCTCACATGCTTCCCCTGCTCCAGCATGGGGTCCCTCCCACAGGGACAGTCCTTGCCCAACTTCTCCAACGTGAGCCCTTCCCATGGGCTGCAGTTCTTCATGAACTGCTACAGAGTGGGTCCTTTCTGGGAGGTCACAACTCCTGTCAGCAAATCTGCTTCAGAACAGGCTCCTCTCTCCACAGGTCCACATGTCCTGCCAGGATCCTGCCCCAGCATAGGCTCCTCATAGGATCACAGCCTCCTTTGGGCATCCATCTGCTCCAGCATGGGGTCCTCCAAGGGCTGCAGGTGGATATCTGCTCCACCTTGGAACTCCATGGGCTGCAATGGCACAGGCTGTTTCACCATAGTTTGCAGGGAAATTTCTGCTCCAGTGCCTGGAGCACCTGCTCCCCTTGCTTCTTCACTGTCTGTAGGGCTGTCTCTGACATGTATTCTCACACCTCTCTTCTCAGGCTGAAGTTGCTGTTGTGCAGAAACTTTCCTCTCTTCTCAAGTGCATTGTCACAGAGGTGTTAACACTGCCACTGATGGGCTCAGTCTTGGCCAGTGGCAGGTCTGTCTTGGAGGAGCTGGAATTGGCATGGTCAGACATGGGGAGGCTCCTGGCAGCTTCTCACAGAAGACACCCTTATAGTCCCTCCCCCTACCAAAACCTTTACATGCAAACCCAATTGGATCTAAGTGGAGTGACACTTGAGATAATTCACCTTTACAGTTTTGAGCTCTGTGTACCACAGGGTCTCAGTACAGCACTGGCCTGGAAGAGACTCCACAACAGTCTGTCATGTCAGAGGACTTTTAAAAAAAACTTTGGGTATATATCCACTCTGCAGTCAATTGCAACAAAGTAAGAGGCTGACATAATATGAACATACTAAATTAATAAATTACACTCCAGAGTTGTGATAGGGAATAGGTGAATGGCTGTGTCTTTGTTGTATTTTCATGGAAGGAGGCATTACTTACCTCTGGATAAATTAAATGGAAGAAAGGTTTGTTCAGACAAACACTCTTTAGAGAATGACAGTGTTTCTGCTAGTACCACTTCCAGTTTAATTTAAGAAGAGTCATTATTTGTGTTATAAGACATGACCTCTGACTACACCATTGCTATTGCTTTAGTCTAACTAATTGCAGCTGCCAGTTTATATCTGACACATGGTTGTGGATACAACCAGAGATAAAAATGAACATTCAGGAATGTTCAATGGTCATAAAAGTATATATTAATGAGACAGAAAAAAGTATATATTAATGTAGACTATATGAAAATATGCTAATATAGTATAACAAAAATATATTTATAGAAATATTATTTATTTCCTATAATGTAAAGAATACACTAATATAGTATAGTACAATGAAAAGTATTAATGACCTAAATAACCAGGCAAATGGAAGCATTCTGCAGGAGGCAAAAGAAGAAAACATAATTGAAAGAAAAAACCTCATGAAAATCTGACAACATTACCCATTCTGGTATCATTTCATTATGTAATGGGCATCAAAAGGAATGATGACTAGCTTTTCTGTGTAGAAGTCCACCTAGCACTTGAACATAATAAACTTCGTGGTAGGTCATGACCTAAGTTGTTATTTTCTTCAAGTAGTCTGCCAAATGTTCCACCAACAACCCCACTGTTCTGCTGCAAGACTTCAAATAACGGTTTTCCTTGAAAGGTACTTCTCCTTAAATAGTTCTGTGTGATACCAGCTTCCAGTTGGCCTTTGCAGCCTTGAGAAGCCAGCAGGGAATTCTGATCTTGTGCTGAGCACGTGAGGATAAACGAGTCTTACCAATCAGACCTGCCGCTTTCTAGGGAGTGAAATTTCTGTGACTTCTCAGCTCTCCTGAAATCACTGACAACACCTTGAATGCTCTGATGTAGAATAATAGAATCATAGCAGCTAAGTTAAGTTTGTTATATTTAGAAGCCAAGCTAGAGAAATCAAATACTATATTTGGAGAGAGATAATGGAAAGTAGAACAGGACGTACATGATCAGTTTGATGTCTAGTTTCTTTTCTTCAGTTAGCAGACTGTGATGACATGCTAACTCCCAAAAAAATTCCAGCCTGTCAAATCTGGGTTACAAACTGATAGGCAGAGCACACACCTGAGTTTGCCTTCACAAAGATATTGATAATTGGCTTGTTATATACTCAGTAAGATTTCTATTGCACCTAAAATAATTTAAAGGGTTGTAGTAATTTCTAGTCCTGGTGACCAACTCAACCAATTCAACCTTGTGTATTGTGCCATGGTGTTCTGCCTGATATGGACTCTTACTTATTTCATAAAGATACCTTTGAATGTAAGATCCAGCTAAGTGGAGTTCACTCAGTTTTAATACATTTATTTACAGTCAAATGTATCTGTAAATATGTCTTTTTTAGGAAGCCAGTTGTTGAAAGTAATATCTCATCTCACTGTACTTATTTAAAATTATGTTTTTATAATATGTAGCTTCTAATCATTCATTACATATATTTACAAATAAGAATATGGAGTGATTGTTTTGTAACTCTTGTTCAAAATGAAATACGGCTAAGCAACAATGATGTGTTAAAAATTGGTTAATCCACAGTATAGGTAACATTAAGAACTATGGTATAAGGGGGATTTTTTAATATTGCAAAAGCCTGACAACAGTTTGATTCTGTGGTCATTTTGGAGAGTGTAGTAAACCAGAAATGAAAAATGCAATGCTGAAAGGTACTCCAAGGACAGAAGGAAGCTTAAAAAGTTTCAACAGAACAGCAACAAGAATGATCAAAGTTATGAAACAACTTCTAAACAGTGAACTTGGCTTCTTAATCTGCAGGAGAGTCATGGAAAAGGCAAGTAGACAATGACCATTTCTCCTAATAATTAACTCAGATTATGGCAGTCTCAAAGAAGCTAGAAATACCATTTGTAGTCCATTTATACTCTTCCCTGGTCATCTACTACTGCTCACTCTTCAAGATCAGATATCAGGCTACATGCTCCAAGTACAGCCCTTCTCATGTACTATGGACCCGTGTTAAATACGTCATGATAAAAATGTGTGTAATTTATCTTGTGGAGTAGATGACTGGGGGTTATGTTGCCAGAATTTTCTGAAACAAAATACACATTTGTAGGAATAATTTTATCTGATTTTTAAGATTGATACAGTCTTTGTAGTGTTCCTAATATAACAGAACTCCTATAGTCACAGTCACTGGTAAGTTAAACATAGGAGATGAAAATCCTAGACACCTTGGGCACTCCTGGTTTAGCTACACAAGCAGCAAGTGCAATGGTCACATCCATTTTTCTGTCTGCATGAATGTCTACAGTACAATGAAGAGTTAATTTTAAAAGTCATAAACATATGGTTTGTCTGTTCCCAGATAAAAAGATAAAACAGAAAAAAAAAACATACTTGGCTTGAAAACCATTTAAACATCATCTTATATAAAATTTTGTCAATCTGTGTTAAGTTCTATGGGGAGGATCCTTCAGTTAATTATTTAATACATATCCATACAAACGTAAGTGCTCAGGGCAAAGAGATTCAGCTCTGGATTAGGAAATGCAAATCAGCTCCAGGAATACAAGCAGCAAAGCTAACAAGAGATTAGCATAGAAGCTACAAAGCTAACAGCGGATTAACTTTCCAAAGGACTTACTAGTTTATCACTATGAACAAAAGATAGAACATAAAAGAGAAGATGAAAACAAGAGTAACTATGAAGGAAAACATGCAGCGTAAAACTACTAAACTGTTCCTGCAATGGAACAGTTCCTTATTATTGCTCTTAATTTCTAAGCACAGGCTGAACATATACTCACACCAGACCTACCACACATCCAACCAGGAGCAAGTTGCAGGTGCTTCAATTTAATTTCAAAGCCTCACCCACACTATTCAGCAGCAGTTGAGCATTATGCATGCTTCTGTCCAGAGTTAGGTGGAGTCACAGTGTAAACAGTTAAATTGGGTTTACCTTAGAAATCATAAGGACAGTTGGGCAGAGACCTTGGCTACTTGGCTGATACTACTCATGTTTCTAACACACATACATATATATGGGTACAAACTTAAATGACCCATCAGTCAAAAGAAGGGTGTAGAGTTGACAGGTACTAAGTATAAGAAGCTAGAAGGTTTTTAAAAATAACAGATCATATAAATAAAATATAAAAGCAGTGATGTCCCAGGGAATAATGGAAATTATGTGAGTGCAATTAAAATTTGTTTTGAAATGTGAAAATTGGTACCCAAAGTTTATCTTGTCTGCAGAATAGCAGAACCGCATTGATTGTTATTTCACAATTTTCAGTTTTAGTTTTATATGTTCATACTATAATTTTATCTCACTTAAAAAAAACCCCAAGCTCAGTATGCTGAACTGTACTATCTATCAGCATGGCAAGTTTGAAAAGACTGAGAAAGCTGAATTCAGTCCAGATGGGGTTTTGCCCTAAATCATTATCAAGGTTTTTCTCAGAAGCTGAATGGTCCAACTGCATGTTCTGCTTCAATGAGAGATAAGATTTGCTTTTCTTTACCTCTACTCTGTAGACTGAGTAACAGGCACCTTCCTGAGAAGAAGCTTCGAATTGAATGTTCTTGTGAATTCCAAACATACTTAACCTAACTCTCATACTCTTACCTGCTCTGGTTTTCTTTTAAGATATTGGTTTGACCTGTTTTTTTAACATTTAACTGTCAGTAATTGTATATTAGTTTCTGTTACAGAAGTAACAGGAAAATTACAACACATAAGGGATCTGAAATATAACTGCAGTGTACGTCATGTCCTTTCCCAAATGACAACAAAACTGTAGTCGCTTAGAAAGCAAAAGAGTGGAACAAATAGTCTCCATACACTGGCAAATGAATTAGGAAGCCTTCTCTTTGCATAGCTGGGAGTATAGATAAAGCACGATAAAAAATTATGGATGTCACAACTTCTTACAGCTTGCCTCTACTACAGTGAATATATAGGAACCATCATATGTATGTATTTCTATCCATCTAAACTAATTATTTTGTCCTTAACTGTATAAGGTGTTAACATACTTACCTGATGTGCCTAATGAAAGGTACTTAAACATTTTAAATATTTAAATTTCAAGCTTTTCATCCCAGTCTTGTCTTTAGATTGCAGACAATGCAAAGAGAGCACCATGCTGTATCATATTCATTAAAGTTCATGTACACATTTCTGATGATCTGAACTAAATTCACTCTGAAATATCTGCTTTTCATAAATATTTCTATAAATCATACCTGTCACAGATGAATTAGAAGCATCATGAAAGGATACTGAAGTAAATCTGTACAGCTAATTCTCCACTGACATCACCTTGTAAAGACCTCTAAACCAATGTGAAGGGCAGATCATTTACTACCTGTACTTAGTAGGATGTTATTACATTGAAATTGGACAGGTGTAAATTAATATTATCCACACAAATTTACTTGAGATGTTAGAGTAACTACATTTTCCAATTTAATTATGCTGACATAATATCTGTGACAGGCATATTGCACATTATTTTGCTTTTGGATAAGTCAGTCTCAAACCATTCAT
The DNA here is from genome assembly GCA_035583155.1 of Acropternis orthonyx. Taxonomy (NCBI): domain Eukaryota; kingdom Metazoa; phylum Chordata; class Aves; order Passeriformes; family Rhinocryptidae; genus Acropternis; species Acropternis orthonyx. The sequence continues at coordinate 45,191,549 of JAWWEU010000125.1, forward strand.
TCTTGAAGCCCTATCATTAGTATACCTGCATTAAACTGAAGAATGTATTTGCGATGGTGTCACACATGAATGGTGCAGGTTCAGGAGGAGATGATTCTGTTTGCCAACATATTTTCACTCCACTGCTACAGAAAAGTAACCTTCAAGAAAAGTGGGCCTGCATATTTTACTGAGAATTCTGTGCTTATTACTACTAAAACACAGAATAATATCTGCAACTTTCAAACTGCAGCACTACCTTTAAAATGTAAAAATGTAACCTTTAAGTAAAAAACAAAAATGGCATGGATTTTCCTGTGGAACATGTGAAGTATTGCAACTGTCCTTATGGCAATTCTGTGGGATGTAAGCATTTTAACCTTCTAGGTTTTACTGACAGTCTCCTAAGGTTCTGGGAAAACAATTTCAGGCTGATGGCAGTTAAGCCTCCAATACCTGTTCCTATTTAACTGCTACAGTTATAACCCTTTACCACAACAGTCACAGACTATGGTACCAGGCAATAACAGAAAACAACAGAGTTATTTAAGAGAAAGCTGAAGATTTGGCTTTTTAATTCCTTTAACATATTATTAGTGAAGATTATATGAAGATATTATTAGCGAAGAGCCTCTTTTAAGAGTTTGAAGTTTCCTATATGCTGTTCAATAGTCTTGGTTTAAATAAAGCTGTGGGTACTTTGCATGCTATACTCTGTTGAGTATTCAAGTTCATCTTCCTCCCCCACCATGGCCCTCCTGAAAGAGTCAATAATGCCATCGGATATATGTTCCAGAAAATTCTTCCACTTACACAATATTTGTACCAGACTCACATTTCTTCTTTTATTGTTAAAAAGACAACAAGCCCTTGCTTGTGTTTCTACTGAACTTTCAGGTTCAGCTACATGCTTTAGACTGATTCTTGGGATAAGCAAAGGTACCTATGATCTTACTACTTTTGACAAGTTACTTTGACATATTGCTCACTAAGTCTCAGTGACTTACTGCAATACACACAGTTGGATGGCCAGATTCAGAAACTGCCTTTAAGAGTATCACTACTGACCTTAAGGCCTTTACCAGATTTGAATGCTGCATTTTTTACTTTTTTTTTTTAAGACAGATAGTAATATTCTATTTGTCTTAAATTAATTTCAAGTTAGTTTGAAGTAAAAATTCTGACCATTAACAAGTCAAAAATTTATCTGCAGGAACAGAAGAATATGTGTGAGTGCTTCTCTCTAGCAGAAACTTGGACAATATCTACTCATGTTTGCAGAAAGTCAGCATTTTTAGGTATTAACCGTGCTGGATACAAACCCTCTTTCACCCATATGGTGTCAGTTGACCAGCTACACATAATGCACTTAGGAATTACTTTTACTATTCTTAGTACTTAGTACAGATGATTAAAGTTGAGTGATTGTTTGGGTTTTTTTGTTGAGTTTGTCTGTTTTACCATATGTGACAATGTATGTAATTTGTGTTAGACTGTAATGTCTCCATGTATGGGATTTTTGGAAAACACAGTCATGTGGTGAACGAGCCATCGTGGTCTGTAAGATTTTACTGAGAAGTTAGGATTTTAATGAGACATGTTTAAGGTTTTAATAAGGTGTCTGTCTACCATGGAAAAAAGGGGAAGTTGGTAACAAGACAAGGCCAGAAAGCAGAACTATGTGTGAGAAATATGTTGAATGTAGCAAAACCACATATTTGACCATAGTGTTAGGCAGTGTCGTAATTAATTAGCATAATCAATTATTATTTTAGTTAAGACCTTATGATTTTCAGGTGATTTTACCTATTGTTTATACTAACCAATTATAACAAGACAAGTATGTTATTTTAGCCAGTTATAGTACGATACGTATTGTAGGTAGATAATTAAGAAAAGTAAAAATATTGTATGCCTTTTTGAATAAACGAGAACCATTGTAAAATCATATTGATTTATGTTTGGTTACTCCGGAGCCCTCTCCTCAACATCCATGATACTGGCTAAGTTACTTGCAACAAATATAGCACAGCTTCCTAATTGACACATTGAACCCTGAGTTCAGACTCACAGTGTAAAATGCTCTGGAAGGTTTGCTTTCCACTTACTTTTGTTTAGTTTTCATCTAGCTATGTCTAGATTTGCTGCCTGGTTGTTGATTTCTTGTTTTCAGAAATCAAAGTCCACTTAGCTGGTTTAGGAAATTATAAGGGATCAGGAAAATGGCAAACTTTTGTGGCCTCCACAAATATGTTCTTGACTTTTTAGTTATATTGCTAATAATACTTACACTGAGGAGGAATTGCTATTCCGGCTTTCTGTGACATTTTGAAGTGAAAATGCCACTATGCCACCTAAGTGTAAAGTATCATCAACCACACAACACTTGGATTCACTCCATGTGTGTTACCTACATGCAAAGCTGTAGTTGGCACAGTTTGATATAATGCCTAGGGAAGTCTGCATTCTAATTGTATTGCACCTTACATCCTGGTACTGCTCCTTGGTAAGGCCAAGACAATTTCCACAGCTTTATCTCCTCCACCCTGTCATGTCAGTCTCTCATAGATGCTAGGCAGGACTAATTTTTTCTGCCAAATCAAGGTCTTTGGCAGAACTGCCATGAACAGTTCCTCCACTCTTGTAGGATTTATGGTAGAATATCTGTTACAACCTGCTGCTGAAGGTGAGAGTACAATCAAGTTCTTGTTAATAGACCCATTGGGGTGGATTAGAGTGAAAAGCACTGAATGCCAATGCTTGCAAATATATGTATGTAGGGTTTATTTTAGAACAATTTGATTGCAATGGAAACGAGGTATGCAGCCATTTTGGTTATTATTCTCTATAGTAACATGGCAATATGAAAGTCTAAAAATACCACTTAAGAAAATGTATAAGGGTAAAAGAAAGAAAGGAAGAGAAAGAAAGGATGAGACTAGAAATATTCATAATCACCATCCATGGATCTATGATGACACTTGATTGTTGCACTGTTGGTTGAAGTGATGATTGAAGTCTTACTGTCTTGGTCCATCAGGGGTGGGGGGGAAAGCGATGAAACACAAAGTCCAAAGGGTTAATATATATATTCAGGCCAGGTGGAAATGACTGGTACCTCCCCATGGCAGGAGGAGCTTTCAGTCCTCTGGAGGAAGACCTCAGAAAATGAGTTTGGGGGCACCTTGGGGGTCTTTGATAGTTTATGATCCCTTCTAAGACAGACAGTTGCCTCTCACATCTAAGCAGTTAAGCCAGCCATGATAAAAGCTATCACCCTGCCTTGCAGGATTTGCCTCTTATCAACGTCAAAGCCTCACTTCAGCATAGCACCTTGGCACCTCCATAATTTTGTTAGGTCATTAACCATCAACATTTTAGTCCCTTATAGTATCTCGACCTATTTTATAGTAGCAATGCTTTCAAGAGAAGTAACACATTTTTATGAGATCATCTATTTATCAATTCCTCCCTGGCAATCTTATTTGTCCAGGTGATTTTGGGGGATTTCCAATACTATGGGAGTAACAATTACTCCCACTGATTCTTCATGTGGTACAAATACTTCTAGGATTGCCCACCCCAAAGTGGCACAGCCTGAGCTTGCCAGAGCAAGTACCAGCTACACGGAGCAGTCGGCCACTTATCTTGTGTTACCATGGGCAGTTTTTCCCTGATATCACTGCCACCTTCACTTTGAGAAATTTAGAAGTACCTCATTGCTTAAAAAAAAAAACACACGGGAAAGGCAAGATATTTGAGCTGTCTACCTATTACCATCCACATGAGCACATCTCTTCATTTACCCTTGCATCGTACAGTGTGGTTTTGGTGCTTCATTCCTTATGTGATAATTGAACAGAATTTGGGCCAGACTGAGATGCTGACAGGACAAGTTGCCTTTACTACAGACTCTTTATACAATTTCTTGCTATGCAATCTGAATGTCAGTGTGGCCATATTCTGAAAACAATGGTATGCATGAGGCTTTTCTGTTGGTATTTCCCTACTTCTGTGCTTGTTTCAATTTGCAAATCCAGTGACCTCTCGATATATTTTTGTTTCAATGTTTCACATCAAAATTGAAAAAAACATGGAAGTACAGACAGCTACTTTCTAATTCTCTATAGCTACTTCTTGAACACACGCTTTACTATAACCTGTGCCAATAGAGACACGCACATGCTACATTTCCACATTGGCTTTGTTTGTAAGTTTTTTCTTTCATTTTCTTCTGACTCTTGCAATTCTCTGTGTTAAATATTGCAATACAGAGCACAGTACAAGAGAAAAAGGCAACATTGTGTGCTTTTACTATGCTCAGAAACTGTAGATAAGAATGTATAAAGACAGAAAAATAGGCAGTTTTCATCCAAAAGACCTGCATTAAAAAATTTGGGATGACAACCACAAAATCGTAAACATCCTAGTGAAATCAAGGCAAGTGGCAATGACAGCAGTTTCAAAATTCACCAAAATCTTTTTTTTTTTTTTTTTTTTTATTTATTTATTTGGGCTATTATATATCCACATGAATTATATTTAACTTCTGATGAAATTATATTTTTGGTGAATAAAGGTAACTGTAAACCTAATAAATTTGATCTTTTGGCAGTTTTTTTATATACAACTACATGTTTAACAATTTAACATTAAGTAGTTTCAATAAAGTAGACCTAGAACAGCTACTTGTCATATATCAGAAAATCTGTTAATAAAGAGTCATCAAATAAGATGCTTCTGGTGGTTCTCTGCTGAGATCAGCTGAATGCTACTATGAAATATTTTTGTTACTGATCTGGAACAAAAGAAGTCCTTAAGCATACTTCTGACAAAATCTGGAGACTGGTGATAATAACAGATAACAACAAAACAATCTTGTTGAATCATTTAGATCACATAGCAGGCTGAAGATGTTCAAGAAAATAATGTTTTATACATGTATAAGAAAATATTGCAGTCCTTGGTCATGGACAGGAGAATCCTGAAAAGGATTTACAAGAAGAAACCAGTTCACAGTAACCTCAGCGCAACCTGATCCTTGTCTGTAAACAAAGAAGTGGGGACTTAATCTCTCAGGGTAATGTGACTGACTGCATTTTTGGAATACTACATATTTTCCTGCTGTCCATGTTTAACAAATTCGAGAAAAGAATAAAAAGTAAATGATCGCTGAGGAAATGCCTTAGAGGAAGGTACTTAAAAACTTAATCTGTTTAGCATGCCAAAGAGAAGATTGAAACATGGCTTGACACAATGCATAAGTATTTCCTTGAGGAGTAGATACCTGACATTAAAGATCTTTTTACCTCAGCAAAGAAAGGCTTTAATAAACCATAATGACTTGAATCCAGACACAGTCAAGGTAGAAAGAGGACATTAATTTTTAAAAAGAAGAATGTTTGCAGACTGACTCAAATTGATGGAAAGAAACAGAAGCTAACTGTTGATTTTTGGTACAAGACCAAATGTCCTTTTATAAAATAAACAGTTGGCATCAACTGGCTAAAATTCAATGGCAAATATCATACATAAGGTCACAGTGGATGACCTAATGCTCCCTTCTGGCCTTAAACACAAGTGAAAAACACCTTCCCCAAAATCTCTATGAAAAGTATCAGATCTACAAAGCAAAATGACATCTGCATTCACTAGTGTGTTTCAGGGTAGACACTAATAATTAGTTTCATTAGTGGAGGCTAATCATATGCATCTACTTCTTTGAGTGTTGAACTCTACCAGCAGAAGTCTGAGTAGAGCAAACAAAGCTACTTAATTCATGTTGTATAATCAACTCAAACAATGGTGTATAAACTAAGAGTCATTATGTGGTGAGGACAAAATGTGAGCAGCCACAGCGCAATGCAGTAAAATACAGTTCTACTTCTGTTCCAACAAAAGCAAGTAACTTGTGTCCTTCACCAAGCTAGCAAGCAGATAACCAGTAGATAAGCTTTCACCACACATATTCCCTTGTCTAGCTATATGGTTGCTCCTACTCCTTAGGTACATCCCGTCTGCTAGAGCACAAAATACTTCTTTCAGCAGAAGAATCTAGTGTATGTAAACAGCCAAGTTCTTTGAAAAGGAACTTCATACAAGTATTTGGGAGCCCAGAAATATTTAACTGATCATGAGAGACTGTAGTATGGTGCAGACAGGTTTTCTGCATCAGGAGGTTGGCATCACAATGCCTGGCTCCCACCTAACCCAACATGTTATATACCCTTCACTACATAACAGTATACCAAACTAATTAATAGTAATCAGCCAGAGCTATCCAAAACTTTGATTTAAAGGCTGTAAATTAATTTCAGTCCTTCTTCTTCATTAGATAAATCTGTGCTGTTATTTTGTCTCTGGTCATTTATGTCTTAAAATGTAGTAATTAATTTGACTACTTGTGTGATTTAGCCATATGAACCTCAAGAAAATCCACATCCTTAACAAAACCCATGTTATTTCTTTTAGTAGACAATAAAACCTTAACTGGGTGTCTTACCTTATGCTATCCCATAATACTAATACAGGGAGTACTAGAAAAGAATATCTGGAAATATTTGCAAACAATAAGAAAATTGAGGAGGGTTTGATTTCAATTATAATTAATACAAAACAATCTTAAGCTCATTTACATATTTTCTTAAAGCTTGAAGGTTAATTCTATGAATAGAATGCACTGTATTTTACAGAGAAAATAATGCAACAAATCAGCAAAAGTTAAAATTCATATGGTGATATTTTTCTCTGCAGCCAAATCTAAAACCTCAAGTAGCAGTATGTCCTAATACCTAGAAAAAGATATCTCATTAATAAATTTGTCTGATTTAAAGTTGAAGCTTCCAGGCACATAAAAATAACTTTCTAGTGGTTATAATAGATTTTAAACTGTGTAGAATAAACAAGAATATTTTTGACAGCTATTTATCACTACATCACTGTAATCCTGACTGAAGAATAGTTAACATCTAGTTACTAACAAGTCTGTAAGAAAAAGAAAATTAAAAAAATTGCAGCATCAGTATCTCTAAAACAAAACATGGATGCAAGAATTTAGTATTCCTCATTAGGAATTTATTTTACATAATGTCTTGACAGGAATTGAATTTATTTTAATGACTTATGAAAAATTTCATTGAAGCATTTATTGTGTCCAAGTTTAAAGTACAAGCTGACAGTTTTTAGAGATATTATTTAAAAGTACATATAATAAAAGGCTATTCTGTGTCTGCATAGTGAGATTCAGAACATCTCAATTTCAGAAGGAAGTGCACGACTTCATAAGTAGATTTTGATGACCTCCATGACCAGAATTAAAGGTTTCATAGTCAATATCTAAATTACATGTTAATTACTAAGCTTAAAGACTTCACAGTTCAGAAACTGATTAAGGGAATTCACTCTTGGGAATATGTTGAGACATTGCTTAGTTTGTTTCTAGAAGTAATTACTATTAACTTAGGGTTTTTCTCAGAAATGCCTCAAGGGCAAATGAGTAAATCAAATGTGTTTTGATAATTTGCATACAAGGTACCTTCTTAATTGTATTTAACCATAAAGCCAAGGCACTTCCATGCTTCTTGGGTAATTGATCTCCAAAGTGCGTCACCTATGTTCTCTCTTCTACATATTTCAAGTCGACATAGATGGCTTACAAGAAGCATTTTTCTTCTCCCACTTCCCTTTTGGGGCAGTCTCACAATCCTAAAAATGTAGCAAAGGAGAAATCCCTGTGCTCCACCAAGTCCAAAGGCTAAAATTAGACAATGTCCTTATGCAAGTCACACAGGCTCTGGATGAAGAGAAGAAGCTGATTCCCCTTTCTTTCTGCATACATCTGCATAATTTCTGGGAGCAGTATGGCCCCTTGTGAGGTAATATACATCTGTTTTGCAAGAAAACCACCCTGCCTGGCTTAACAACATCTTTGAAGGTACTTGCTTGTGGCAAAAGCAGTTGTAGCTCCTAAAGAATGATCACAATGATCCCTGCAATTACCAGAAAGCAATGTTGGGGCTCTATCAAGACTGATTCTGGATTGTCAAACCTTCACTGTAAAGTTGTATAACCCATATTTCTACATTAATAAAGAGACTACTGACTTAGGGTTGCATATCTTAGCCTGTGAAACAAAGTACACATACTGTGATGGTTCCATCATTGGCATGTTGTAGAAGTTAAAATGGGAATCACTTCTGACTTATTACCTCCTCTAAAGCAAATGGATTGACCTCTTTGAATGCAAAAGGCACATGTAATAAAACTGAGTAAGACAAAAACAATTTCACTTCCATAAACTATCTTTCTCACAGTGATCAGTGATAGATAAACTAGTGTTTTTAATGGCTTACTGATCATAAAAATACTTTACTAATTTTTTAAAACAACCCCTACCAAGGGGAAAAGAAAAAGATTTGTTTAGCTTACATGTCCAAATATGACAAGGCAGTCCTTTTAAGATTCATATGAAGTTAATTTCAACTAATTTAGATTGTGAGTTTATGATTCCTCTAGCTAAAATATTATTAGTCCCTAGCCCATATACTCTGAATATATACTGAAGTCAGACAAATGTCATAACAAGAATTAAAGAACTGATCTCAGAAATGGACAACCAGAGTACTAAGGCCACAGGATAGCTCATGTCTAGATGAAGCGTAGTTTACTAATGTATTGTATTAAATAGAAAAACCAAAATAAAATTGACCACTGCATCCAAAGATGAGCCTTTCAACTTGAGTGTCTCTATTCCCTTGCTCTTCTGCTTTGGAGACAGCATAGGCAAAGCTGTCTATCTTCACCTGCAGCCTTATACACCTGGGGCAGGGAAACTTTAAATTTGTATAAGCCTGTGAGTAAGTAATGCTCATTATGAGTGTCAACGTATGGAAGTAATATCAAGTAGCAAATGCTGTAAATGACAGGCCTCTGTGCTGCATAGTAACCCCCAACATCAGACAAACTCTCATAAGTCTTTTAACATAACTGCTATGGTGAAAATATGTTCAACTGTCACCTCCTTTAAAATGTCTTTCCACAAGACTTTGCACAGACTGCAAGTGTTAGTGGCAAAACACAAAAGAACACAAGTATCTCCACCTTTGAGGTCAGGACATAGATCCTTACTGAGTAACACCTTTGATAACTCAAAGGCAGTCGAGCGTGAAAAGCTCTTTCTTTACAAGTGTACAGGATAGGTTGCCAGTCTGCTAAGAACCTTTTTCTGTTACATACTGTTGCCCAATAAATCGTTTATATTCTTGAAATAACAGCTTCCTTGTAGATGAGAAAGTTTCTGTCCCAACATGGTTTTTATCTGCTTTATCAGATCTTTTGCAGTGACAAGTGATTGTTCCTAGACTTGTGCCCTGTCTGCTTCTGCAATTTTTTAATTTTTTTTTGGCCATAGTTTTTGCATTTCTAGATAAGCATTAAGATACTCAGAGATTTCTCTGCACTCCAAGTTTTGATTTTCTCACTCAGCCCTATGATAGCATGATGCTACCAAGGAAAGTTTTCTTACTTCAACATTGTAAAAATAGAAAAACTGTGACTGTTTCATATCAACAACCCTACTAACACCATTCTTCAGGTATCTAATCATATAAAATATATAATTTTGAACTGGATGTATTATACAACTTGTTTTCTACTTAAAATGGATGACTATATGTGACACTGAGACTGGCTCAGTTGGTCAGAGCCTGGTGCTAACAACATCTAGGTTGTGGGTTATATCCCTGTATAGGCCATTCGCTTAAGACTTGGACTTGATGATCCTTGTGGGTCCCTCACAACTCAGAAGATTCTGTGATATTCATAAAAGTGAGATAATTGGGGTTTTTTTTAAGCCATCTACAATGCTGTTCCTATTCAATACTGCTGTTATCGTGGTTTCACTAACTGTGGTGTTTTGGGTTAACCCCCACAGGCAACTCAGCACCACACAGCTGCTTGCTCAGCTCCTGCTTCCCAGTGGGGTCAGAGAAAGAATCAGAAGGGCAGAAGTGAGAAAAGCCGTGGGTTGACACATAGATTTTAATAAATAAAGCAAAAGCTGCATGCTAAGAAAAGCAAAATAAGGAATTCATTCACTACTTAGCATCAGCAGGCAGATGTTCATCCATTTCAAGGAAAGCAGCACTTTATCACATGAAACAGTCACTTGGGAAGACAAATGCCATAACTCCAAGTTTCTCTCCTTCCTCCTTCTTCCCTGAGCTTTTATTGCTGAATATGGTGTCATATGGTATGAAGTATTCTTTTGGTCATCTGGGTTCAACTTCTTGGGCACCTCCAGCATACTTCCTGGCAGGGCAACAGGAGAAGCAGAAAAGGCCCAGAGGAACTAAGATGCTGGTAAAATCATTTTATTTGTCATCCTTAGAACAGAAGGCTTCAGCTTTCAACCTTTATAAGACAGAAAGTTTTTCAAGGTAGCAAGTCTTTACTGCTTCATCTGCAAAGTCTTAAGAATAGCTGTAAGAAAGTGAAGTAAAACACAAAGTTCATGAACATTTGAGCAGAAAAATATATGCAAATTAGACCTTGTTATCAGACAAATATATACTGCATCACTTACTACAATCTGGGTTCTTGACTAGATTATAAATATAAAACTAGGAAACCAGTTTCCCCTGACTAAAACAGATATTGCACACTATATTTTAAAGGCTTCAAGAAAAAAAGAATCTGAACTGCACTTGATGTGAACTGGGAAGCAGTTGAGTTACCGGAGGGAAAGCTATTAGTTTACATCCACCCAAACAAGTTAAAGCAGTATTTACAGCTAACATAAATGCAACCTGGAAGAACTGCACCTCTATCATCAGGAGGTTAGAAATACGAGCTTCTGAGCCTTTCTCTGAACAGGGCACATCACTCTGATGCAGGCACATCACCATACCTATATGATCATTATATAAAAGCCACAAAACTTTCTTCCTGACTCTGGAAAAAATCTAAGCTTCTACATAGCTTTTCTAATAGACAGATGCCTCAATTTAAAGATAAAGGGTTTGTGGACACAGTATGGTTCCTGCTTTGGCAAGCTCTCACAGCTCACTGTCCCCCTTGTTCAGCATTCACTGGATTTCCCTGTGGACTAAGGGCAGCTTAAAACATAAGCATACACAGACAAAAAAAAGGAGGAAGAGAGGAAGAGGCACCAGTATCTAAAGAGAATGCTTTGGTCTAGGTTGAACCTGGCCATGCAATCATTTAGTTTGACACAGCTGACAACCTAGCAAGTTGCAGGAACAGTAAGAAGAGCAGGCACAGTGAGAGTTTGGAGGGTGACAGGAGTTCTTGAAATCACTGGAGTCATTGGAGCCATTCATCCAAAACTGAAAGCAGGATGTTCATAGCACAAAGTGTGAATGACGAAATAAAAATCAAGTGAAAAACTCAAGAGAAGCTGAAGAGGAAAACTTCCTACCATTTAAAGATAAAAGCATAAGGGAATGAAAGAAGAATAAATAAAATTGCATTAACAACATCTGATTTTTAAAGTTAACTACAATTAAAATAACCTCATCTTTTCATGCAAAAAAAAGCCATGCTCCAGTTACAAGACAGACAATAAAATGTTAATAAAAGAAATGCTTTATTTACCTGTAAGTGTAATTAATTGTAAAATCTACATACATCTTTATAAATAGAAGGATTCTCTAAGCACCCTCAGAATTCACCACCAGAATTCACCAGAATCTTCTGCAGTTACATTAGAAAAAATGAAAATAATTTATTGACATTTTCATGCTTCAGGACATGTGCAACCACTCACTGGGGGGAATTGAAAAGAAGCTTCTAAAAATAGGTTACCACATTGTTCTTGCATTTTTCTCCAATTTACACTGATTGTTGTCAGGCAAAATATATTGGAATAGAGCGATTTGTGTTCCCATCTACAGCATATCTGTGATTTCTACTGAACAGAGACAGCCTTACCTGATTTTGTGTTATGGGTACAACACAATTAAGGGTGACTCTCCACAAAGCATTACATCAGTAGGCATAGAAATGTATCACCAGTGTCACACAACATTTACCATACTGTGGTATACAATTTAAGAATGTTTTGGTTATCTTCATGGGCTGAAGTTAAGGCCAAGTTCAGTTTCAGCTGAAGCTGGCATGAGTCTTTTCAATGAACTAAACATGAACTAAACCCTGCTCTAAACCAACCCATAAATGTCATACAATGATTTTGTATATGGCTTCCTATGTGACTTACTTTGCTTATAACATATATGGATCTACCCATATCTAATGCACATCTAAAGAGACTACTTAAAAGTGCATGAAAATATGTGCAAATTAAACTGCTGCCCATTTGGGATCATAATCAAGTAAAGGAAAACAGATACTGTATTAGTTGGGGAGCAAAAGTTTGCATACTGGCATTTTCCTACAGATTTTCCTAAGAACACTACTATGATTTCTACCACCCATGTTACAGGCTACTTGTCTGGAAGGAAACCTAGCAACCCTGAGTTACTGCTTTACAGGAGTGTGTTTAAAACCTGATATAATCCAAAAAGGGCCAAGCAATAAATAGCTGTCATTGGTAAGTGCTAAAACTAAATTAAGGACAAAGAAGAAATCAAGCATGTGAGCAAAAATCAGAATTTGGAGGAAAATAGGCTTAACAATAAAGGACACATACAAAGCAAAATCTAAACAATCAACAAGTAATGAAGTCTAAATTTCAGTGCAAAATATATTGAATGTACAGCCAGACTATATCACTTTGTCAAAGGCTCAAGCAAACTGTGTGTTCACTTTAATGAATTGCAGTGTAGACGATGAAGGGCCTTATGCAAGTCAAAAGAAATCTTACTGGCTTAGGTATTGTCTAACAAATGTTTATTGTGGTAGTTTGCAGTATAGTTACGTGTCAGCATATGGACATTAAAAAAGCTCGTGTGTGTGCATAGACATGCAGGTATGTTTAATCAGCAAGTTCATTGCATTCTTCATCTCCACTGCTGAACTTTTCTACAAGTTTAACAAATGTTTTTTTAATGTGGACAGCTTAGAGGAAGAAAAGCTTTACCTTTATACAGTATCTGAGCTTTGAAGCTTAAATAAAAAATTAAAAAAAAATATTTTGAGAGAGATTTCATTGGATTTCTTTAGTTTTCTTTTTGTCCTGTATATGCACTGAACTTGAATTTCAGGACTGCTGAGTGATGTCATTTAACTTAACAATACTGGCTGGAGGGTCTTTGAAAATTTATGACTTGTATTTCTGCAGCAGAAGAAATCAAAACCATGCAATATTCCCATTCCTTGTCAGGAATTCCCAGAGGAAGGAATTAATTTTTGCCTAACCACAAGAGTGCTTAGGTTGTGGGCAGAAAGATACAGGGAGCATCAAACTAAAGTTTGTTTCTGAAAATGCTAAGACTTGTTTGATGTTTCATACTTTGAAGAGAAGCTTAGCTTTGCTGAAGATGGAAGCTGCAACGAAGGATGACATTGTTCAGAGGTGCTTTTGAACAGAACTTTGGCACTAATTACAGCAAAGGCCAGGCAGAGACCCAGACACTAACATTTCTGCTAAAGAGGCACAGCAGGAGCCAAGGATGTTTTGAAATAAAACTGATAGCTAGAGCAAAGAATTGTCTTCTTGTTACGTAGTTTCTGTTGTTCTTTCCGTTGAGATTTTGGCTTTGCTTTTACTGTAGCAATGGCTTGAATGCCTTCAAATGTTTCTGCAATAACTTCAAATAATATATCCTTAAAATTATTGGAAAGGACAAATGAGCAAAGTCTGTAACTTGTGTTTTAGTACATATAAGCTATACATCCAATTCAAATTGGTTTTTTCCGTTGGTTTTTGCTTTGAATGTTTGAATAATCAGTGTAATTTTTCAAGAAAAATATCTCTAAGATAAAAGAATTAAGGCTGTCAAAATGAAAGGGACTAAGGAGAACTCCCTTGCATAACTCATTTTGACATTTAAAACTCTTAAAAATCATGGTGGAGAGAAATGTGTAAGAAAAAGGAATGGAAAAATTAGAATCAGTAACTCCAGTAATGAGGAATTAGAAGGGGCCTCTGCAGTCTAGTCCTGAGATATTACAGCTCAGTATAGCTTTTCTTAGGCTGACTGCACTACTTGCAATAGTTTTCATGTCTCCTTATGCTCCAGTTGGTAGTGTCATTCATTCAGACGATCAGTTCTGCAGTATTTCAGCCTTCTAATTTTTAGATTAATTTTGTTATGACCTGTTTAAAACCCCTGTTCTCCACTAGAATCACCATTTACTTCAACAGTTGTCCCTTCTGATATATATCCCTGCCTCTGATTTTTATTTATGGAGAGAAATTTTATACCCTCGGATGCTGTTATGTTGAACTGAGTAGACTTCTAGTTCTCCCTTCCATCACTACTGGAAATGCCTGTTCCAATGCATCAGGTAGTCACATCTTGTTCTGTCCCTCCTCTCTGCACAGACATAAGTCAGCAGTAGTTCAGGTATCCTGTGCCCAGGTAGTAGATCCAGCACAGCTGCATTGCTCAACCACTTCTATGCTGCAGTTATTTCTCTGATGACACAGAGACCAAAACAGGAGTCAATATTAATGTGTAAGAGGTGCCTTGTATGCTGTATCACTGACTTCTATCCAATCTGTGAGCACATTCAACACAGTATCTCCTCTGTTTTCTGCACTGACACAATTTTCCTTCCTAGTGACATCTACAAGTTTCATCAGGAATCTTCCAACTTTCCTGTGAGGATTGTTTAAAAGAAGTCAAAACTGATCATTGACATCTTTCTTTCAGCTGTGAACATAGAGAGTCACATCACACATGCTGACATACTAACAGTCCTTGCTACCAATTTAGACACTTCATTTGTTCATTACTGTGGTAGCTTTTTCCACTGCATTTCCTAGTAAGAGTTTTTTGGTTCCTCAAAGTATCAGTGCATTAGAATCTTGGAGAATGATTTTGACTTAAATTGGCAATGGAATTTTCTCTACCTCCATTTCTAATAGTCTTTCCCTTGTTAGGAAAAACTGAGATGAAAGTTTCATTTTGATTTCTACTATATCCATATCATCTGAACTGGTGATGACCACTCTTTCCTTATACTGCTTTTATGCGTGTAGCTTGTTTTTTGTATTTAGAGTGTTTAAGGTTTACTATTGATTTTAATATTGTAAGACCAAATTCAGCTTTGCTTTAGGCTATATTTATTTTATCCCTGCAATTCTTGATCTGTAACATTCAGCATTGGTTGTTTGTTTGGTTTTTTTTTTTTTTTAAATTAAGCTTTTCATCCCCTCTTTTTAAAATTCATTCTTTAATCCTAACATGCCCTGTGGAGAGATTTTAAACCTATCTGAATTTCTGATAAAATTTTTACGTTGCTAAGAAATCAGGTTTCTTTGATTTCAAGAAATTCTGAACCTCTTCTAAATTCAAGCCCTTAAGCTCTTAGTTCAGATACTTTTACTAACCAGTTCTTTCCACTGATCAAATCAGAGCATCTGAGATTCAAAAATTTATCACAGAACTCTATCAATCTTCTATTTAACAAAGTTTTGATTGATGATAACACTTTTTCCCCACTCCTCTCTCATGACCATGCTCACCATTTTGATGACATTCTAACATCTTACTGATATCACTTCTGGGCATCATTTTCCATTACTGATTAGCTGATAAAAATTTTTGTGAGCTATGAGATTCCAAAATTTTCAGACCTGTAACTACATTGTCAGGTGTATCATTAGGAGATTAAGGTCTTCAATACTGACATAATCTTCATACTTATTCTCCTGTTTTATTTCTGCATAATTTTTTCTATCTAAATCTGATCTGCGAAGTCTATTACAGTACTACCCCAATACACTCTGGTTCATTAACCTTTTCTAAAATTAATTTTCTCTTGAAGCATGTGCTGGTTTAAAGGTAAACCAGCAGGAGGAATGAATCTAACTCACAAGCAGATTACAAGTCAGAATTACAGTTT
>JAWWEU010000125.1:45214297-45238267 GCA_035583155.1 Acropternis orthonyx
GAGACAGAAGGTGATTCCTTTGAGGTGCAGGGTTGGTAGATGAAAGAAAAATTCCAAGATTTTAAACCCATAACATGCACTCTCTAAGGACTCATATTCAGACCCTGGAAATCTAGGATTATCATCAATATGGGTTTTATCTCTTTGATCTCAAGAGTGAAACTTCTACTTTCCTCTGTGTGTCTTGCTCAATAAGCTGAAATTTAAATGAAACTCCTGTGCAGTAGTAAGACAGAGAGATGAAACTCACTATGTCCATGTGCAGTAGTTATCAGTAACATGGATTTTTGCAACTCCACCGCCATTTCCCAGTGTCACAAACTGAGAGAGAATGAATAGGAGTTTTTAGTTCTACATAGAGGCAAATGCAATTAACTGAAGCAATTTCAGTTTGAAAACAATGTATTACTGAGGGCAGTCACAACTAAATGAAGGGCAATGGTTTAAAATGTTAAAAAAAAAATAGGAAGTTTCTTTTCAGTCTTGCTAAGATTTTTTTCTTTAGAACAGTCATGTTTATGTGTGAAACTTTTGGGAAGAAATTATTTTTCATTCCAGCAGGGAAAGTATATTTGGAATTATTAGAATCTGGAGCACATGGAAATGAAGTTTCCAAGTAGACAGCTGAAAACAACACATTCAGAGAGCAGAAGAGATCTATAGGAGATGGATAGATGCCAGACCCTTGGGAATGTTTCAAGATTATCACTGGAGCCCCAAAAAAGCCTGTCAGCATTTGCTGAAAGTATGAGATATGAAAGAAACAAAATATTATGAAACAGCATCCTAAACAACTTACTGAAGTAAAATTTCTCCACCTAGGATTCATTGTTCTATATTAAGGATATCCTTTCCCAAAAAAGTTATTGAAGTTCTTGTTTTGTGAGACAGAAATAAAATAGCAGAAATGTGATGTGTTCTCTGCAATCAATGAGCTATATCTCCCACTAAACATGTGTCTAGCATTAAAATTGTGCAACAAGATATAAAACAGTTACTCAAGGTTCCTGGCTAAGTACCACACAGATCAGTGCAGGAAGATCTATATATAGAAATCCATTTGATGCCTAGTAAAAGTATGCTGAAAGGAAAAAAATCACTTTGAAATGGCAAGTGAGACTTTGGAGTTTCTTGGTTAAAGCCTGTCCTCTTCTTTTTTATTCACTCCCTTACTATACTTCTCAAGGATTGCTTCCTTCAGTCCTTCCCTATACCACTGTTAATTCTTTCAGTGTTAGAAGGTTGTTAATAACCATTTTATACAAATCTCTATCTTGAGACTCACTTTGGTATAACATTTAGTATTTACTTAATTATTTTTCAGTCACCTTGAATTAAAAAAAAAGTAAAACTTATCAAGCATAACTCATCTAATTTTCAGTGATGTGATACAAGAATTTTTCTCTCTTCATCTGTATTCAGGTGATTTCATCACAGACTTTGTTCCTCACTAAATAAAGGCTCAGTTTATATCCATCTGTCCTGTAGAAATAAAGACAGTGAGTGTCATCTCCAGGTTTTATTTGGTACTAGGGTAAAGTTGGGTTCACCAGGGTATTTGGTAGAGTTGGAGGATATGGTTGTCAACAGCTGCTTTGTGTCACATCTTGGCCAAGGTCCGTGGTCAGAGGGAGTTTGAAGAGTCCTGTAGCTATGAGTTCAGTGGCAGCATAGCACAGGATACCCTGCCTTTTGCAGGGGAGGCAACCATCATTTTCTTACACACACTAGCTCAACTGAAAAATGTTCTAGCTATATGGACCTCCGTGGGGTGTCTGAAATAAATGACATCTTGGCACAGTCCTTTCTCAACAAAAAATGAGAAATACTCTGAAAGTAGAAGGGCAGAAATCCAAAGGCTGGGATATCCCGCTTTTCACCACTTTAAGCACAAACTATGGTATTGGAGTACTTCAGAATGGTGGTGGGTGCTAATTTCATCTTTTATCTACCATTTTCCAAAAGAGGATTAACAATAGCTACTTCGTCTACTGAGTGACTCCAACCGACAGGAGGAAGTGGGAAAAGAGAGCCAGAATCTGGGAACAGCAGGGAAATAAGCCTCTACAAAGGAGTCTGGGTAAGGGAATTGGTGCTTGGCAGTGCAAGACAGTCTGATCATTGTTTCTGCACAGTGAAGGGACTTTCAGGAAGTGAATCAATGTTCATGGATTTTATAGCACAATAGTCCTATATGGTTCTTCCTACAAAGAGATGGAAGTCCTTGAAGAAAAGAACTGTAGAGCAATTTTTTACCCTCCTTTGCCAATTTACATTACAAAAAAGCCCTCAAAATTTTAATTCCTATTCACTATTTGAACACTATTATCTCCCGCTCAATTCTTAGCACAGCACAAGAAACATATCTCTATATCCCCCCCTGCTATTCACAAAGAACAAGAAAACAGACTTTCCCTTCGAGGGCTGACTTCTAAAACATAAACATCTTATTTAAATACAAAGATAACTGTTCCTAGTGAGAACAGAATTATGAACATGGACTTAAATTCTGTCTCCTGTAACATCATTCACATGAGTGGGATTTGAATACATGTCTGTTCAGGGCATCTATGTCATCTCCCTGAGTTAGAGACTACCAGGATACAATGGAAAACAAATAGTAAACTTTAAGAACATCTCATGGAAAGTTGGATGTTCAAATGATATTATTTGGATAGACTTTCAGCACATTATTTCTCCACATCTTTGGAGTTCTTGTTCTTCATTATAGTCTTTTAAGCATAACTGTGAACTGAATACTGACAACAAGCCTATTAAGACTGAATTCTATACTACACCAAAATATCTGTTCTGTAGACCCACACCCAAATTCTTTTGGGGTCTCCATCACTAACTTTTGATCTTAATTAATTGCTGATGGTTAAATATTAGAAATCCTACAAACCTATAGGAACGAAATTGTAGTACATTACTTAAATAAAAAGAAAATCTTGAACTTATTTTAAGTTCATAATATTTCTATTTGGTGCTGAAAATCAAATATGAATCAAAATATACCTACAAATACAAAAAGCAATGAAAGGCAGGCTCTGCTAACACAAATGTAACAATTTTCCTTGAGGTCTTCAAAACTGAAAAATTAATCATCAGAAGTTCATCCAGTTTGTCAGATTAAGTTATATAATAAAAAAATAAAAACGATTTTTTATTGAAAAATTCCATAAACCCTGTCTCAGAAAATGAGAGTTTAGTTTTGAATTGGGAAAATTATTTAACATTTATATTTATAGAAAAAAAAGTTTACTATTCTTCAGTACCCAGCAACTTACTTCAGATTTCTACAATGCCTTAATTTCCTCTTATTAAACACATTCGGCAAAGAGAAATATGTCCAAGTATTGAAATCAGTGTGGAAAAGGATTTTAAACCTTGCATGTTACACTTTAGTTTGACTCACAAGGATTATAAGGCAGAAAAATATAGGAAGTGCAACAGAGATGATTTGTGTAATTACCACAAGCAAATAGATGTGATTAAAATTTTTCCTTGATCCACTTCTTGCTTCAGTCAAATTGAACAACTTTGTCCTGCAAAACAGTGACAGCTGGATACGAGCACATTGCAGTGCTCTACAAATTATCTGCTCTTCCTGTCCTCATATCATAACATCAGTTTGATAAATTTAGCTTAACTAGTCTACTCAAACTGCTAGAAGCTCCTGCAAAAAGTGCAGGACAGTCTCAGCACAATGTAGTCTGTTAAAAACCAAATTTTGCCAAAATCTTATGCTGAAAAACATGGATAATGGTGTAAATATAGTTAACAAATATGTGTCTATCTCTATCTAAAATCCAATGAATAATCAAGGAAAATTGATTCAATAAACTAAATCTTCAATAAGAGAGATAAATGAGTTCAAGTCTTCCTGATGAAAGCTATGTTCCCTCCAACATTTCACTTAAATATAACTGACATGGAAATGATCGCTGGTGCTTTCAGAGAGAAGATATAAAGCTTGTATCTCCACAAGTTATTGATACTTCATTTTACCAGAGAAAACAGATCAAGCATATTGTCATGGATCATATTGATCAGCTCAATGAGTTATTTCTTTAGGGTACCACCAAACACCAGGATTCTTTGAAGCTAGGGTAGCATCTTGTTTTGTTTTGGGTTTCCATTTTTGTCTGCTCATCAGGTTGCAGCACCTTTAGCTAGAAATGTATCTCAGCAGTTCCCTGAATGCAGTTTAAAGTCTGGAAGCATTGCAGGCTCACAGAGCAGGTGTAAACGCGTCTTTTATCCTAGAATTTTCTGTAGTCTTCTGAAAGCTGGGCTTCTTTAATTCTTCCTTCATCTGCTCTTAGGCTCCACTCCCTCATTTTGCTCTTGAGGTATTAGGGAATACTCCCAATGCCTTGTTAGTTTTCACGTTTTCAAAATCCCCAATCCTATAACATTTTTCCTGAACCTGAACTCTCTTTTCCATCCATCTCCTTCCAGTCCTAAGGATTGTCTTACCTAACTTTAGACTTACCAGATTATTATTTTCTTTTCCAAGACTCTGCTCCTAAAAAAACCTTCAGCTATCACCCTTTCACTTCTGCTTTCACTTCTGCACTTTTCTTTGGGGATGGCTATTATTTCTCAGAGTTATTTCCTAGCATTATCAGTAAGACTGTCTGTCTAGAACAGTAAGTGAAATATCAACAAAAGAACACAGAGCTGAGCTCCTCTTACAGTGCCACCCTACAATAAGATCACCAAAAAAAAAAAAAAAAAAAGGCACCTGTTCTAGAGATTAGAAAATCTCTGGATCTCTGGAAAGCAAAACAAAAAAGTGAAAGTGCTATAAAAAAATAAAGCTCTGAGAGTGTATTGCTATGATCAAAAAAATAATTTGCAAGCTTGAACTTTCAGTGTTTTAGTTAATATGTTCCTCTTAATGCACAAAAATCATTAGTTCTTCTGTCCAAGTAATATTAAAATGCTAAGTATCCTATTAACTAGACTCTTAGAATTCAAAGCATAGATAAATATTCAGTGATTTCTGAAAATAAAAGAAAGAACACTAGCTACTACTAGTTCTACCTGTCATATTCACTTTGATATTAAGAGAAGGGAATTTGCTAGAGTAAGGAAAAATGTCCAAAATGTTTTATGAAGCATCCCGCAGAAATGAGTAATGAATTTCTTTCCTACTATACATGGTTTGAACCATATAGAAGGGGTCAAACAGATCGGGGGAGTGGGGGAAGGAGTACCTCTAGTCTCTACATTTTCAGACCACTGTCAATATTCTGTTACTCTTTATACTTTAATCATATTTTAATCGGGAGAAAAATCTCCAGAAGAGCTACAGTCATCAATGGGATAACTTTTGAGATGGCTTGCAAAGTTGCTTTTGTAAATTAATGTTACAGATCAGTGTAATGTGCAATATAAAGCAATAACCAAAATGCTTTTACAACACTAGTCAGAGCTTCCCTTCTCTCCATCTTCTAGCATTTCCAATCCAATACTTTCACAGTTATGTAGTATGATTCAGTGTTGATCACAGAACTATTTTATGTGTTATATTGGAAGTGATTAATAATTTTTCCCTCCCACTTCTGCTACTTCAGGAGACCATGTGCTAGCTAGTGCTTTTCATAATAAATATTGCAGAGCTAAAGATAAATGTCTGCCACAAATATTTCAACTTAAAAAACCCCAAAACTAACCCAAACTCCAGAGTTGTCTTTGAAGAAAATTATAAACAGTATAAAGCTTTTTAGCTGTTAATTCTTTGTAATATGCTGGGTTAAGGTTGCTTTTTCATGAAACACACTGCTACCAGCTTTTGGGAAAAAACCTGTACTACATTCTTGAGGGGATGCACGGATCAGATTATGCAGGTGAATATTGACACTTTCATATGCCAATGCTACATATAAGGTGGATGATGTGGAGAAGCATACACAATGGGTCTAAGAGCCAGCCACCCAGGCTTCTGATGAGAAAATTACTCCAGCCCCTGCATTTGAAAATATAGTACTGACTTTTCTGAAATATATACGTTTCAAAAATAATCAAGTACTGATTAATTTTCTTAGCAGATACACAAAGAATTCTTTTGTGACTAGTGTAAAGTTAGAAACTAAATTTATCAATCTTCACACTAGTGGAGGCTCTGAGAGGTTACATATCAACAGCCTCTCAAGGTAGATGTGCACAAATTTGGGCTCAAGTTTGCCAATCCAGCTGAATGCTAAAGTGTATGTTAGTTTAGACTCATAACACCTTTACAAGAACAAACTTCAATGTGCATTTACAAATTTATACTCCAACATTACCATTCTGACACAGACACCTCAGTTTACTTGCCTGTAGCACAGACAGAGATCTTGTTTGTGTACGTATTTTGGCTCCCTGATAAGCCACACCATGCCTTCAGTGCAAGTTCCTTGCCTGCTTTGATTGCTGGTGTGAGAAACATGACCAGAAAGCCAAGCTCAGCATCATTCTGACACTCCAGGCTTTAACAGTGTTCAAAAGAGAAACAAGAGCAAGATGTTGAATGGTACAATGGCTTTTATAGTCCAAATCCCCATCAGCTGGACCAAAAGTGATTATTTGCAGTTGAATCTTGCTCAGCCTAAAGCCTAACATACAAGGTTTTCATAGTATGGGAAGAAAGGATTCAGTGCACTGAATCATGGGGAGTTTCTGCAAGATATATATAAATGCAGTCCCCATGAACACATTTGAAGGAGACAATGAAAAATTGCAATAAATAAAAGCCCAGAATCTTCCTTCCTTGCTACATATATAGGCTGGTGATAGCTACTTCACTGTCCAGATTTGACTAACACATTCATTGCCCTTGTCAGAAAGGCAAAAATACTGTGATGGAATTTTCTAAGTCAAGCAGCTGAATATTTGTATTTTTTCAGCCTTCATTAATTTTTCAGCTAACCCTTATGACATGGTTTTTATCACTCTTTCCTCTTTTTTTTTTAAAGTCTAATTAGTAGTAGTAATAGCATAATACCAGTCACACTGACTACTTGTCTCATGAAAACTTGATGATTATGTCAGACTAATTCATGCAGTGTTGCTTATTTTCTATACTTGTTCCAGGCTTAGGTTTTTGATGGTGAAACTCCATATGTTAAAGAATATTGTCTGATCCACTCAATAATTTTGACTTTCAACTCATTCTTAATATTCTGATAATCTCAGTCTTTCTGGTGAACAAACAACACTTATTTTTACACCAGTTTTACTTAATAAAAGCAATAGGGGGTGAACCTGTCATTTTAGCCAATATGCTAAACTGATAAACACCTATCAGAGAGGTAATGAGTATATAGGCATCATTAATCCGAGCTTTATATTGGTTGAAATCCATGCATCTAGAAAGCCATAGGGATCTTCTGTTTAAAGGAAAATTTGGAGAAACAGAGCATGATAGTGTGTCATCTCCAATGTGCATACACAGCAATATGTAAGCAAATAGTGGGTGCTCTACTGAATAGTAACAGAGACACAGAGGAATGAAAAGAAACATCAGCAACTGATTGCTGTGGTTTCAGCTGGGTGAGTATAGGCTAATACTGCAGTAGCTTGCTCAGCTTGCTTTCTACAGTTTAATGATGACTGATCCCTATAGTTAAGAAGCAAAATTCAGCTGAAGTGTAACACAAGACTGTGTGCAGAGACCATACTCTGCTTGTTCAGATTTCTGCTTCCCTTTGATCTTTGTGCCCGTTTACAGGTTGTATAATCAGCTGATTATATGATCTTATTTAGACTTTATTAAACTTACTGTTGGATGACAACTGGAACATACACAAGGTGCTTCCTGGATCTGAGTGTCTTTTCCACTTAGAAAAAGAGGACCTTCAGGAATAGAAGCATTTATGCTGATATGTAGCTAAACAGAATCTCCACCCAGCATAACAGGGAAGAAAACAGCTTCTAAGTTTTACTGAGTACTTATTGCTGCAGTCATTACTATAAAGCACAAGTCCGGTGTTACAATAAAAAGCCTATCAGTGGTTGACTGCAATCTTTGCCTCCAAGGCTTACAGTATTTCCAGGGGTTGCAAGGAAAAAAACCTACAGGACATAATTATGTCAATCATTCAGAATCTTCTAATACTTACAGAAATTCTGTTTCCTTAGGGATATATATTATAGTGCTAATATCAATGTTTAAAGGTTCTATATACAAGCTTATTTCTACTCAGATGTCAGCATTAGATCCACAAAAATCATATTCTGAAGTGCCCTTAAACATTCAGGTATGTTATGATAAATGCTAACAGATAAATCCTTTAGCTCTTATGTCTAAATATAGCCCTTAGAGGGCAGTGTTTTTGTGTAGACCCATATATATGGCTATAAAATTAGCATATTGTGAATCGACCTTTGTGGTATCACTTTTGACTAATTATAGTGAGAATGCTTTTCCATGCCATTGTGTTGTATAATTATGTTGTTAAGATAAGAAAGAGGTAATGAAATTCCACTTCTTAGATGCTAGTGTTTCTCTTTTTCCATCTTGCAGCATATCTTATGCACACTAAAGACCTCACTTGTTGACACATTACTTAGAGCTTGACACTCAGAAGAGCTTCTACTTCCACATTAAGTTGTACTACAGAATTAAAGCATTCGCTTCCTAGTCATTTTACAGCTTGGTGGGCTCCCCACTGATTTGATAGGCTCTGTAAAGACTACTGTCCATACACATCTGAAACACTTATTGAGTAGGTAGTAGGTAACATCCAGAGCTGAGTTGCTCCTGAACAGAGGACAAGCCAGGAACTAGGGATGAGGTAGGCTCACTAGAAGCAATACAGTCCTTACGCGCTTTAGCAGAGCAAGTCCCATAGCAGTAACTGGGGCTATCCACAGTTCAGGGACTGCTGGAAAAGTCTGTAGAACACGACAGGACTGAGGGTAAGCCAGGGAGTCAAATCAACCAAAGTAAGCTGAAGCAAGGATTAGCAATGTAGAAAGCTAGGCACATATGTGCCTAGAATGCACCAAGTGAAAAAGAAAAGCCATGGCATAAGATTAAATGCAGCTCCCAAGGCAGTGAAGAGAGAGAGTGAGTGGAGGCACACACAGCTTTTTGCATACCTTAGCTGCTGCCACAGCTGTCTGATGTGGGGCTGGGGCTGTGGGACTGTGACACATCAGATGCAACCTTCAGGATAGTTGCATCAGTCCCATGTGGGGAGAGCAGAGGTGTTATTGTCTGTCAGTGTGCTCAGGTGGCTTCTCAGGAAAAGCTGCAAGCTGAGTGCACTGCTCTTTCCGTGCACTTTCCCTTGGTTGTGGTGCATGTGATTCATTTGTGAATACTTGTCTAAATGTATTTCTCTCTAAGTTACTCCCATGTAGTGTTTTTGAGCTTGCAGTTCAAATTAAAATTCTCAATATTACAATTCTATATTTATTATAATTCTTTATGTTCTGCATGTTGGTCTTCTCTTTGATACTTTTATTGTCTGTAATTGGCCATTTCTGCATGGCATTTGTATCAATAAGTACAAACATTTCTGTAAAACAAAATTGATTTCCAGGAAATATAAGAATTCTGTTTACTCAAGGCTCCCAAACTTACACCTGCAAATATCACATTCTCCTAAAAGTAATAATATATGGAAATCCTTTTCTATTGTATTTTGAACACTTGGGGTTTATGTTTAAAATATCTCTGCAGCAAGATCAAGCATCAACAGAAGTTGATGGAATGTGTTTTCTTTATTTCAAGTGCATGCTGAAAGTGTTATAAAATCATTGAAATCCACAGTGTAGAGCTCTACAGAAAGATACAGAAACTGCATCAAAACTTCACTGCAGTGTTGTCATGGGAGTTTCATACAAAAAATGTTTATAACTTCACAAATATTTCACTTTCTAAGTGAAATATTTCAGCAATGTGTGATAGCAAAGGATTAGCCATACACTGCAGGAGTAGTTTTTCCTTTTTTAGGCCTTATTCAGCAGGTAAGCATGCATTTCCAGTCTTCCACATCTTCAAAAAAATCTCACCTTGATAATGAAAACAGTATCTTAGATTTACAGTATAGATTCTTATTTAATAGCAGCACAGCAGTCTTTTTTTTTTTTTTTTCTTATTTTCTATATAGTCTTCAGACATATTTCAGAGGGGCTACAAAATACATTCAGGCTACTGTTTGCCATTTCTTAGAAACAGCAAGTTTTATTCCACTCCCATCTAACAAACCAGTTTTGAAGTCATGATGCTATAGTTCAGCAAATGTAGATTTTGAGATGTGAGCCAGGTTCATGACACATAAATAATTTAACTTAAGATGGAGTTCAACGCTCATACAATAGAGCTATGCCTATTTCCTGAGTTGGAGAACAGTCATGTCTTCTGTCAGTGTAGCAGCAACATGATAGGATTTTTTTATTATCAGTGATTCTGTATCATATTTGCTCTGTTTCTAGGTAAAAAATGATAATCTTCCCAGCTGCAGCCCTGCATGCTCAGCCTGAGATTTCAGACATGATATATTCTTTCAGGCTGTCATATATTTACTTGCATAAAAAGCATCTGCAAGGTTAAAGTCTCTCTTTGCAGTTGCTACTCTCTCCACTAGGTTGCACAGGTGTAATTGCAGGTAGAATTTGACCTATTAATGGAATTTAGTTAATACTAATGCTGAAGATGTATTAGATTCAAGAGTTACTATTCAGCTATTTATCTCAGTCCTGTGACTATTTTGACTTTCTAATGTTACCAAGTGTAGACAGTAAAAACAGTTTGGTTTTTTCCCTTGAAAAACTATGATGGAAATCTGAAAACCCTTGAATAACAAGTGTTGGATGAAGGCATCATGGTTACACAAATGCTTTACCAGTTAAATCACTGGAAAAAATTGTAACTGAGACTATTCAATGTGTCCAAATTCCATGAATTATAATGTCCAGCTTTACACTAGCAGGAGACAATCATACAAAAATTTTGGAGGGTAAAACTATGTTGTTCATGGCAAGCAAACTACATCTTTGCTGTTTAAAGCTGATCCCCATGGATATACATGGAATTCAAATTATGATTGATTATGAATTTATAGCTAAGCATCTATTTCCCCTCTTCACTCCTGTGAAGATATTCCTGCTATAGAAAAAGAATATCTAATTTTGTATTTGCTTAATTTCTTTTCTGATATGTTGCCTGCTAAGATTACAGTAACAGAGATAATTATTATGGTGTTTAATCAGACAAGAAACAGGAAGCATGTACATAAGGAGAATGAGGTTACTACAGGCTGGATCACAGACTTAGATTTACAAAACTCAGTTCTGACACATCCTGTGTCTAGTAGTTGCATCTGTAAATGGCTTTAGGAGAAAGATTCAAACTCTTGGTTATACTCACCTGGAGCCTGTGGGAATTGATGTCCTGTCAGCGGTGCCATAGCAGCCAGTCCCAGGGGTGTGTGTACTACATCAGCCAAGTGCCAGACCTGGGGGAGCTGAGGCCACAAGTTGTAAGGGACTGGATTGGTATCTCACTGCATCGTTATTGTGCTGGATCAAACAAATGTAGTGTGTGGGGAGGGGGCCAGGCCTCCAGTCTGAGAAGGGGCATGGGCTGCAGCCAACATGGCAGCTCTGACGGCTGGTCTGAGCGTGGAGCCCGTGTGCCCCCTGCCAGTCAGGTAAGGCCCGCCCACAGCATGGCTCCGCTGCCTCTGATTGGCTGGCTCAGCCATCACTCCAGCTGGGAGGGCTCTGAGTGGTCAGTTGTCCCGCCAGGACAGGGCGGCCACACTGAGGGGGCACAGACATGGTGGCACAGGGGGCTCCGCCATGTTGGCTTCTGTCCTGGGGCCTCTCACCATGTGACTCCAGGCTGTAACTGTTTTCTTTCTTTTTTATATCTTTATTTACTCTTCTCTTAATCTCTTTCCTTCCTTTACTCTTTTCTTCCTCTTGGAGGTAACTTAGAACCGAAGGGTTGTATTTCTCTAATTTGTGGGTTCGTGTTTGCCGTGTGCTTTAGTGTGATGCTTCTCCTTGATTGTTTGTTACTCCTGTCAAACCTTTTGCCAAAATGCTTGTTTTCTCACTAAATTAAAAGAAATCTCTTTGGGAAAAGGTCTGTGGCTTTTTCTCTGTGTGAATTCAAGGCATTAAAGATATAAAGATTCTGCCAAAATTTTGTGGGGGAACTTTTGAGAGTCTTAACTACAAGTAAATCGGCTGGACAGCGTGTGTCTTAGACCCACTTGTATACAAGTACTTGCAACACCATTGCAAAGGCTGTTCTGGCACCCCTTCGGCTTTTCCATGCTGCTCCTACGTGGGTCTCCTTTAGTGTCTGTGTGTGTGTGTTTCAGTTTTGAATATTCACCCTGCCCTTACACATACTCTCAGTGATCTGCTTTGTGTTCAGAATTTAAGCTGGATTTTTTGTCCATGATACTCTGCCTGCATGGATTAAATGTGCACAAAACAAAACAAAAAGCAAATGCTGGAATGAGTAAGATCTTGAAATTTTGGAAGACTTTGGAGGTTTTTACTCATTATGGTACTCTTTGGAGAACAACCTGCAGGGACTGTCATGCCACCTCTTGGAATCCTTGGAGAAACAAGGGACTGCTATAAATCCAAATGTTGTATAGCACGTGCTAGGACAGAAGAAAACACAAAACTTTTTCTATCCTTTCACTGGAAAAAAATCTGCAGTATGCAGAGCAATTCTTTAGTAACATCACCCTGTATTGATACAGAAATGGGTCATCAGGTTTGTTTTCCTTTGCAGAAGATGAGTAATTGGTCAAAAGTCTTCTGATATTATAGGCACATAGACAAATTTAGCAAAGAAATCTGCTAGTAAGAGAATTGTGAAGGACTCAGATTTATCATGTTACTACCCTGTAACAGTGGTAGACATAGAAGATGCATGGCAAGTGGCCTATTTCAGAAGCAGCTGGAACCTCAGAAGTCTGATGAAGGGACCAGAAAGACCATTTGGTGCGACCCTGAGGGTTAAAGGGGGGACAAAGAGATGGGACAGACACTCCAGGGAGTGAGGTGGAAGCAAGAAAGTGTTTATTCGAATGATACACAACTTATATAGGGTCAAGGGGCTGGGTCCTGGAACAGAGTGCAACCTGGGAGGTTTTGGGGAAGGGTCTGGGCCAAAGGAGGTATGAATCCCCAATCAAAACCAAGGGGAAAGGGCCAGGAACCTGCCATATAGGGGGCTGTAACCCTGCTGCCAGCAGGAGGCAGCAAAGAGTGGGTTACAAGCCATGTGAGTGGAAATTTCCCAATGGGGTACATAGGAGAACAAAGGAAAAACATATATAACATTATAAAGTCCTTAAACAGAGTAAAATTCTTAAGTTATAAACAGTTCTCTGGCATAACAGCAGTCATATGCAAGCAGAGTGCAGTATCCAGGGTCCAGGCATTCACAGATCTGTGTTCCCAAGGTTGTTCTTCCATTGTTGACAGTGGCCCCTTCCAACAGTTTGTGATTACTCAGCTCTTGAGCAACATGAAGAAGTTAGATAGCTAATTAAAAGCTTTTGGAAGTGATTACTTCTATAGCAGAAACACCTGAACCTGGAAGAGTTTTGCAAATGACTCATATCTTGAACAGTTATGGAATACAGTAAAAGTCAAATTTTGGGAGATGCTATAGTTTGTCATTACAGCACTACAGAGAGAATGCTGTAGCCTAATTACATTAGTTCCGGAACCTTATCAGCATATCTGATTTCTGTATCGATTTCTGGAAGCTAAATGTAATATCTGGTTCAGATGTATATCCAATACTTCAGATTAGTGAAATGCTATTGAGCTTGGGTGATGACAAATATGTAACTAAACTTGACTTACCAAGGGATTTTTGCAAATTATTTTAGTTTCCCAGATTCTAGAAGACCACTGCCCTTTCTATACACTATGAGGTGTACTAGTTTTAGCAGTCCCTTTTATTTATACTAATCTTCAGCAGCATTTTCAGGATTGATGGAGAAAATTATCTTAACCAGAGATGTACACCTTGATGCAGTGATCTATATCATACATTTATCTAGACACAGGTGGAACACCTACAGAAGGTGAAGATGGCCCTGGAACCTTTTAGGATGCTCATGTTGCCCTGTTAACCTGGCTGAATGACAAAATAGGTGCACTGAGGTGAAATACAAGGGAAATATATTTTTTAAATGGAATAAGACTGTGTTGGATTTGGCTGGGAACAAGTAAGTTTATCTTACAGCAGCCCCTACAGCCCTATGTTTTGGATATGTGGCTAAAACAGTGTTGCTGAAACACCAGTGTTCAGGCTGTTTCTAAACAATATTTGCACAATCTCACAGCATTCTCTGTTTCCCACTCTGACACCCATAAGAAGTAGGCTGGGAGTTGACAAGGGGTTTGAAAGGGACACACCCAGATTGACCAAAGGCATGTATAACAGCATGTTCAGTGATAAAATATGAGGAGAGGGTATTCTGGAGGAGGTAGCTATTTTGTGGAGATTGGCTGGGCATCAGTGTACTTGTGGGAGATGGTGAGTGAAAGCCTTTGTATCACCTTTTTTGTGTGTATTTTTTTCTTCCTCTCCTGTAGGAAAAGAAAGTTAAATGCATAGGATCTATTTGAAGAGTAAAAAGAGTTTTGTTCAAGGAGACTTTTGCAACTGGCAATGCTGGGCCTGGGTGTGGGGAAAATCCCATTACACCTAGTAAAGTTTATCCTCTGCCTGTTTTGAGAAGGAGGATTCCCCTGTAGAGATACACAATCTCAGAGGCACGCTTGAAGCTCCTGCTGGGAGAAAGGGAGACCATAAAAGCACAGGGGAGAACATAGCCTTGAAGTCACATGCTTGAGAAAGTTGTTGTTATAAAAGCACTGGAAGGCTTTTGCCCACTGCATGATTTAGCAGTGTAGTCAGGGTTTCCAACTTTGGAATAAGCTTTTCCTTAATACCTTAGCTGTGGTTTGGTCATCTGGGTTTACCTGTGTGTGTATCAATTCTTACAGGGGACAGAGTGAGCAAGTGGCTGTGTGGTGCATAGTCACTGGCCAAGGTCAACACATCACAGACTCATGAAAAAAGCCTTCTGCAGAGTGACCCATTCTTACCAGTTAGCAAAAGATTTTTTTTCTTTTGTCTATCTGAATATTGACAATTACAGGTGTTTTTAACCTTTGTAGGTTCATTCTAGAACAATGGGTTCTGTAAGGCATAGTCATGAGCAACTTGTGTGAGTGCAGTAGATAACATGCATCTTTTGTAATACCTCATTTTGTATGTGAAGACTTCTATTGGACCGTCAGAGTTCAAGATGTTCTGTTCTCAATCTTCTTCCTCTTCCATAGAAGAACCATTGGAGGGTGATAGAGACATTGACTGACTGCTTACCTAGAGGACAATTATGATCTTAAATACCACCTGCTTGAAGTCTGTTTTTTTAAGTGACTGAAATTTAGCCAGTAAGATATTAGCAGTTTATACATAAGAAAAACCCCGTACTGACTGTGTCATACCTACATACCCTACCATAGAGACATCGATTCCACATCACATTATCACATATATAATTTAGACTTTTTCTCAAAGTACAATATTCAGTAAGAGAACTTATGTCAGACATCCTGTCTTACAGATTATACAAGTGAGAAGAAATGCAGTCTTTCCTTCTGTCTCATGGTCCTCAAACATCCTGTCATGTATCTCATAGTCCCAAGCCAGCAGCCCATGTCTGCCCTATGACTGCATGCTTGAGTATTTTTAAGATAAAGCTTTTGGAACAACGGCATGTTTCAATCAAGAAAAAAAAAACAACAAAACACCCATAAACTCTTGTGGCTGCAGATAAGTTCCTGGATATGAATATTACTTCTATTCAGCAGTCATGTCAGAAAAGGTAAAACAATCCAACGCAAATCAGAGCCAATAACAATATGTGACACAGCACAGTAGCAGGTGGATTTCACCAGGTCAGTACCAGATGTAGTTTACACATGTGAGTACACAATAAAATGGAAAATTATATCATGCTATTCCTTTAAAAAAAAAACAAACCCAACAGTTATAAACTATGTTAGTGCAGGGCCAAGCCACAGCTAACATTGCTTTCATAAGCCCAAAGCATTTGATTGTAGTGTCTCTGAGATCACACAGATTCTTGCACGTACCTCTGCCAGACTTTGCAATGGGTGTGGAGTCTCCATCAAACTTTTAAATATAGTGAATTTGTTGAGGGTTGACTCAGTTCTACACTGCACCTAAGAAATCCCTTTCTTTTTCTATCTCTCTGTGGTTTCGTTCACAGTGACTGCCACTGTTTTCATGTGCATAAATGCATGGATTTTTTTTTAATTTTTTTTATAGTATCTCAGAACTAAACAAGTGGCAAAATACGCATATTGAGTTCTGCTATGTTCTCTTTGGACCACACATAAATTACACTGAGTTGGAATATACAATGGAAAGAGTCTGTACACGTAAGTCAAGAAAATAAGATGGCAGAATTAAGTTTTAAAAGTTGTCTTCATCACCTCTGTTGTATTCTCTGCCTTTACTGTCAGCAGTCCTATTTAATATAGATTAGCAACACACACTAGAGGTAATAACAGAATAGGCACTCCAATCCACTTCTGTGTCTCCTCTGCAGGAACTTGTTTATAGGACTACAGCTCATGAATGTGACCTAATAAATATATATTTATTATTAATAATAATTAATATAATAATTATAATTATTAATAAATAATAATAATAATAAAATAATATATTTTCTTAATTTGTGTGTGTAAAGTCTGGGACAGATCCTATTCCTTGTCACTGCTTTTGCTAGAGGACCAATGTTTAGACATTAAAGAAGGTGATTGACTGTTTTGCATATTGCCATGAGAGGTTAAAAGAGATCCAAATAGTTTTACTAAAATTTACTAAATATTTCCTGAATGTGGAAAAGGCAGAGAAAAGGAATGGAGCTCTCCCTACTGGAGAGACTACAGAGAGACAATGAATGACCAAGCTATGGGTCTGTCTCAAATTTGCAGAAAGAAAACAGTCATTGGATGCTATTACTCTACCCACAAGTTACTTAGAGAAATAACACATGCGTTTATTCCTACATTCCTGAAAAATAACTGCAACTTTTGTATTAACTCTAGCATGAACAAGACCAAGTCACTATTTCAATATTACCATGGAAGTTTCATAGTATTTTTCTGTAGGAGTAAATAATATTCTTTTGAGTTGGAGGTTCCAATGAGATGTCCCCTTCATTATCCATGTTCAAACTTTTTACACCACTCCTTTTTTGTGAATTCTCTTCAGTTCATCATGATTATGACATACCCCCATTTGGCCATGATCTATGTGTCCTTGAGCACACTATCTTAGTCCTTTTTTTGGTGGAAAAAATACACATCTGCTTTAAGTCCAAATTTAATAGAAATGAAGACATTTTGAAAAGTCTTTGTTCAGATGCTTAATGGTTGCACATATGGTAGGCTTAATAAGCTTACATTCAGTGTGACTGTGAGAAGTAAATAAACTCCAAGCAATTTCACATAATTTAATTCCTGGAAGAATCTTTGACCTTGATATTCCTTTTATGTATATAACTAAAAATAAATTAAGATGCTTTGTGCTGAGCTGACTAGAGGGTTCTAGAATAGCAATGAAGCTCTACATTGAATCAAGGTGTTCCATAAACCTTTAATTTCCTTGAAAAAGCAGTAATTTATTTCATGGTAATCTCCTTTTTGCTGAACAAGTGGTTGCATTTTCTCAGTGGGAAAGTAAACCAGCTGGAGATTTAATGTAAGGAGTAACTTAGCACTGTAAAATACTGTGTATGTAAAGAGATTTGCAGTTTCATTCAGAGGTCAAAAGACATGTTGATTCTAAATGATATTGGAGAAATAGCTTGGAATGATGCCCCTTCCTTAATTCTGAGTAGTAAAGAACAGACAAATTAAAATGTCAGTATGCTGAATTGAAAACTGTTTTATGATAATACACTTGAGCCAGCAATCAACTTTCCAAATACCATACATGATAGTAGATTTATACTTCTTGATAGGAAGACTAGTGCTAATTTCAATGTTCAACATATCAGTGAGGCAGTGCCGAAATTCAGTGCTCACTTTTATATCAGACTGGTATTTAAAAACTAAAAAAAATCCTAAATTTGGGTAGATATGGCACCCTAATTCAGACAGCAAAAGTTATTTCAGGTGGAAAGAATTGAGTTTGCTTTTTACAGGTACTGATATTTGTAGTTTTACTTAGTAAAATGCTGTAAATAACTTCATTTTAGCTTATACAACTGACAGGAAAATATTCTTTTTGAAGGAAATAGATAACTATGAATTAAAAAAAAAAGCTTTCTTCATTGCACAAGATGATGATGAAACAAATAATGGTATTTCACTAATCCTGCTGCAAGCCTATAAATTCTGAAGATATGTATGCTAAGCAGATTCCTTTGTTTAACTCTGAGTTCAATAAGCTCTTTACTTAATAACAGTTGATTTGGAAAGCAAGTATATTCGGAGTATAAAATCCAAGAGTGATGGCTCAGTCAATATTTTCATTGGCTAAAATTACCAGATGATTCATAGCCTTATCTTCTACTTCCCAGGGTAAACTTGTTCTCAGAGGAATGCCTGAATATGCAGATAGTGGGATAAAACTACTGTTGTCAGATAATGAATTTTTGTATTGCTATGGTTTCTTAAGTGCTATACTGTACTAAATTCAAGCAGTTGACCATATTCGTTCACCACTACAAACTCTCCTCTCAAAAATGGTTTTATCAATTCAAATGCAAATAATGAACAGTGCATTCTTTCTCTATAAATATAGGTGTTCCTTTAGAAATTCTTTGTCTCATTTCTCTTAACAGATTATAGTAAATTAAAAACTCCTTTAATTTTGCATTAAAAATTTCTGGTTCTGTTGGTAGCTATCTTCAAACTCTTACTTACTTTAAAGAGCTAAGGTTTTCCTCTCACACTGGATTAATTTGGGCTCATAGACCTCAGCATTAATGCTTCCACACTTTGCACAGAAATGGCTATGCTTTGAAGGTGAAATTTTAAGAATTCCCACTTACCACATTTCATTCAATATCCTTCAAAATATTTACCCTAGTAACCTGGTGCTTTAAAGGGAAAAGTCTCCTTTTCAGTTTCACAGCTTGCAGTACTAATGAGCATTCATGAAACCACATCATACACAAAGGTAATCTGATGCACTTTTCTCTATCTGGATTCCAAGAGCACATATGTGGATGGCAAGAGGAGCAGCTACACAAACAGCTAAAACATAAGGTGAAAACCAGAAAGCAAAAATGGAAAAACATTTAGTCTGTGATATTCCAACAATAGCCTGTCGTTTCTTTTTTTCTGTAGGATAGTGCCAGTTTCCTAGTGGATTCACCATCCTCTTAGCAAAACACCATTCATTTCATCTTAGTCCCACAGCTGTCTTGAAAAAAAATGTCTATAAGTACAATATCATGTGCTTACACTATCTAAGACTAACTAAAATCAGGAGGAATGTTTGGCATTTATTTAATGAAAAATATCTCTTCTTCAATCTGGGGTTCTTGTAGGAATATTTTGATCTCTGAACCTCCATGCATGATTTCTGTTATTTTTCACTTTTTTTTTGCAGGTGGAATTAGACATGTTTTTCCAATGGATAGAATTTGCAAATCTCTTATTTACTAGTAAATCTATTTAGCAAAGGTGTGCTAGTTAAAATTTCAAATTCATTTTTTCCAAGACAGTGGGATATTTGGATATGAAGGGCTTGAAAGAGAGTCTGGTTGTTCATGTTACAGGTTGATATGTCAAGAATCAACCTAACATTATACAAACCAAGACTAGAAATAAGACATGTATTTTAATTGTAAGAATAATTAATCTCTGAAAAACTTTATCTTTAGAGGATGTGTACCATCAGCTCCATGGAGAATTTAAGACAATTAGCTATTTTTCTAAACTGTGTTATCTGATTCACACAACGGGCTTGAGATAACAAACGACTCCCTGAAATTCTATGGTCTTCACTAACTTAAAATGACTGTTCTTAATGACCCCCTCTAGCTAAAAAATCTATGGATGAATGTAGAAAATTACATTTCTGGAGAAAATACATTGATTTTTTTTCATATTTGACATGGAGCTGGTTTTCATAAAAGCATAATGGTCTTCACCTGAGACTTTTGGTTCTGTACTTTTTGTGCGCTTTAGAGGACCATGACCAAGATAGAAATAGTTGGAGGGTCACCTATCTTCTGTTGTGACGATATGCTTGCAGGCTTTTTGCTGTCACATGACACCAGCTGACAAGCAGACCCTATTTTTTCTTTCCTTCTGCATATGAATATTTCTCTTGACAGATTAGACAATTTGCTAGCAGAGTAAAAGAGAGTAGCATGCTTCTAAGATCACTAAAAGCAACATAAAGAATTTATTCTGATGACAATGTTTGAATTGACTGTACCACAATTAGGAATTAATGAAATTCCATACTACTCCTCTTTGGAAACCGCTGGCAATTGCTCACTTTAACGGCAATCCCACCACCTGCAATTAGGTCAGCTATTTGTAGAGTGCCCCTGGGGAACTATGGCCAGTCAGGTGTTCCAGTGACTATCTATCACTGCTGCCTACTCCAAAAAAACCCCAGAAGTGTACCTGTGCTATACGTTGCTGTATCATCTTTTGTGTACCTCTGTCATCTATTCTACATTTTATCAGGGTCATTTTCTGCGTAGCTAGATGTTAATGTAGCCTTTGGCCTCAGCTGATCGCTATTTGGGGGAAAGAAACAACCATACTGTCAAAGGAAGAAAGTATCTCAATCATATCCATACACAGTAAACCAGTAAATGGCAAACATGTTCCAGTGCTAGAGGTGTGAATGTCACCCCAAATCTGCATGGTATCTATTAGATTTCTTCAATAAATATTCATATAGAACACATTTTTTAAATTATGGTGTTCCTGTGAGGAAACAGCCATTTGTGGTAAACACAATTGCTAAAGTGTATTTTCTATTAATTGATATTATTTTTCATTGGATGTTTCTTTTCTACTGTAGTCTTTTTCTTAGGGACAGTGTTGGCTCAGTTTACCAGGTGATTGCCATTCTCTGACATTTAAATGAATTGACAGAATCTTCTAGGATCATGTTTCAAATCTATGCTTAGCAAGACAGATGTCATTTTAGGACTTTCTTATTCTCCATTTTCAAAGGCATCATTTTTCATCTTTCTCAGACTCCTAAGCTCTTGAACCATTACAGGCATGCACTGGCTTTTAAATGTATGTTGCTAGATGATTTTCTGCTTAACAAATGTAACACTTTTAAATGATAAAATAAAGCATTTCTCCAGTACTAATCACTTTATGCCTTATTTCATAATATTTTGATTCTAATTTTTCTTACTTGTTTTTCCTCATTCTCTCCTTTCCTTTTCTCTCTTTAATGTAAAATAGTCCCATCTATCAGTTTAGTTTCTTCAGATGATTGTTTCATTTGATGAGTTAGAGGTTTTTCAACAATGTCATGATGGAATTGAGATGTAAATTTAGGAGTCAAAGGTTAATTCTAATACAGTTCAGAAATCTTTGAATCTGGCGTTTTATTTCAGATCCTCACATACTTTGTTCAGAGTATTTTTTTTATTTTTATTTTTAAGGATAGCCTTATTGGGGTATATTCCTGGAAAGCAAGAATAATGGTTTGGCTCCCACTATAAAACCTTGGTAGATTTGACAGAAGAACACTGCAAGGAACAAATACAAATAATCAAACAACAAGTGTAAAATGGCCTTTCTGGGCTTCAGAAAATATGCTCACATTCTCTTTAATGTTCTTATATTGTGTCTTCATTTCAGGAAAGCAGCTTGGAAAGATTCAGCTGGAAGGATTAGCAAGCAAATGAAATTGTAGATGGGCAGAAATAAAACTAGTTACCTCCTTTACTCATCATCTTCTAACTACAGTAAGAACTGCTTTGGGCAAGAGAGACGTGCCATTAAGCAATCTAAAAGATATGAAAAGAAATACCTATTAAATTTCTGAGAAAGTTCTCTACAGACTGGAACTGAAGGCCGTTTTACTTTTCCACAGACTAACATGCAATCAACATTAATTATCAAAGAAAAGAGTTAGTAACATTCTTGTGATAAGATCAGCAGAGGGTAATGAAGCAACAGAAAGCATTTTTTCAATATAGTGAACTCGTACAGGACATCAGAATTTAAGAAAAAAATAAAGAAAAAAAACCTCATTATTACCGGAAAACTAAAGACCTTTGACTAGATTTCACTTTCATTGTTTTGTTTGTTTGCAGGTACAGCATACTGCATAGTTATGTCAGAGAATAAACAATGGTTGTACTTTGAATGTTGTTTTTTTCAAGAAGACTATGTTCAGATAGGAGATGTCTAGTTCAGTTTTCAGTGTTAATTACCAACACGGCATTATCAGTTGTTTAATCAACATGCCCTGCCAGAATATGCTGTCATAAAAGGCATTCTAAAATAAAATTAAATATCATTCACTATGCATTGTTAAACTCTATAATCTGGTTGTTTTCATCAGTTGTCATGCACTGCGTAGCAATGATAATCCACTTTGCTAGGTAACAGACTAGGTTTGGTGGGAGTTGGAAAATAAAGGAAGTGAAAGATTTTCATTTCTCAAACTATTTTGCTTCATGTAATATTACATAAGTGCTGATTAAACAGTTAACAAATGTAATGCAATTGAAAATTTATCACTTTTGAGCTTGATTCCTCCCATTGATAGGACTCTTCTTTTGTAGGACTGTAGATTTTAGGAGACTGTTTCACACAGAAGTGTTGAGAATGTAGAGGGCATATATCAGTGTTTATATTGCTCTGGACTACAAAGTTGTGGAATAAATTGAGTTGCCTTTGTGTACAGACTATGCGCACTCAGCACAACTGTGATCTGTCTGGGTAGCATGCACTAGTGATTCAAGAGGTCTGGACTGTTCAGGCATCCTACAAAAAGTACTCAATGCAGCTGCCAGAAATACCATCCTAGACGTAGAGTACTTTATCTCAGACTCTAAATTGTTCAGAACATTTGTCCACACCACTCTAAATCAGATTTTTATATCAGTACTTTTATAGATTACTTCCATATTGCACTCACAGCAAAACTGACACAGTGCCGTAGTTCTGAAATCTTTAGGTGGGATGAAATGTGAGTTACTGAATATGAAGGCTAATAAATAGCTCATAATCTGACCAAACAAGAATACTCAGGAAATAAGTTTCTACTAAATTACAGTGTAATGATACAAATTCTGCTTTTGCAGAAGTCACTATTTTAAAAGCCAGCATGCGTCACACAACGTTTAAAATAATATCACGGTTATCCACTGCTCCAGAAAACAACTACTTGCTTGATTTATAGAATGTCTTTAAAGCATCAGAATAATCAAAGGAAAGAATTACACTGAAGTATTTTCAAGCAGCACACCATTTCCCCAACACTAGCGATTTATATTCATTTCCTTTTTTAAAGTATTACTCCAATTTTATTTTACAGATGCATATAACTGGATCTTACATTTTTCTTTAATGAAAACAAAAACATTGTGACTAGTATTTCTTAGTAGAAAATATGTATGAAATTCTCTTCACAGACAGTTCTTTTTTTCTTGAATAGCTTTTAAGAGAAGCTTTCAAGCAGACTATCATTTTAGTTCCATTTTGTATCTTGTGCAGTCTGTCTTGACTGGTGAAATTGTGGATTCTTGTACCTGTCTGGTTTATCAGACTAAGGGATGTTGACCCCTCAAGCCATAAATGTTGTACTGCGAGTCTGAGTGTTCTGGATCATGGATTCATAGAACAGTATCTAGCTTGTATCCTTACTTTGACAGATATAGCGGGTGGTGGGTTTCCCCCTGGCACGGCTGCTGCGATCCTTACCAGGGGGCAAGC
>JAWWEU010000125.1:45249019-45268817 GCA_035583155.1 Acropternis orthonyx
GCTTGCGGAGCCGTTGCCCATTGGCTATCCGGTTACCCCAGTTACAGGCTCCACCCCCAGTTCTGTCCAATCCCGTCCCTGTTACTACCCTTGGTTCCGGAACCTTCCCCTCGTACCCCTGTATAAACCCCTGCCTTCAATAAACGTTGCCCTTTTGAGCCCACAGTTGCCTTGTGCTTGTGTGGTCATTGGGGTCTCAGTCAACGGTCTCCCGCATGTGAGTAGTTAAGAGAGACAGAATTAAAGGAATCACAAACACCTATCCTAAAGGGCAGCTACTTTCTTATAGTGTTTCCCTTAGCCTGGCTGCCCTTCAGGGACTTCCTGTGCTGTGGCACCCAATCCACATGCATCTCCATACCGCATTAGCTGCTTCCAAGAACAACACTTTCCCCCACCCCCATCATGTCTTGGAGTTGCCTTTGTGTCACCCTTTACACCTGTCATGGTTTTCACAGTATTTGCAATGCCCACTCTCCCCTGGGAGACACATCCTGCCCTGTGGAAGCTTCCCTTTCTAGCACATTCAGCCAGCACCT
This sequence comes from Acropternis orthonyx, assembly GCA_035583155.1. Classification (NCBI taxonomy): domain Eukaryota; kingdom Metazoa; phylum Chordata; class Aves; order Passeriformes; family Rhinocryptidae; genus Acropternis; species Acropternis orthonyx. The sequence goes on from JAWWEU010000125.1 coordinate 45,249,559, forward strand.
GCAGCATGCCAGGGCAGGGAATGGGACAAATGACTAAAAAAGCCCCTTTTTTATTCAGGGACTTACACCTAATCCAAGCATTCCTTACTTAAAGGAATTTGGCCCAGCAAACAGCAAGAGCAAATGCCATGTATCATGGTCTTAAAAAAGGGAAAAGATAAATTTGAGCATATTCATATAGGTGCTCATGTAAATATATATGCATATATATATATATATTTTGCACACATGCAGAACTGGATATATTTACATACATACAAATTCAGAAACAAAAAATAATAACTGTAGATGCGATGAAATATTTTTTGTGATATGAGACCTGATAATTTTATTTCTATTTTAAAAATATTTGCTGAAAAGAAAAATTATAAAGAGTCTGAATGCATACAATTCACAGAATTGAAAGATATGTATGCTGATGCTGATGGCAACTACTCTCTCACATAGTCCAGACACTTTGTTTTGTATATCTTTCCCAGACCTACTCCCCACAGTGCCTGACCCAAATTCAGAATTACCCTCTGACTTCGTGCATTTCATGTACCTCCAGAGTGTGCTAAGTACCATGTAATACAAAACTCTGGGGTTTCACCCAGTGACAATTTTCTACTTAAATATTCAATGGTCAAGAGAGACAAAAGCACATCATCTTAATAGTGGGACATATTTAATTGAAATTCTTATTCTGAGTAAGATTTTAATGTCTCAAATCCAAACACTGGTCTGGATGATACTCAAAAGGCAGCATTTGCCCAGTGGCTGTGATTAATGCCAGCCACTATGCTCAGAAGACAAAGTCTGGCAAACTTGGGGGAATGTATGAAATACCCCTAAAGCCATCAGCTTTTAGAGCTGGTCTTCTTGATTAATATCCAATACTTACAGGGTCACAGTCAAAGGGAGATACTGAGTGTAACCAACTCAAAATACATCATAATGTTCTAGGAAGGAGTCCTTGTTACAATACAGGATTAATCCCTTTCAAGCAGGGGAGAAAATTGATTTTGTGCCTCCATCAACCAAGATGAATGCCCTTACCAGGTAAGAAGAGAAAGAAACAGGATCTGTATCACTTTCCTGCAAGATTTTTGGTTTTGTTTATGTTTTTGTGGGAGAAGCTATGAGAGAATTTTGGGTGAACTGGACAATTTTTAAAGAATTGTTTTATCAAGAAGGAAAAATTTCCTCGTACACCAAGGCTCCTATATTGAATATAGGCGGTTAACCAATTTCTCCCTGAAAAAGTTGTTCTATCTCTTCTTAAATTTTATGCAATAGGACACCTAAGGCTGACTTGTGTCAGCTCCTTACCCTGCCTTTCAGTCTTCATAAATTCCTCTTAACTATTAAGGCAGCCTACAGCAATACACAGTTGGAAGACTATAAAACATATAATATTCACAAAGTTAAGGCAGTCTCACAGATAATCTCGGCCATAAAAAATAATGCTCCTTCATTAAGAAGTAATCCATAAACCTAAAGGTTATATATTAGTGCACTAAATGGTTTTGTATAGAATTCATATTACAATGAAACCTTTGAATTTCTAACTTTCTGATGTTAAGTAATAATGAAATAAGAACAAAGCACCATTTTAAAACTTCCAATTTGCAGTTATGCTTTAACTGTAATGACATATCTAGTGAACTTCTTGAAAGTTTAATATTCATGACCTAAGTTATGAATAACATGACTTAAGTTTCAAGTAACGTCTAGCACTCACCATTACACATATCCACTGACTCCCACTCCCCACTTAAGATCAGCACATTAGGAAAGATGATTCCTCATTGAGATATACAAGGCTGCAGACATTTGAGGATTAATGTTTATGAACAGGCATTTAAGTGAATGAAAATAAAATATCTACAGCAGCTAAACTTCTAACTTTCACTTTTCAACTTCTACCAGGTTTTTGTTTTCTAACAAAAATGACTGTTTTAAAATGCATCCTATTTTTTAAATAGATGCTGTTGTGTTTGTATACAGATTCTTATCCAAAAATATGTTTTTCCATCTAGAAAACAGCTGAACCAATTTCAGTCAACCAGTCAACCAAAATTTTTCAGCTGAACCTAAGCATAACTTCTTTGAGCCCAAACAGAAGATTGGAATGTTATAATATTGGACAGGGAGCTGTAAGGCTGCAACTCAGTTGTCGCTAACAATAGCTTTTACTGTGGAGAAAACAGCAATAATAGTAAATTTCATTTATGAAGTGCTGCTCTCAGAGTTCCAGGAAGTTTTGCATCCAAAGCAAGTAAAAGCAACACAGGAAATAGATCTTTCTCATTCTGCTTTAAAAAACCAAATCCACCAACAGATTTCCAAATATAAATAGGAATTTCATTTCATTGTAAAAACACCCAGTAAAAGCTCAGACACCCACAGTCTTTAAAGTGTGTTTAGGACAAAATCATGAATTAGGATATTCTGACCTAAATATTACACCAATAGGAAAGAGAATAAAAGAAAAATTGAAGAACTAGGACCCAATACTGCCAGAGTCCTTATAAATAAGAAAAAAATACTTGAACATCAAAAACTTAATCAAAAGAAGAAGGAAACCATTAATGTATTTCTATATTTTCATGCATTTTTCTTATATCCATAATTCTGAAGAAGAATTTTTGACTTAGCAAAACAATTGAACAGACTATATATATATATATATATATATATATATATATATTTAGTCTGATCTATTGTTTTGAAATAGAAATTTTTTTTTTATTTTTAGTGTGATGCCAAAGATGTATTGCTCTGGCCCTAGAGAGCAACTATGTTTTAAGAAATAAAGTGTATTCTTTCCTATGATGGGAACAGAACATGGACTTCTTCTGCTGCACCTGTATTCAGATTTCTACCCTGAAGGAATCAAATTTGTTCCTTACTATGGGAAAGAAATTGGATCAGTATGCTGTAGTGAAGGACAAATAACGCTGACTCTTGAGACTGCTGCTCTGGCCTTCCAATGGAAAGCCCTCACTGAAACAATAAAATCCTCTTGAGGGCTCTCAAAAAGGAAAGGAGGAAACTGGTGGTGTGTGGAATGGCTCTCTGCTGGCAGTCGGCCTGTTTTGGTGTGCTTTTTCCCAATGACAAGGACAAAGTTCTGTCTGGTAACTGCTCTCCCATGTCCTTTTTTCCTTACAGGTTATCGTATGTCAGTGATATAAAGAGTGGCTATGAATGAAACATGACATTTCAAGCAGGACATAAATAGTTGTACCATGACCAAATCCTAATGCATGACAAAACCTGGTTGTGTGCCATAATCTGGAATTTTTTAAGTGGTATCTGTTGTAAGCAGCTATAATCACAAGGATTTTACACCATGTAATCACTTTGTCTAAGTCACTTTATCTAGATAAATCCATACTTGTTTTCTAAGTTAAAATTTCTATCACAAAATCACTACTTATTCATCACTGAAAAAAAAAATATAACTCTCATACACTGTAGATACAGAGCTCCTGTACTCTCTTTATTTGATCTGAATGAAAGTTAAGGAATAAACAAACATCTTTTCAAGCACATAACTGAATATTGTATTATTCTTTTTCTTTATGGGAATCTATATTACATGGGTAAACAAAACAGCAGAGAATGCATCATGCCATGAAACAGAAGACACACCAGCAGAAGTGGGTATTACTACTTTAGATTAATTACATCTGTTCACAAAGATAAATCATTATATCAGAAGAATCTTGAGATTGAATTGGAAATTGACATTTTCAAATGTAACAATGGAGTAGATCATCTGTTTTGTTAATGAAGCAGATACATACATACATATATATACACATATATATATATATACACACATATATATATATAGCCTCTGGCCTCACTCAGTGCCCTGAAAAAGACCCTAAAAAACACAGGTATTCTTCTTCAGGGTGTACAATCAATTACCAATGATAGCTGCAAAGGGATAGAAACTTCATCATTAATGAAACAAGGGAATGAAATAGAATGCTAAAACCAAATGCCAAAGGTAAGGCCAACATCAATTCACAAAATATACAGTAAATTATGCCATGTCTATACCGCTTTAGAGAAGGCTACAGCAGTTCATCTGCAATAAACAAGGCAAATTTTCAGTCACAATTTAGTCCAGGCTCCCAAACATTCAATGTGACAGCACATTCAGTTACCAGTTTATCCTGCTGCAACTACTTCTTTACCTGCTCCCATTTCTTCATGTCTCAGAAATATATCCAGTGCTCAAATGTCATTGCTCAAAAGTCTGTATATATGTCTCTCATTTTGCTTAATTTAAGGCTTCTGTAGACACTCCCAGAATTTATTGTCAACATTTTAAATGAAATTACATTTTTATATGGTCATCCTCTATTTCTAGATGAGAAACAGTTCTACATGCTCAGTGCTGAAAGCCATTGCTCATGACGTTTGAAACATAAGGTTTGTGGTGTTTTTAAAGCTGACCTCAGGCAAAAAAGTCCTTAGAGTGTGAGTGGTTAACAGAAAAACTGCAGAGTGGCACCAACTGGGTGATGAATATACAAGTGTTGTCCTTTGAGTCTGCACTTTAATACAGTGCAGTGAGAAAAGGTCTATCAATTTTCTTTTACTAAGATCTTGCTTGAGAAGTAGTAAGTCATGTGCTCTTGGAGTTGAGTCTTACCAGGTGTTGCCATGGAGCCTCCATGATGAAACAGAAGAGATTTGTCCTGATGTCCCTCATTTGGGATTCTTTGTCCAGGCTCTTTGCCAGGTGCACAGAGACTCTGCAAGTGTCTGTATACACAACTTTAGAGTATAAAGAAGTTTTAGGGAGCTGCTGCGCCAAGCATTGTCATGCTCACCTTCCCTGATACAGCACACCAAGACCATACAGAACATCAGACAGATGACAGAAAGGTGGCCCCCACGGTAGAAGTGGTAGCCTCGGTATGCACCTGTGGCTGGTCCTGGATGTTGCTGCTGTCTCCCATCAACACAGTTCTGACAACTTGACCCAAAAATGCCCAGCAAAGCTAATTAGCTTTCCTGTTCTCTTTTGGGCTTTGTACCATTCATTACTTTTGTTTTTCCTTTTGCTTTTTAATGACCCTGTCTCAGCAATCCTACTGCTGTAACTTTTACTTTTTTTCTGCCTCTACAGACTGTCTCTTTCTCCCCGCTCTGAGTCAAGATTACACATCTAAAGCACATCAGAGCTGGACCCTATGTCCTTCATACCCACACAACTGAACCCCTGGGACCAGGGGAGCACAGGGCAGAAATTTCAGGGAAAGAGTTTAATTAGAATCTTCGAGAAGAACTGCAGGCACAGAGCTGGCATGGAAGCAGTAAGTTTTGTAAACCTCAGCAATAATGACCTATATTCCTCACTGGTACACTTGTTCATTTATCTATTACCTACTTGTTCATTTATATACAGGCAATGTTTTTATTAACAAGCTTCATAATAACTTTGTTTCTCACACACATATAGAAAAGAACCAGTTGCAGCAACTGAGATCATGAATGGAGATAAAACAGATTGCATGGCATTTGCATGTTTTAAAGTTATTTCTTGTTGTTAAATAATTCTTATCCTAAAATCTGCCTCAGTCTTTTATGAAATATTACAAAACTCTGTACCTTCGTGAATCAAAAAATATTTTTCTTAGTGGTCCAGGAGAGTAGTATAAGATTAAAACTAAACATATAATCCAATTAATAATAAAAAAATAATCATTAGCTGTTTCAAAACCTTGTATATTTAAAAAAATGAATAGAACCATCTTTGTTTATGAGAAAAAGCCAATTAGATTGCTTTTTAAAGCAATCTGTTTCACAAATTGTGCCTAGAGACAGTAAGAAATACTTGTCCTCAAAAATAAAATCAGAAATGCAGAAGTAGCAAAACCTCCACTGCACTGTACTGTGTTAATAGTGAGTTTAATTTCTAGACCAGCACAGCGGTTGTTCACTTCTTCATCTGAATAATGAGCAAAATGTCCACTGACCTTTCTGTAGTCTCTGCCTGTAGTCATGGAGCAAAGATTGCATTGTATTGTGCTCTGGTTCATGGGGTGGTCAAATCTGGCTGCCCATGTGCAAATTCTAAACCATGTTACAAGCACCTATTTCAAAACATGAGAAATTCTGTTTTATCAAGCTTTCTGAAACACTAACACAGGACTCATGAAGTGAATAATGGGCAGTTTTATGTGAGTAATGGCACCACTCCATGAACCGCTGAACTCATGTACAAAATGTTCTCCACATGCCTCATTGATATAGGCCATTTGATTGCAAATGTGCTCTTTAGTATTAATCAGTAGATTGTTAATCTTAATATCATCATGTGTTGTCAGTGGGCATTTCCAATGAGTAAACAATATAACAGGGAACTTTTTCCATAGATATGCCAGCAACTGTTCATTAGCTGTCTGTACATGCAGTGCAAGACTGCAATAAATATAGAAAACATGGAAAAACTCATCTGGCAATATGACAGTAAAAACAGTAGTTTTGTATACAGTCTCCAAAGTTTTTGCACATAATCTTAAGATAGAATCTGAAGTCTAATGAATTTGTACAAGGCCTCCTGCTTTCTCTTATCCTCAAGTGTTACGGTAGAGTATGCAAGAGTGTGTTAGTAGTTCCAGTAGCTCTAGAGCTTGTTACATGTTTCTTGGCTCCCTCTTTTCTTTTACCAGTGACTTTACTGAATGAAAAATTTTGATTTGTATCAACTAGAAAGAGATAACAGGTATATCACAGAAATAAAGACATAAGGGCTAGGATTTGTCTGTATTTTAAAAAGGTGAATATTTTGGGCATCGTATGAACAAAGCAAATTATTTACTTGTAAGGAATATGTTTATAAGAAAAAAGAATATAAAATGGTCCTGAAACAGAAACACAGAGCACAGTAATTATAACTGCATTATCTTGTTTTTACCATTACACATAACCTTACTCTACCTCAAAGATTGTTAAGTTGCTTGTCTCCATTCTTAAACCTGTTTTACAAAGTCACTGCAATGAAAGTAAGAAACCTTTTCCCCCCCTTAATTTCCAACCAAAGTTATTTTTTGCAACATCTACATCTACTGTATGTTATTATGAATTTGCTGTTTTGAATTTTGAGTTTTCCCCATGGATGGCCTGCTTGTTAAGGAAACTTTCCATTTAGGAGCCACTCTGGCAGTCACAATCCCACCATCAGAGACATTGACTGCTGAGGTCCCTTCACAGCAGGAGGCTCCAGTGACCTGACAGGTGCCCCACTTGACTCCCTACACACCCCACACTCACACAGTCAGACCAAGTGTCCTTGACCCCAGCTTTCCCATAATCTCAGGTGTCTGGATCCTTGAAATAATGTCCAACAACAGAATAACAGCTTGAGCTGGTGCCTCCAAGGGGGGTCCCCAAATAAAGGGAACCCTGGACTTTTATATTCTTTCAGGCTAATCCCAGGAAGGTCTGGAGTCCTTGACTCCTGACTGTCTCTGAGTGTTCAATCAGCTGGCTGGCCACAGGTCCCTGTACCCTTTGTTGTGCAAAGAGTCAGCAGTTCAGGGCCTCTTGCCCCAGGCTCGCACTGCCCAGAGACCTGCAGCTCCCATTGTAGCTGCTCACCCAGCTACCACCACTGAGTGTATTCCTCAGCATGTAGTCCATGGGACATTCAGTTTTCACCCTCAAATCTTCATTTTACTAACTTAAGCCAACCAACCTCTTTGTTTACTCTCACCAGTTCTTGAGTTCTCCTGTTACTCCATCTCTGTACTAAAGTCATCTGGAATTCCCTCTTGCACATGAATGTATTGGAACTGTATAAAGAAATTAAACAATTATATAAATACTTTTCAATCCCTATCAAACCAGATAATTTTGCTGGTGGCTTCTGTCAGATTCTGTCTTTCACTGGCCACTGGCCATTTTGGCTCACTGTCTATTAGTGGCACTGTAGAGACTCTCTTCAGTGACCACAACTGACTGCTTAAAAGCTATTTTTACATCAGTCCAGAGATGACACTCATTTAACCTTGTCCAGCCACAAAGCTCACAAAGCTTGGTCAAATACCAAAGCTGTCACTCAGTGTCCTTTATCTCACAGTCTGGCAACGAATGAGCATAGCATTGTGTAGCTGTGATTAAACAGCACACAAGAGGTTTCAGCATCTGACAGCCAAGGATTGCAAGTGATAACTATCCTTTCTATACATACTTTTTTCTATATGACACTGACTGCTGTCAAGCATATATCATGCATTTTAATAGGTGTTTAGATAGCCAAACACTAAGCATGTTTTCAAGGTCAGATGCCAATTCTTTAAATCTTTGCATGCTGTATTGGACCATTTCCTGATCATACTCCCTTCCATGGTACTGCATCTATTTTGCATAGGTACTCATTAGTCCTTCAGTGGAACACAAACATCCTGTTCTTTAGCAAAAATCAGTTGCACATCTGCAACTTTTTTTACAGATTTTTTTTTTTTTTTCAGGTCTTTCATAGCTGCATCAAAATGTCAATTCATATATTTGAGTGTACATGAATATATGTATTACACATATATAGGCTGAAATGAAAAGTACACTAGGAACTCCCTGACAGATGATCTGAAGCTCATGGAAAAAAATTCAGATTAGTTCCTAAGTGTTTAGTTTTTTTAAATCTTATTTGACTTATATTTTGTCAAATCTTGGGATCACCTGCTCTTTTCTGTCTAAAATCTTGGAATTCATCTACACAATGACCACATGGCTTCATGTAATCAACAGATTTACTCTCAGACTTTCTGTGCCAATATTGTCAGTGTGAGGCAGTCCATTGTCTCATCTTGACTTCCTTGCTTTTCTCTCCTATAGTTACTGCATTAATCCTGTTTTCTCCCTTTGACCTAGTAGTCTTCTGTATGGAACCATATCAAAATCTTTACTAAGTTCTTGTTAAAAGAGATAGAAAAGTTTCTCATTGTCTTGAAAAATTAATTTTTCTCTCAAAGCAAATGATTACTATCTCTAATAAAAAAACATCTTTGATTAACCTACAGTATAGGATTTTTTACTTTGTTTTCACTCCCGTGTTGAAAATTTGTTCAGTACAACTGCATGCAAGATCTTGCCTTTAGAACTATGATCTTCCATATTATCTTCTTTCCAACACCCTCCACCATGTGTGAGGACTATGTTTATTAGTTTTCAACCAGGCAGTCTCAAGAATAATTAAAAATATTTCCTTTCAAACTTTCAATTTTAATGCTAGAGACTTCAGTCGCCTGTATCAGAAGCCTATTCTTCTTAATCTGAGCAATAAAGCTGTGAGGTTTATTGTCCTAGGCTGACACTGTTTCTTTCCTTTAATATTGACAATTGCCACCAGTGGCCATTTGAAAAAGAAATTTTTATCTACATATAAATACTGTGGTTCCTACCAATATCATAGAACCTTTCATTATCCATCTCCAAAGTGTCTTCAGCCCAAACAGTGGTGAAATGTGCATGTTAAGAGTAGGCTCAAGAGAACTTAATCACAGCAATCCAGTACTAAGAATAAGGTGCTCTCTTTACAATGAGCCACATGGAAAAGACAAGGGGCAACAGGTACAAACTGCACTGGGAAGAATTTCATCTTGATAAAAGAAAGAATTTTTTTTTTTTTTTTTTTTTTTTTTTACAGTGTGCACAATTAATCATTGAAACAACCTCTGCTGGAATGTGGTGGAGTTCCCATCAGTGGAGGTTTTCAAGTTGTCACAAAGGGTGCTACAAAATTTCATCTAGCTTCCCTTTACCATGAATGGTTGGACCAGATGACCTTTGGAGGCTTCTTCCAGCCTGAGTTGTTCTATCATTCTGTGTTTCTGTGTTACTCTTCTAGAATCTTTTATATAATTGCCATTCAATAGAACACCACAGATTTTACCTCTTAATAAATATATTTACATGGGGTGTTTTTTTGCTTGTTTTTTGGGTTTTTTTGAGTCTTATTTGTAATGTCTTTTCATCATATCTTTGATATACACATTACCATAACAGATCTTGCACACCACATCCATTTTCTTTCTTGAATTCATAAGTGTATCTTAATTTTCCTTATTTTCTTCATCTTGATTATTACAGTCAAAAGTAGAAATCATTAATTCACTTTATGCCATTCTCTACATTCTTCAGTAAAAGCTCTTCTTTCATGCCAGCTTTAGTCCTAAACGACTAATACCTCAGTTAGAATCAATCCATTAAAAGCCTTCCTTTTTTTCCCATCAGGTGTCCCAGTAGTCATATATTTTTTACAATACTAACCATTGAGTTTGTCACTCTATAATCAACTTTGACTGAGACAGATGTGACAGAACATCATATAAGTAGTCACTTCTTGAATATTTAAAATCATTGGCCATATGCATTTTGTTCCTTTAATTTATTTTACCCCAGCGTAAAGGGTTCAAGGTCCCTTCTCAGTTTCTGTGCTACACTTAGATACTTTTTCCCTGCATCTTCTCTCTTCTGTATCCTCTTTAGATTATCAGTTTTTATTGATAAAAGACTTTGAAATATGTTGCACTAGTTGTGTGCAGCAGATACCTACACATCTTGCAAAGTAGAATCTGAATTACATTCTTCTCCTGTTCATCTTTAGCATGTCTGAAACTTATCAATATCTGTAGTTGAATCCCTAGTCACTGGATCACATCTTCCATAGGATTGGTCACATGATATTTCCTATATAATCTAATTGTCTTTTACTTCTTTCCATCAAATAACCATTTTGCCTTCTTTTTAGCTCTTTCTTTGTTTTGGATTTTTTTGCAGCCTTTCTGTTGTACTCTTTCCACTCAATTTACTTCTCCAGTCCTCTTTCTGTTTGTCTTGAGAAAGAAATTTAGTGTCTCCTTTAGGGATTACTGAGTTAAAAAATATATCCAATCTCTACTCTCTATCCTTTCCCTATCTTATTCCATTAAAATGAAGTAAAGCTTTTAGTTAACGTTTCAGACACAGCAGAATGCAGCTGAAGAGTAGGCCACCAGGAAGGCTGCTATGAGACATCCACTGTCACTCACTATACCACTCATTTCTAGGTCAAGTAAGATGCCTTTTCCATCTCAGTAATGTAATTATAGTGGTGAAACTTGCAATATATCAAACTGCCACTTTTGCATTCATCTCCAAACTGGAAAGAACTTTTGGCATTATCTTGAATACAGAGTTCTATACCTAATGCCCCAATTTAACAGTTAGCCACTCTGTGTCCTGAATACTTCTTATGTCAAACTAAGCAGTGAGAAGCCAAGGAAAAAAGTTAAAGCAATACTGTATATCTCAGCCATATATTAAGGCAAGTACTGAAAATTAATAGATTTGATAAGTTTATGAGAAAACTAATTTGTTTTGTCACGTTTAAAGCAAGTAGGATTGTATCTTTTAGGTCACTTTATTCACTGTAGGAACTTGTTATGCAATGTCAAATTTTAATTTATAGGATCTCAGAAGCTAAATCTCTTTGAGAAGCTCTAAGATGTTTGGAAGCAGTAATACTGATGTATTAATATCAGATATCCCGTGGCTCTTTTTCCCTGAAAAAAGTGAAGCATCTCCCAACAGTCTACTATGTCTCCTCACAAGTCTAACCTCCAGGAGGGAAAGAAAAGGAAAACAAACAAACAAACAAAACAAAACAAACCACAAAATAACAAACAAAAAACCCACAACAAACAAACAAAAACCCCAAAAAACAAAAAAAAAAACCCCACCCCAGCTAATAGAGGTTTGGCTGATTCAGTTTTCATTTCTGTGACGTCTCTATGCCTTCATGGAGCTAAGGAGAGCTGAAATAAGATTTTCAATATAAAAATTTAAATATGGGCTTCATAGCTCTTAAATGTCACCCCTGAAGAATAATGTTATTAGTGCCTTATCCTTATAAGAGCAGGAAAATCTTGTTAATTTTACTGGGAAGGTAATAATTTGCTTTCAGCTGAGGCTTTCAGCTTAGGCTAGTCTGCATTTTTGAAGTTTTGTTTTGCATGGGAAAGAATTGAAAGTTAAAATGTGAACAGTTATTTATCAGGTTCAAAAGGATCAACCTCTTCATTCCATGATCATTTCTTTGTGCAGACTGTGAGGACTTGAACAACTACTATGCACTACTTCACAAATCATCCTTAAAAAGGCATTTTTGTTTGTACTGTTAACATTATTTCCACTAAGCAAAGTGTCAGGACAGCAATTTTTATTCTACTTTCCAATTAAAAATAGATTTTCCAAGATTCCTAGAAATGTGTACCAGATTAATGTTGTTAAATATCAAAGCTCAAACATTCTCATTTAATGTCATTGTAATGGGTGTTTTTGTTTGAGTTCTAATTGGACTATAAAAGTCTTGAATACTATAGCTGATGCGTTTACTTTTTGCCACACACACACACATTCATTTTCATTCCCTTTTAATCAAGGTTTCTGTTTCCCTTTAGCAGACATCAACAAACAACATTAAAAAAAAAAAACAAAAAAAATCCTGAATTTGAGTAATTTTTTTTTTATTTGTAACTGATTCTTTATAGTGTAAAAATGCAACAGCAATTGCCTTGTACTCAACATCATCTGGATACATAGTCATATTTCTAAATTTTTTTTCATTTCCACTACTGGAGAATCAATGTATAAAATATAGCCATAAACCATATACAGGATGGGTATATAAAGTCAGAAAATAGTGTGTGGCTTTAAAATTATTTTGTTGTAACTAGATATAATTTTAATATTTCTCCTAAAAATATCACAACTCCTTTACTCATACTCTAAGTTCTGCTTTAAAATTATTAACATTAAGCATTCATAACAGAGTAACCTTCACTCTTCACTGTCTTTTTTTTTTTTTTTCAAAAAGCAAGTTAATTCATTATATATCAGAAGAGAAAATTTTGTGGCTGTAGCCAGTGCTCATGGAAAGCATGCAGTATGCAAAATTTTGCCATAAACAGACTTGTTAAAGAGATTTTGTTCCTGGAACATTTAGAATTTGACTCTTATTAAATTTTAATAGAGTTATGCTTAATATCAAGAGTGATCTCCAAGCAACTACTCTAATAACATTAAAAACATAAATATCTAGAAATGCTTTTTATAATAAAACAAGTCCTTGGAATAATTATCAAGACTAAGTGCATGAAAGTAATGAATGTAATTATTTTAAATTGATTATTTTAAACAAGAAGTAATTAAAAAAAGGAACCAAAATGCATTTAGGTGCAGTTTAACCCAATTGTAATTTATGCCTTGTAGACTCAATCTGTTATAAATATTCATTATTTCCATTCCTGTAACAAAAATACAAACAGATTTTTCTATTTGTCACTGCCAAGTTAAATGATAAGGCAATAGCACATTCCATAGAGACATCATGGCCAAAAAAAATTAAGAGGGGTCTTACATAAGATTATATTTCTTTGCATGAAATTATTGTCAGAAGACCCAGTATAAATTTGTCTGTTCTGTTATGCACAAACAAAACACTGAGGCAGGTAGGCTTTCATGGCTACTTAATCTGTTTGCTTTGCTTGAAAGTTCAAGCAGAGGAAAACAGACACAACCATGTGTTTTCCCTTTCCAGGGTTTTTTTTGCAAAAACTATTTTCAGAAGGGGGAAAATTACCACATATTAGTGAGATAGATCTTATTTAGCCTTAAGCAGCCAAAAATAGCAAATGCCAGCAGATAGCCTTATGTTTTGTGCTCCAGCTGTGGTGTAGTTCATTAACACGTCTGTGACAGGGAATGGCAGCTAAGGTGATTTTCTCAGCTTTCTCCCAGCACTATTATTAGGAGTTACCATCTATCTTACCTTAATATTTAAGTCATTGACCAACTGTTATTCTCTGTCAGAACTTCTTAATAATTTTAATTCAAATGGACAATGAAGAGCAGGAGGAAATGAAATATCAATATATGGCTTTTTTCTTATAATGAAAAATGAGATAAAATTGCAAGAGAAATTAATAGGGATAGTAACTAAATCATTGCAGTATCCAAATAAAAATTTCAAAGCATGAAACAGTCTTCTTTAAAAAATGCTGAAGTAACGCAAGTCTACTAAAACTTGACTGCAAGAAGGAACTACGGGGGCACATGTCTTCTAAGGAAGTAGATATTACTCATTTGCATGTAGATTGACTCAAGAAATCCAGGTATACGTAGATGGATTTTGTTACCGGCCTAATGGTTTTGGAGAAAAAGTTAAAGACATTTAGTATGATGTGCCAGCTGAAGAGATAAAAATCAGTGTTGGTATGAAAGTCAAAATGGCATGTGACACATGCATTTCTGTAACTAAATGGAAGACATCAGAACATCTCTCTGTGTTTGAGAACATCAAAAAATTGACACCTGCATTTGTGGAATATGTAAAAGCACCTGAACCTGATAAGATTTGAAATAAAATTTCTGAAGTCAAAGAATTATAGCTGAGTTTTCTTTACTGGGGTTAGTAAATATTTCTAAAAGAGTTGAAGCATCCTCAAATTTTGTTTATAATGGGATAGAAGCAAAAATTTCCTGCATAATTTTAAGTATCTTTTGGTCTACCACAAAAAGAACAATATACACCAACAGTCAGTTTGCATGGCTGGAAGGGAACGGAGAAGGAAGTGGCGTTTTGAATGTGCAAGGAAATAAGCAAAGTAGATGAACATCCACCAGATTTTTAAAAAGTCAAAAATTTTCAAAGAAGATATTAAAAAAAAACCCAACAACAAAATCCCAAAACAGTGTATAGTCTTAATGAGAAGCTTCAATGGAGAACATACTTATGTGAAAGCAAACACCAATGCTAGCTCTGCAGCAACAGCATTTGAGCAACAACAGCTCAGCCAGGTACAACCAAATGTTTATGCAGATTACAAGAGGGAAAAATAACATCAGCCTAAGTTTAATTCTTAGACTGATGTATAATTCAGTGCACTATTCACAACAGCATGTGAACAATCACTATTCTGAAAACTCTTCACATCTGGCATGAGAAGATTGGACACAGAGGGGAGAGGCTACACTGACAGCAAGGGGTTGGAAAAGTGATCACAGATCACACAGGTCTATTTTGCACAGAAAATTCAGAAATATCCTCAAGGGTGATCCTAAAATGTGCTTGGATCTTTCATTAATTAAATTAATAACAACATAATAACTATTCCAAGTCTACCAACACACAGCAGGTGATTTACTCAAGGGCAATGCAAATGTACTTTATGGTAAAGGCACTGTTCTGTTGAATATAAATCTCAGACATGAACAACTACAAATCTTTCAGTAAGTCACCCCTCTCTCCTCTCTCATGCATAGTTTTCACACAGGCTTTTCAGCCTTTAGTAAAAAATAGGAATAGCAGTGAAACAAACTGTAAAATAAGAAAATGTCATACAGGAAAACTGATGCTCCAAGAGATCAGCAGTGCCAATGAATGTACAGTGAAACCAGACTACTACAGACAATGTAAACAGATAAACTGAATGATAGCTTATTTTTCATTCTATAAGACCTCAACACCACCTAAAACAATCAGAGACTCAATGAAAAGAACTTTCAAAAAATATAGAGAGAGAAAGAATTGGGAGATAGGGATCTGCAGTACTGTAAATACGTGTTTTTGCATCTATATTAAAAAAATGATCCTCTGAACCATAGTACATTGGAAAGAAAACAGAGCAGAGAAGATGCATTAAATCTAGCCAGATACAGCTATAGAGCTCTAATATCCTACTTATGTTTCATTAGAAAATACAAAGTACTTTTGTGGATGTAGGACAGGGCTAATCAGGAATGAGGTTATATTACCTCAGGTACAGGAACTGTACCCAGGTCCTGTATTTATGTACCCAAGAACAGTGTGTTTGTGTTAATTCTATAATTGTACTTAGATGTATGAAGCCTTATATCTGAAGGAGAGACCCACCTACTTGTGTTTCTGAAATGATTAAATTATGTCTTCTGTATTAACTTTTTAGCATTCCTGTAGCATAAACTCTTAGCATCCTTGATGCTACCATTATGAGAAGTTTGGATGTCATGAAAATATTGTCTTTCTAGTTATACAGGGTGTAGGCCCTTTTTAAATCTCATTTGATTAATTTTGTCATAGCCAACCTTTGCAAGGGCAGACAGAGAGCTGCTGGAACCTCTAGGAGCTAATTTCCTCTTATCTCAATAGTTTGCTATCTTCCAGTCTTGTTCCTGTGCATACATATAGCTGTTTTCATAAGGAAAAATTCTACTTTTTTAAATTCAGATCCCCTTGCTTAGTAATATTCATTTAAAGCAAGCATCTTTATATTTGGTCATTGGACCTAAAACTACAGGTGTCAGAGAATGATCGTGTGAACTGTTCTCACTGAAAACTTTTGAAAGGTCATCAGAAAAAAAAAAATCAATCCCTTCATTTATAAATTTAGAACAATGTTACAATTGCTTCTTTTTCAAATGTGTGTTCATATATTTGCAAACAATTTACTGTGATTTTAACCAAGTTATCTGATGAATAAAATCTGGGGAAAAAAAAGGTTCATAACACATATTAAAAATTATGTTTTTAGTATATTGTGTTTGATCAATTTGTGCTCTTCTCTAATAAATTTGTGTTATAATAATGCTAATTGTATTTGTTGAAGAGAGAAGATAGGTAGAAATTAGCTATACCATTCCCATTCTGCTATTAACTAAAGAGGGACATACAGAGGTAAGTAAACTTTCGGTCTCCTTCTTTTCTGTGTCTCTCTGTGTGTATATACATCATCAAGCAAAAAGGAAGCCCTCCAATGTCATCCACAAAAAAAACCATAAAGTATGTTTTATGAAAAAGAATGTATATTGATTTCATTAATACAGGATTCTGCTCGAAATGATGAAATTCTTATACAAATTCACGAAAGTAATGTTACAGTCAATCTTTCCTACATAGCAAAACCCCTCAAAACACCACAAAGCAATCCTTAAAATATTTCTATATTCAAAATCACCAGAATAAAACCCACACATATATACATATATATATATATATATATATACACATATATATGCATATACACACACCCACATACATACATACATATTTATATATATATATACACACACACACGTGTATATATATAACCTACATATTAAAAAACCCTTCTGCCAGCTATTCTGCTCAGGAACTTGACTATGCTTTCTGTGAGGGTATGATGCCAGTTCAATATAGGCATTGCCAAACAGGTGAAATGTTAACAGCTGAAATTTCCAGAGAGCAAACTCAAAATTTTTCCTTTACTTTTTCTTTTCCTTTTATTTTTTATTTTTTAAGGACCACTTCTAGCATACTTTATGCGCTTTATTCCCTGAATCTGCTACCACAGTAAGGTAGAAAGTTGAAGGGATAAGATTAGCACATGCTTCTTCCCCTTGGCTTGCAAACATTGTGCCATTTGGTTCCTGACCTCTTAAATGAAAGCTGGAAACTTTGCCATGAAACCCTAGGGATTCAATTTCTCATAAAGGTTTCTTTTTAGAGAAGATAGAAGGGATAAGTATTATAGCACAGATAAAAAAATTTAAAAGGCCTGAATAGAAAAGCCTACTGCCCTATGATATTAATGTATGACAAATAGTATATTACAAGCCTCACACATTTTGACATCTTTGACTTATATTATAGGTGGATCTTATTGTCCTGATTAGAGAGCTCCTTTTCATCATGGTTCCAAGTTGTGAGCTATATACGCTGCTGTATATGTAATGCTGCAGCTTCTTTATTAACAGCACTGGTCTATGGCCCTCCCGGCCCATAAACCCACTTCTGAAAATTCAGGAAATTCAGTCTCTCTCCACAGTCAGATACAGACAATTTGAACAGGAATGCAGAACTGTGGCAGCTCAGACTAGCGGGGCACATGCACTGTCTCCCTGGCCAGGGAGTGGTTTGTGTTATGCTAACACATACGTCAGACAAGAACATTACACGATGTCACTACTCTAACTCCTTTGAGAATAACTGAAGTGTGGTGTTTGTAGCTGAGATAAAATACAGTAATTCTGACCTGTTGAAGCCATTTTTATAGTGTAAATTGTTAGCAAGCTCTGGAATAGTATGACTACAAGTGGGCTACCCTTCTCCTAGCTGCAGCAGAATGGGCATTTCACTCAGGTGAAGATCTGGCTTTTTTTTTTTAAATGAAATCTACAACAGATTGATAACAATTTCTGTCGGCTCTTCCTGTTTCTTTTCATACATTTTACCTCCACACAATTACTAAATTATTGAATCATGTCTTCCCATCATGACACATCTCCTCTTAAAGCGTTTTTCACAGAAATTGTTCCTCACTTTGCATAGGACAAGATATACTTCATTCTTTCAGAAGCAGGTCTTGAAATCACTAAAGGGAACAGTTTCACAAGCTTTACCATAGTCTTCACAGCTGACAGTAATTTTCAGAAGAACGCGTCCAGCTCTTTAACTGTTTCATTTATAGCTACAGCAAATGTCAATAAAATTAATATGAATGGCAGAACATTTTTTTTTAAAATCATTTAAGACTGTAGCAAAGAACAGTGCTCACAGGAGTGCCTCACAGGAATTTTTATTCCCATAAAATTATGTTGGGGGTTCTGTGTTACATGAGGCCACTGTATTGCTTGAAATTAGGTCCCACCTGTTATGCCAATTCAGCCAAGAAGTCAGCCAGGCCCTTGCCCACACTTTTTAAAACATTGTCCTTGTTCTGCAGTGCCAAGCTTAAGAGATGCACTGAGCCAATCAAGAAATGAACAAGGAGATCCCCAAATAAATTAGTCTTTTGGAATTAATAGTTTCTGATGTGATGACTTTTTTTTAGGGCATGTATTGCAATCTAGTAATCTCTGTGTTGTTCCTTAAGAATCCTAATGGAGCATCAGGTTATAATGCTATTTCCTTTAAATCAGGATTTAAAATTTTTAAGGCCTTGAAGCTATGTTTTATTTCTTTGTGGATACTGTTAGGTAACAGAGTTGGAAACTTTTTATAGAAAAAAGTAAGAAATTATAATAATCATCCAACAAGATGGAACCTATCAGCAGCACCAAGTAGAACACAGACAGCAGCAATGACTTAAGGACATTATTTCCATTTCAAATGTGTTTCATCTGTTGTAGACGGTATTTCATATTGCATATTTTTTTCAGGAAATTCATAAAAAGGAGTACTGTTATGGGTTTAAAATCATGGAATTTTTCTTTCATCTACCAACCCTGCACCTCAGAGGAATCACCCTCTGTCT